>JBBBDQ010000747.1:1167500-1712500 GCA_037127315.1 Ascarosepion bandense | reverse complement strand
GGACCTGATCAGGTGGACAACGGAACAAATGTTACATGGTGCAACAAGAGAAAGCATGCTAAGAGCTACCAGGAACAGGGAGATGTGGAAAGCCATGTTCGCCTAAGTTCTGAAAGGATATGGCACATAAAAGAAGAAAGAACCAAAATAACCCCATCAGAACTAGAGGTGACCAATACAGCTTACCAATTTTAATGCCAAGGACAATCTGTGTATCTTGTCACAAATCAATTACGTATATTGAATATACTATCATCTCAGGAAAACGACGCCTAACATATCATATATAAAAATCACTTATTATTACATAATTTAACAGAACCCTAAAAATTTCTAGTCAATAACACAAAAATCCTTTTTAAATCACATAAAAGTTGAGATTATTAGATAAACCCTATTGATTCAAATTATTTGGTAAATACTATTCATTCACCGCCGTTCCTTGTTATCAATCTGACACTCTTCAGTAGTGAAGCTTGCGTGTTTTGCAAAAATAAAAGTGACTCTTCGGTCAAGCTACAAATATGTAACTTCTTTCGGGTAAATTCATTAAATATTCCAGGAATCATCTGGGGTTTTGAGCTTTTCGAAAGTAGTAAATTCGTTATTCCTGTCTACATCAGGTAAAGCGCCATTTTATAGTAAGTTTTTCGTTTGCTTCAATAACTGGAAACAGACTGATCTTTTGAAAGATGACTACCAAGATAATTGTAATTAGGAGACGCCGTAAAAGCTCCGAGCTCCATCTTTGCAATTAAAAATGTCGGTTAAAATGTATTTTTGACTGTCTCTATCGTTATATTTAGGCTTGAATACGCACAAGTATATGTATGAAGTAACGGTCTTCTAAATCCATTGAATGATGAATACAGCCTGAAAGCATAAGTGTATAATTAAATCTTTATTACAAAACACACACACAAATATATATATATATATATATATATATATATATATATATATATATATATATATATAATTATGTAGTTATGAATTAATTGTTCATTGCGACACGAAATTTATATATTTCGAGACAGATTCTCATTAACAGTCAATGTTACTGTTGTTTGTGCAGACGATTTACATTTAAATGACAAAAACCTTTGGTTTGTTGTGTATGTATGTGGGAAGATATAAAAATTTACATTGCCTGATGATGAGAATCTATCTCGAAACAGAGATTTCCGTGTCACAATGTACAATTAATTCATAACTACATAATTATATTAAGCTCTATAATACTCATTATATACTTTTCATAATAAAATAAATGCCAGAGCACTCAAAATAAAAGAGTGGTGCCTTTAGGCGATTTTTAATAACTGATGTTACGTTTTACAAAAAACACTCTTGTAACGGTGTTTTATTTGAACGTTCACGTGGCAGGGAATTTTGAACGAGCAATTTTTAAATGAAAACGAATTATGGCATTTTTATCCATGGTTGTATGAACCTAAGAGGCATTTTTTTAGTGTGGATCCTTTTAGTCATAATCTTCGTTTTTTCATTCAACCGCTCGTTTTTGTTCGGGAATAGCATAATTTCTAAATTTTCTTCTTGGAACAGTCTACATATTTTGCTACCGTTGTCAGGCATGGGTGTTTTTTAAAATGATCGTTGTGTTTGGGTCTTTTCCATATTTTGATTTTAATTTCAACACGTGGCTAGCCAATTTTGTACAGTTTTCTACATTTTATTTTTTATTTAATTATTTTTTATTTTTTATTCAATTATATATATATATATATATATATATATATATATGTGTGTGTGTGTGTGTGTGTGTGTGTGTGTGTGTGTGTGTGTGTGTTTCGGTGTGGATATGTTGCTTGCGCGGATGTGTTAGATTTTTTGTCATTTACGACGCTTTTCACCACACTTTGCACTCACTACTTAACTTTTCTCTCTTTTTATATTTTTCTTCTTTTCTTTCAGTTATTATTATTTGCATTCCGGTTTTTTCTTGACAGGCTGGGTGTTCTTTTTTTTCTTGAGTTAGTTTTGGAGAGGAATATCCTATCCTATCCCGGAATGGATATGGTAAGGTCTATAAAAGACTGTGACAAAAGCGAACTGATAGCATTCGTCACTAGACGGATCCATGACACTGTCAGCGCTCTGCCTTCGAGTAGAGGGCGCTCTCTGCTTCCGAGCGGAGAGCAATAACCCAGTCGTGGCTCCGCCGAAGTGTAGAGGCACGACTGGGGAAAAATAGACAGACATTTTTTGGCCGGGCCATATAGCCCGGAAAGCCCATTTATAAACTGACCGTGTATCATATGTTGCCCTTACTGGGAGGGACAGCTAAATAATGCATTCGTCACTAGACGGATCTATGACACTGTCGACTCTGACTTCGGGTGGAGGGCGCTCTCTGCTTCCGAGCGGAGTACAATAACCCAGTCGTGGCTCCGTCGAAGGGTAGAGGCACGACTGGGGAAAAATAGACAGACATTTTTTGTCCGGGCCATATAGCCCGGAAAGCCCAGTTATAAACTGACCATGTGTTATATGTTGCCCTTACTGGGAGGAACAGCTAAATAATGCATTCGTCACTAGACTGACGAATCTATGACACGGTCAGCCCTCTGCCTTCGGGTGGAGGGCGCTCTCTGCTTCCGAGCAGAGAGTAGTAACCCAGTCGTGATTCCACCGAAGGGTGGAAGCACGAATGCGGAATAATAGACAGACATTTTTTGGCTTGGCTATATGGCCGGGAAGACCCACAATAAAAAGACAATGTGTCGCATATAACCTTACGTGGGAAGGTTGGTAAATACAGCATACGTCACTAGTCTAACGACGCTATGACACTGTCAGCCATATAGCCCGGAAAGCCCAGTTATAAACCGACCATGTGTCATATGTTGCCTTTACTGAGAGGGACAGCTAAATAATGCATACGTCACTAGACTGACGACTCTATGCCACTGTGTGATCTCTGCCTTTGGGTAGAGTGCGCCCTCAACTTCTGAGCAGAGAGCACTAACCTAGTTGTGGTTCCTCCGAAGGGTAGAATCACGACTGGGGAAAAATAGACAGACATTTTTGGGCCTGGCTATATGGCCGGGAAGACCCGCAATAAATAGACCTTGTGTCACATCTAGCCTTGCGTGGGAAGGTTGGTAAACATTGCATACGTCACTAGACGGAAGCATTCTTCACTAGACGGACGCATACGTCCTAGGCAGAGGCATTTTCTACTTGATTGTTATACTTGTTACTATTCGTTGATGTTCTTGTATATGGGTTTATTGTACGGTGGTATAATAAATCTCTTATAATCTATCTTCAGAGTTAAGTATTATTCTTGCACTATTCTTTTCCCTGCTTATCCCCTCTCGGAATATATCAGTTAGGAAATATTAGGCATTTATTTTAAGATAATGTTAATGATAATATTAAACTTTGTCTTATGAGGAAATATTAGTCATTTATTGACCGAACTGCTGGTCCTATGCTGAAATTTATAAACTATTTCCCTGAAAAAAATCCAGGAAATACGTTTCTCAGCCCAAGTCGCTTTTATCGCTCTTTCCTGTATTATGTGCATGGTGGCGCAGTGAATATCGGCTCGGAACGAGAAATCGGGTAACCGATTTCGAATTCCAGTTACATTCATTACATTCACTTACGCGTAAATGCCCTTGGGAAAGGTATTAATCCGTCTCTTCCCTCCAGTTATGGGTTAAATAATAGGACAGATTGGGTTCTATAGCTTTGGTAGGCAACCAGTCTACTGTAGCAAGGAATGGCAACCTGCTGCGGGATAATCTTCTGCCCAGTCACTCATGTCTCTTTCGAGACATGATCGCCCAAGCGTGTATCACGTATGGCACTTAACTGACTGACTTGTATTGATATGAGCCTCCATTCTTATCTTTTGGTTTAAGTAGGATGGAATGTCGACAGCTTAATTATGACATTATTATATATTTCAGTTACAAGTTATATCTCATTTAGCTGTGGCTGTTGTCAAATGTTCTCAATTTATGTGATATCTATTGTTAAGTACATTTTTTCGTTTGTAATGTTTGTAATGTCGTAGCACCTCGATGAAGTCTGAATTTTGCCTTGATCCATAGGCTCAACATGTTCAGGATAATTATCAACCATTCACCTTAGAAAGCGGTTATATCCAGCTGACCTTTGCGATATTTTGTAACGGATTTGGCGACCAGCATAACATCTATCTGAATGTCTCGATCTGAAGAACCTAACTCGAATTTTTAAGCTGTGCGTATATATATATATATATATATATATATATATATATGTGTGTGTGTGTGTGTGTGTGTGCGTGCGTGCGTGCGTGTGCAATTACGTATTTAGTCAGCAAACCCGCTTAAATACAAATTTCATTATAATCCACTGACAATGTAGTGCGATTAAGATTTTTATCAATCTTTCTTGTGTCCCTGTAAGTAATTTATTCTTTGAATATCAGTCAGTCTGTTTGAGATATGACTGCCTAGGCACAAAATTTTCCTGCAGTAGGTTGACTGCTTACTAACCAAGGCTATAGAACACAATTTTTTCTGCTATTTCACCCATATTTTTCTTATATATATATATGTCCACTTCAAGGAAATTCCAATACAAAAGAAGTCATTTACAAGGAAAAAGTACATGACTTATATGGCTAAAATAAAATATATTTGGGATCAACCAAAGACACCTTTAAGACCAGGTGATTTAATTACAAGTCTACATTCAAAATAGAAAACTTAAAAAACTGTACAAAATTGGCTTGCTATGTGTTGAAATTGAAATCAAAATATGGAAACGACCCAGACACAACGTGGAGTATAGTGAAAACAGCCAAGCCTTACAAGTGTAACCATACTATAAAACACCTATTAGGTTTATACAACTATGGATGAAAATGTTATAATTTCTTGTAATTTTAAAAATTGTGCGTTCAAAAATTCCCTGCCACGTGATAGTAAAAAAAAACCACCGTTACGTGAGCGTTCTTAAAAAAAAACCTGTAAACGATAAAATCAGTTTTTGCAAATCGCCTGAAGACACCACTCATGATAGAAACCTAGGTCACGTAAAAACTTTTTTACAAATAGATACTATTAAAAAGTTCTACAATATAATTGTATTGAACACTTTTTAATACCAATGTGCACTGGTCTGATTTTATTATGAACAAAAACTAAATAATAAACTATATATATATATATATATATATATATATATATATATATATATTAAACATCGCCTGAAGACACCACTCATGGTTAAACCTGGGTGGCGAAAAAACTCGTTTAGAAATGGAATATATATATATATATATATATATATATATATATATATATATATATATATCCGCAGACAGGTCCTTTTCGCTGAATCACAGCTGATCAGTATGGTTAGATATCCGATTGCTTTTAATCAGGTTTGCAACCCGACCGAATTGACATCAATCGGCAATTCTACCACTAAACTATCGGTATAGAAAGAAAGAAAGAGAGAAAGAGAGAGAAAGATGTATGCGAATTAATACATATGGATATAAACTCAAGTGTACGTACATATATACAAATTTTATACAAGTGTTAATAAAACAGTGCTCAATGTAGTGTAAACAGAGCTATTAACTATATATTAATAAATATAGATATTTTCCTACGTAGTTTCATGCACTACGCAATCATCAGATGCATATTCGACAATGACCGTTTAATAAATTTGAATTTATGTCCTACAATCGTAGATTTCTATTTTTTTTAATTTACTAAGTGTATAATAGCAATTTTAATTAAAACTCTGGGAGACGAATTCAAAGATGGTGCAATTCGTAATTATTACTAATAATAAGTATTTGCGGGGAAAAGAAAGCGAGGAAGAAAGGAAGAATTTAGAGGAATGAGAAAGAAACAAATTCATGTAATGAATATGCATACACATTGTAATATGATTGGTTGGTGTCAGCCATCAATACAGGTAAGGGGGAGACACCTAGAACTACGCCTATTGGAATGCCTATTGACTACGCCTATTGTATAGAGCCTACGCCTAAGCATACTGCATACGACTACGACTACGATTATGGCTACTTGCTAGATTGCCCAACCCGGTTACATTTGCCAAAACCACTTAGCTACTTCGAATAATATATATACCGGGACATATGACAAACGCTCGTGGAATCTGTATCAATCTGACTCTAAGTATTTCAGTTAGTATTTTTCTATGGCAGCACGCATTCCTTAATTCATTTATTGTTAAACAAATTAAGGTTATTTAAATGATTTAAGATGGAAAGTTTTTCTAAAAATCATAAGATAAATCTATATCTTTTTGCATTGTAAGATTTGGTTTAAGTGAAGTTATTCCAGGAAATAACTGGCCATGGAGACCTTGGATACCTTGGATAATTTGACACTCACAGGAAATATAGAAAAAACAAAAAAAAGCAGCGAATAACCTGAATGAACCCCATCTCTTTCAGTAAAGCGTAGGCCGTTGACAACCCCTAGGCATCGACGTTCCCTCGCCATCAATGACCGGTCGCTATCGCCGACCCGTCGTCATCGTCGACTCATCGCCATCGAGGAGGTCGCCTATGATTCTGTAAATTGTCTTTATTACAGGAAGAGGTGTTGTATCTCTGTAAACATCTTTATCCTCCTCCGGAGGTAGACCGGTTGCCAATCGAGACTATAGAAATCAATCTGTTCTGCTATTTAACCCATAGTTGGAGTGAGAGGAGATCGATAACCTTTCCTAAGAGCATTTGTGCGTAAGTGAATGCAACGGATTCAATTTAAATTCGAGCAAGGCTCTCCCATTTCACATTTGAAGCCGATGTCTGCGCACATCCTGAATAACCTAAGGAGCTTGTGTAAATGGAATGTAGAATATTGAATAGGAAATGTAGCAATGAGATAACCTTTAGAGCTACAAAGGACAAGTTACCGGTCGCCTGATTGACCTAATCCAATCTTTTATAAATAACCGCAAAATGAAGGTCGTTTTGAATGGGCGTGCCTCTTCATCTTACAGCACGAATGCTGGTGTCCCACAGGGCTCTATCCTGGGCCCGACGCTCTTTCTTATTTTCATCAACGACCTCCCAGATGAGATCAAGTCCCAAGTAGGCATCTACGCAGATGACACTACAATATACTCCCGCACCAGTAAGAAACCTGTCGTGGCGGACAGACATAATCTCGCTGCTGACCTTGAACGGGATCTACACTCTGTGGTGAATTGGGGCAAGAAGTGGCCTGTCAACTTCAATTCGTCTAAGACCAAGCTGTTTTCTGTCAACCATTACAGGCAACCTCTCCTGCCTCCCATAAGCATGGACCAAGCGATTCTTCCGGAGAGCAATACACTACGTCTCCTCGGACTTACCCTGTCCCCAGATCTCAAATGGAACCACTATATTGAATCCATAGCAAAATCTACTGCTAAGAAGGTTGGGGCACTATGTCGATCCAGGATGTTTTTTTCCGCCTGAATCCATCCTGCATATATACAAGTCAACCATCCGTCCGTGTATGGAGTACTGCTGCCATTTATGGTCAGGCGCCCCTGCCGTTCTCCTCAGTGTTCTTGACAGGCTCCAAAGGAGAGTCTGTAATGTGATAGGTACTGATCTGGCGGCTCGACTGCAGCCACTTCCCCACCGTCGAAATGTGGCCTCCCTTTGTCTGTTCTATAAATACTTTCATGGCTTTTGCTCGGACGAACTTATGTCACTGGTGCCTCCTCAACAGGTGTTTACTCGTGCAACCAAACTGGCAACTGGGTCCCACCCATTCACAGTCAGGTTAGCCAAATGCAGACGATAATTCTACTCCTGCATCTTCTTCTCTCGCTCTTCTCGCCTGTGGAACTCGCTCCCATATTCTTGCTTTCCTGTCGGCTACAACTTCCAGAAATTTAAATGCAAAGTCAATACTCATCTACTAACCACTGGACTCTAGCTCTCTCCTCACCCCCGTATAACCTTCCCTTTCTCTCCACCTATGTATCTGTCATCGCACCTGCTTTCTCAGCTTTCTGTTGCTCCTTTCTAACTAGTTTGTACTCCTCACTCTTTTCTAATTAATCTTTTTACAGTTATGTAGCCCCCTGCACATCATTTCCGCCTTGTTCGGGGTGAAATGATTAAAAAAAAGTTGTGGAGAGCTATTACCGCCTACAACCTGACGAGATTAGGAACATAACAAATGAATTATTCAATTAGTTCCGGTTTATTTCGTTCTTTAATAAGGGCAGGTAGATTTTGGAACCGTTGTATTGCATTCAATTGAAGAATTCGATTTTACCATGATAAATAATGTTCCGAAATATATATTTTTAAATCCTTACCGCTTTTTGAGGAAACCCGTTTAAACATCAAGTTTAGGTTAAAAAATATAGCATTGGAATTTAATTCCTGTGATCAGCGAAATTACAATTTATTGAAGCATTACAAACTGTATATTGATAAGACGCATGGCACAAAATAATTATTACAAAATCATTAACATATTAAATAAGACATTCATATAATTCAAAGCGAAATTATACTAAACAGTTCAGGGATATTATGGTGTATTGTGCGACAGTTTTAGTGCTAGTGTCAATAAACAATGCAAATTTAAAGTATTTTGTCTCATAATTTGTGCCCAACCATATCTATCTAAACTTATTTATAAATGGAACTTTGTCTCTGTGTGTGTGTGTGTCCGTTACATATAGACTCCGAAACGGCTAAACCGATTTTCTTGAAAATTTACACAGTTGTACTATAAACGTCTGCGAGTGTTCTCAGCTAGGTTTTGTGTCAAGGTACCCCCGATAAATATCGAAAATCGATAATCGAAAAAATCGGGTTATAGAAAGAGTGGTCCGATTTTAATCAAATTTGATTCTAAGAAAAGATATTCAAAAGACATAAGAAACGATATTCAAAAATTTCAAAAATTTCAAGGTTACAGTTCTTACAATAGTGCAGAAAATCGATTATATATATATATATATATATATATATATATATATATATATATATATGTAAAAGCAAGATGTTTGTGTGTCAGTCTACGGTTTTGCTTTAACTGGAAACAACTTTTTAGTCTGTAGGGCCAACGTCCAAAAAGTCTGAGCTCCAAGACCATGGATTAGTTTTAAAGCTTTCATTACACCCGAGCAATGTCGGGCTACACTGCTAGTTGTTATATAGACGTTATCCATTTTTAGCTTTTATTAATTATGATCTAAACCATGATCGAACAATTCTTAGTAGCCTATTTTGTAATCTTGTACCATTTTTTACACGGTTTTACCTATCGCTAGTTCTGATTCACAATTAAACTTCTGATTTGAAGATATTTTTAATTTATTGCATTTAAATGAATAGATAGATTTAGATGTATCTAAATAAATACAACATATAACTTCATTCAAAGTTATTCTTTAAATAGTAAAATTTTGATGTCATTTCTTAAGCAAAATGTTAGGTATTTTTGTACATTTTTGAGATGATATTTAAAACTAAATGCTTAGAAATAACTGAAAGCTATGAGTCTGATTTTCGACGTCAGTACATGATATATTAAATCCCAGCTTTTCTATTGTGTGCATTGGTGATCACCTAAGTAAATAAAATATAAAACTACCCTATATTACATGTTTATGAACGCTCCTTTGATTTGCCTAAGTGCAAATGTGTTTCTGAAGGAAGCAAATAAATAAACGTATCTCTAATATTCGATAAACACTCATACCTTTAAAAAATCCACTTCAATATATGACTATTTACGCTCTCACATCCTGATTGAGCACTCTGGAAGAATGATAGACTTTGAAAAGCAGTAGCTACTCTGGCATCTACACATCGTTCATTCAGCAATGAATTAGAACACTCTCAGCTATTGGGCGTGTATAATGATAATATACACGCTAAAAAGTCTGCCTCCTTTTACCGAGCGCCCGTAGCTCAAAGGTAGAATCGCTGACTGACGCCAGTTCGGTCGGGTTTCGATCCTGGGTAAAAAGCAATCGGCTGTCTAACCGTACTGATGAGCTGTGATGCAATAAAACAGATTTGTTTGCGGGTGACTATATATATATATATATATATATATATATATATATATACCGAGGAAAGGAAGGTGTTGATGGGATTAAACATTTTGTATGAGAAAAGAATTACACTCCGATGGTAGTAATCTATGTTAGAGCTTTCTGTAATGATGTTTGAAACAAAAAAAAATATCTCTGCTAAATTTCATTCAAGTTACCATGTTGCTGAGAGAAAGAAAGTAGATAGTGGGAGAGGGGTGAGTGAAAGTGAAGGAAGGGGAGAAGTATTTCAAGAAGGACGGTAACAAAAAAAATTACTTGGATAACCTTTTCCGTTCTCCGCTTATTTTCCGCCCACTTCTTGTACATTCAAAGAAAGAGGAAGTTATGGTCGCGTATAAAACATGTTGGTACATAGAAATGATTCTTTAACGCAGGAATACACAGTATATCCACTGATGTTTGGTTATTCCTTTGCAGGAATGTTGCAGAAAAGTAACGCGTTAATCTGGTTTTGAGAATATAATGACTTATACAGAAAATTCGACATTTCGCAGCGCATATACCAGAACAAGTTTTTCATGTAATAATAACAAGTACAAAAATAGAACGTCCCTATTTGAATATCATTGGTATCTAAAAGAAACAAAAAACACCCACAATAAAGTGAAAAATTCTAAAAGAAGCCAAAACATGTATGTCCTTAAATGAACCATGTTCATTATTTTTATACGAAAAACTATATATTATTAAATCACTTAAGAATAAAAATCTATTAAATAAACGCAATGAGATGGATGTCATATGTAGGCATTGCAAAATGTTTACATTAGAATATAGATAAAAAACTCTAAATAAAATAACATGCATATAACCAATAGATGGGTTAAGAAAAATAATTCCTGGTGAAATATCAAAACAAAGTAAATTGGAACATAAAATTGTTTATAAAAAAAATTTACAATAAATAAATAGATATTAGAAAAATGGGATAAGGATAGCAGATAGTAAATCGGGAAAAGACTAAAATGTTACTTTTAAATCAAATGTTTTTTAAAAAATAGAAGTAGAAAAGCACCGATAAGAAGAAGAAAGGTCTTCTCTTTCTTTACATCACTCCTGTTCTCTAGAAGAGTAGGCCAAAATGATAAAAAAGCGAAAAGGACAGTGTTGGTACTAAATGGGCACATCACATCAAATACAAAAAAAATAAGTGAGAAACAATAAAAATAAAAGTGAAAATGGGAAAAGATAAAATTAGGTTAAAAACAGGTTGACATCTTAACTGTTAGGGAGGAAAAGAAGAGAAGAGGGAAAGAAGGAAAGAGAGCAAGGAGGAAAAAAAGAGAACAAATTAATTTGTATGTATTCTTTGAGGCCAAATTCCAAAATGAATCTTCGCTTTGATGAGTTAAATGGAATACACACGTAAATTTTATATCTTCCCACTTACATAAACAGCAAACCGAAGGTTTTTGTATTTAAATGTGAATTATTTTCACAACCAATATCAAACATTGTCTGACGAAGTGAATGTATCTCGAAACATAGAAATTTCCGTGTCGCAATGTACAGTTAATTCATTATTATATGATTATATTAAGTTCTATAATATTTATTATATTTAGTTCTATAATATTTATTATAATAAAATAAACGCCGGGATACTCAAAATAGTAAAACCTTGAGTCCTCTTCACCTGGACTTATATATATATATATATATATATATACAATTCTTTCTATTTTTCTGTACTTCTGATACGAGGTAGTATTTACATTATTTATAAACTCAGACTGTTGTCCGCATCTTTATAGTTATATTCATATTCCAGGCGTTTCGAATGTTTTACGGCCCGACCTTTTACAGTAATTGGAACCGAATCCGTTATTTCGATCACGTGGGTATATTGCTTTAATCCATGTGCCATGACTTAATTATCTCCCTTTAACTCAAATCTCTAATTTATTTGTTCGTTACATTTGTAGACAGGTATTTAACTCACAACACTTTGGGTCGGGTCATTTAATCTAACCAATGCTTCAGGATACAAGGCCCAGTTGATAAAAGCGTTGATCCAAAGAGTGACTTGATCCAAAATGAGACTTGATCCAAAAAGTGACTTAATCCAAAGCGTAACATGATCCAAAGAGTTAGGCTAAGAAAATATTTATTATAACTGTGGTCATTGTGATGAGGATTTTTAAAAAAGCACGCTTGAATGCGCTCTGCTTCAATTATTCTAAATTTTAAATTTATCATTGGTAGCTATAGTGTTTTTTGATTGTTAAAAAAATGATAAACGATTCCTAGATGAGTGAAATAAACAGAAATAATTAAAAAGCAAAATGCATTAAACGTTGGTCAAGCGCACATCAAATCATTGCTGCTACACTCGAAATATATTTTGTTTAGTGTTCGTTGGTTGCTTTTGACGTCGACGCCTTCGGAAATTTGAAGTCTTAGCTTATTATTTTCAAGGCGTAGGTTATTGATGTTGTCAAGTATTTTTCTGCATTATGAAGATAGACAAGAATTTTAAAATGTCTGAAACGGATAAAAGTCCTTCAGAAAACAATCATCTAATCATGAACGATTTATATACAAATCTGAACTCAATATATAACAGATCTATCGAATACAGAAAAATACAATAAATAATAACACAGAAGTGACTTTTCAAATCAAACTTATTTGGATGCATATAATTAAATTATATATATATATATATATATATATATATATATATATATATATATATATCTGAAAAAGAGCCAAATGTTGCTACAGTGGGGATGTCTGCAGAAAGTGCCAAAAAGACAAGTTAGGCATAATATTATTTCTAGAAAAAATTACTAAATGGAAGATCGTATAAACTCGGATGAAAGTGTTTAAGACAAAAACAAAAAACACTTCCGTAATTCTGAAATTTCAGTTTAAACTTCCAGGCATAAATTCCTGTTGTACATTTGAAAATGAAAAAATGTTCGAGAATTAGTTGTTATAAAACGTTTGAAGATACTCAAAGTTTGAAACCCAGTTTACGTAAACAACTGGCTTCCAAATTATATATATATATATATATATATATATTATCGAGGCAGTAGATAATTTTCTTCGCTTTTTAATTTTTTTTTTTTGTATTTTAATATCGAACAATAACCTTCAACGCTAATAGCCTCAATCAGTATATATTAAATATATGTCTCAGGTGCTCTCTGCCGAAAATAAGATACTGCTTTCTATTCTCGCCCAACGTCATGTAGCTAAGTCACTTATATGTTTTCAGTGGCACCTAATCGATTGAGAGACAGACAAGGCCTAGAAGAGATGTATTCCAAAACGAAGCTGCAACCTGTTAACCATCATAAATCGCTACTACCCCGCCATTAGCATGGAACAGGCTAGCCTCCCTGAGATCAAAACACTGCGCTTCCTTGGCTTAACTCTCTCAGCAGACATCAAGTGGAATGACTATATCGAATCCATAGCTATATCCGCTACTAAGAAGGTCGGTTCACTGTGTAGGGCCCGGAAGTTTTTCCCGTCTGAATTCATCTTGCATATATATAAATCTACCATTCGCGTGTGCATTGAATACTGCTGCCACATCTGGTCGGGTGCCCCTGCTATTCACCTCGGGGTTCTTGACAAAACCCAACGGAGAATATCTAATGTGATCGATCCCGACTAGGCAGTTCTACTGCAGTCGCTCTTTCACCGGCGGGATGTGGCTTAACTGTGCCACTTCTACAAATACTTTCACGGCTTCTGCTATAATGAAGTTAGCTCACTGGTGCTCCTATGTATAAATTTGCTTGAGCTACTAAACTAGCAATTAGGTTCGAACCCTTTACATTGAAACCGATAAAATGTAACCGGGATTTCTACTCTAACAGCTTCTTTTCTCACACTTCCTGTCTGTGGAATTTTCTTCCGTGTACTTGCTTTCCCAATAGCTTGTCATCTCCTATATCACTGACTTGCATACTTTCTCTCAAGCTCTTTTCTCTGGCCGCTCCACTCCCCACATTATACCAGTATTATCATACTTCTATTACCCACTTCCTAACACCCCTATAACCCGCCCCTCTTTCTCATCACTTTCCCCCTATGTAAACACCTGCGCAACAGTGGCAGTAAAATAATCTTGCCTGGGGTGAAATGATTAAAAAAATTAGAACTGTAAAACAACAAGAACTAAAGAGATTGAAATTTAATTAAGAATCCTTCAGACTTACTTGAATGTGTAATATACAAGATTCATAAAGTTATGTATTTGGAACTAATCCCAAAGAGCTGTATTGCTGCAGAGAATGCTTGCGTATCTATATCGTCTTAAGTTACGCTTCATAACCTCAAGGGCATTTAGTCTTGGATTAATACATAGTATGCATTACCATTTTCAGTTTGATTCCCACTTCTTCCTTACGGAACACTCTGCCAGCTTCTTGCTTCCCAGCCAACTTTGATCTTACAAAAATTAAGTGCAATGCCAAACGTTATTTTTACAACGCTAGTTTCCCTAAAGTTATTCTGAAAGAAATCTTCGGTAACTCGCTAATAGTTATAATATATCGGTATCTTCGCTTAAGGTCAGCGTACTTAAATGAGTCCTTCGAATAATACAAAATAATGTTCTCTGAATAATTTTCTCGGGTAATTCACTCAGAAACAATATCTTCAATGACGCACAGCACCGGAAAGATGCATATCACAGAATACACTCAAATCTCTGTCTGAGTGCTCTATATACTAAATATTTATTGTCACGTGGTCTTAGTAGTACAGTTTCTTCAACGGTTACATTTGTTGCCTGGAGATCCGTGTTAAACACTTACTTTCTACATAACAGATACCAACTGTATTCTTGATTAATCTTCTCTTGTCACCGCTCCTTCATAATGTTTTCTGATTTCAAATGCTTTTACATCCATAAACCCCTTGTGTTTAAGTGGCTTTACTATATTTCTTGGGGTGAGTTTGATTTTCCTTAAATGAACGAATAAAATGCATAAAACTGACACATGTGCACGCACATAAGCATGCTTGCACACATAGAATCGTTTAATGTTTGTATCCCACATTTTTCAAATGAGTAGGAAACTGAAGAAGGTTTGAACTTATTCAGTATCATAACTATTTCTTATATACCATGAGATGCAAAGCTTAAAAATCCACAAAGACAAAAACAAAATAAATAATAAATAAAATAACATAACTAATCTTTACAAATTAGGCATAGTAGAAATATCAAATAGAAAAAAAAACATTTTACAGTAAATACAAGCACAATAGTTAAATTTCTTTGGCACAAGTCTAAAGAGAGATAGAATAAAAAATAATGTGCGTTGAGGTGCAGTGGATATCGACTCAGAAAGTGAAATCGGGGAGCTGAGTTCCTATTCCAGTTAAATTCGTTGCATTCACTTACTCACATATACGCTTGGGAAAGGTTTCAATCCATCTCTTTCCTCCAGTTATGGGTTAAATAATAGAACAGATTGGGTGGTGTTGCCTTGGCAGGCAATCAGTCTACCGCAGAAAGCAACGGCAACCTACTGCGGGATAATTTTCTGTCCAATCAGTCAGGTCTCTTTCGAGACATGATCGCCCAAAGCGTGTATCACGTATAGTACTGAACTGACATGAAACCCTAGAACAAATATCCTCATCTTTGTTGCTATTTATACGAAGTTTCGGCTGTTGTGCGCTCCGACCTACTTCAGGTGCTAAGAATTTCGAACAGAACCCTTTATTACAATGACTGGGGTATATCATCCCCATCCCTTGCGTAGAACCACTTCTAGTAGTCATGAGTTATCTCCCTCTAACCCTGTAAGGACAATAGTTTGGATAATGTAAATACTGTAAATACTACCTAATTTCTGAAATATAGACAATACTAAGAAAGAAAAATGTTAGTAGACAGAAAAAGAAAAGAGTATATGAAACATTCGAAAGAAAAAATGATTAGAATAAAGAAAGTAAGATGCTACTTTAACAAAGTAGATATTCGGATGAAATAGATAAAAAATAAATATAAATTATGAAAAGACTAAAAATTATAAAAAAATAATACAGAAAGAAAGAAAGAAAAAAGAAAGAAAGAATAAATGTCATGGTACTTCAGATACTATTAAAAAATTCAAGTAGATGCATTTATATTCATATAAATTTGAGTAGAGATGCTTATATCAGCAAAAGGGAGAAAGGTTGAAAATAAGTTTAAAGAATCGAGTGAAATAGAAAGAATTAAGAAAGAAAGAAAGAAAGAAAGAAAGAAACGTTCGACTGTCTTAGATAAATAGACAAGCAGAGAATCGAATAGATAGCCGCGGATATAAGTTTGAGTATGTTATTTGTATAATCGTTCTTTTTTTCCAAATCAATTTGTATTATGTTCGAAGCTCGTTACTAGAACGTTCGTCAAGAGTCGAGAAAGTCTTTATAAGTCTCTGATACATGCAGATTATAAATATTTATCCGATTGCTGCTTCGCAAGCATTCTTTGATCTATCTTTCCAATAATAGATTCTTCAGGCAATTTGGACGCGCGTTTGTCTCTTCATGAAATAAAAAGTTTTCTCTTTGTTACGTAATCGGTTTACATATCTATAGGTAGAGGATTGTGAAGTATCGTCTCAAAGATAGCACAAATTCCAGTTGCTCGTGTTGCACCCATAGTATTCATTAAAGACATGAACTTACACGTCCCTGTGATTTTTCATCGCAATTATCTTTTCTTGTCATTGGCATACTGTAATGTTTGAAAAAGAAATTAGAGTACGAGAGCAGAAGAAAAATACATTCCCAGAGCAATTTTACCTGTTCAGCCAGTCGTAGCAGAAAAATAAAAACGAAAAGAAATGCTGTTACAACTATAGTAAACCTTGACAAGTAAAAGTCATAGTATTAATATCAAATAGAAAAAAACACTTTACAGTAAATAGAAGCACAATTGTTAAATTTCTTTGGCACAAGTCCCGAGAAATATAACAGAAGATAACATTTCATCACTTATTCAAATCGAATGTGTTTTCTTTTTTATATTTTCCAGCAGCAAGGCCTCAGATCGGGAGATTGAAGCAGCTATACATTTATTTAAATCCAAAAGGTAGCCCCTATATAGCTCGACCGTTACGGTAGATAAAGTATTATAAGCAAAGAAAATAATATGTAAACATATATATACATATATATAATATATTATTTTCTTTTATATATATATGCGCAGAAATAAGCGTGGAGGCGACGCAAGGTCTGAATAAAAGAGCAGCCTTACACAAAAGTAATATTAACCGAGCTAATACCTGGGAATTGTTCGTTTACACGAATGTAATGAAGGTAATTCAGAGTAAGGGCTATCTACCAAAATGCAGATAATGACACGCTCATGATGCTTTTATAAATCCATGGGTAATAGCTTATTTAGAGACCGCTTTTTAGACTAAAATTCTTCACAATCATGGGAGGCCACGATTCTTTTTGTCTGAATAAATCTAACCTATTCATTTTTGTAAAGACTTTTGGTCTGAAGAAAGGACTGTAAGAATTCCACGAAGTAAGCTATTACTAATAGATTTATAAAAGCATCCAATTTATTTTCATTATAATACTCTGTTAAATTCTAACATTGAGTTTTCATCGGATTACAATCCCCTGTGCAATTGACCTTAAAAAATATCAAGGATGCTAATATATATTATCAATATATATATTATGTGTACAATCATGAAATTCCTGACCACAGACCATCAACTTTCCTTGCTTTTTATTACAAAATACAGATATCATTTATAATCAAAATTGTTGGATTATGGCAATGTCATTTTACATCAACGAGTAAAACTGAAACTTCGACAATTTTCCCGGATTCAACTGCAGTTGACACTCAATTATAGAATTGGCCAAAAGGCTGGCTCTGCTTTTGCCTATACAGAGCAAGAGAATTTAGCATAAATTAATTCGATTCTACAAGAACGCTTTTAAATTAATTGTGTCGGCGCGCATTTTATATAAAATAAATTGTCAAAATTCTTCATATTCGATCTGACGTTGAATTTGACAAGTGAGTTATATTTTCTGTATATTATGAAGTTTTTGTTTTAATATTAATTTAAAATTAATTAACAGTAACAACTGACCTTGGAAAGAACAGGAATTTATATTTGATAATAATAAGACTATGAATATGTACGTATGCTTGTGCACAGTATACGAATGTTATTATTATTCAGACGCTTTCTAAAGTTATCGCCAGTTGGGATCACTTCTCTAGTCTGGTAGCATCAAGAAGTCACCTTCCTAATAAATCAACAATAGTGCGATTCGAACCTGGGTTCCATTGTCAGAAAGCGAACCTGCCCCTATATATATATATATATATATATATATATGATTAAGCACTCTGGAAGAATGGTAGACTTTGAAAAACAGTAGCTACTCTGGCATTTACGCATCGTTAATTCAGCAAGGAATTAGAACACTCTCAGCTTTTGGGCGTGTATAATAATTATATACACGCAAAAGAGTCTGCCTCCTTCTACCGAGTACCCGTAGCTCAGAGGTAGAATCGTCGACTGACTCCAATTCGGTCGGGTTTCAATCCTGGGTAAAATCAATCGGATGTCTAACCGTACTGATGAACTGTGATACAGCGAAAAAGATCAGTCTGCGGATTACTATATATATATATATATATATATATATATATTTGTGTGTGTGTGTGTGTGTGTGTGTGTGTGTTAAATATAACAGACAATGAATATCTGATATGTTTAATCATGAGCCGTTCAAAACATCGTATTTTGGCTTTAATTTCAGGTGAAAATAAAGACAAAAATTGTTCAACATTTTGATATTTTATTATTATGCTGGTTCAACCTTTCGGCTCATATGATCTATCTTCAGAGGTTACAGGGACGTTAACATAAATACATCCACTATCAAAGATGATTTTATCTTGTATTAACACAAAACATTGCTAAGCAACGATAATCATCACCGAACAGCAGGCGCAGTTCGTAAATTTGTAATGTTGTTCTATGACGTCACACCGCGTGAGAGACAGAAATGTGAGCAGAAACATGTCTAAATGCAATGCAATGTGTTATGTCTCCTATTCGATGACTGTTATCGTTGTTTAGCAATGTTTATGTATCACGTATGGCATTTAACTTACTGACTGAAGGAAAAACTACTGATTCATTATTTAAGCATTCACATAAATAGACATACACATATTTCTTTCTTTCGTTTTTTGGTCTGATGGTACCGAGAAAGGCGAAAGAAGTAATCAAATCTAATTTCAATGCAACATTTTCCAGTTGTTAAATTTCTTTCTATATATATATATATATATATATATACTTCATTTATATATATATATATACTTCATTTATATATATATATATATATATACTTCATTTATATATATATATATATATATATACTTCATTTATATATATATATATATATATATACTTCATTTATATATATATACTTCATTTATATATATATATATATACTTCATTTATATATATATACTTCATTTATATATATATACTTCATTTATATATATATATATATATATATATATATATGCCTCTTTCTACTGAGCGCTCATATTCCAGAGGTAGAATCGCCGACTGACGCCAATTCGGTCGGTTTTCAATCCTGGATAAAAGCAATCGGATATCTAACCATACTGATGAGCTGTGATACAGTGAAACAGATTTGTCTGCGGTTTACTATATATATATATATTATGTCGGTGCAAAAGTTTTTACCGGTTTGTAAAAGGGGCATTTTAAATCATTGTAATTTATTTTATGCATATTTTTATTACTTAAACATATCACCATGATTAATTTATAACTTTTTCTTTCAGATTATTAAAGCATCATTCATATTTTTCTGAAATATTCTCACCCATGTTCTTTTCATTTGAAGAAAAGATTAGGTATGAATTTCATTTAGGTTCTAATGAAAATGCAACGTGTTTCTTCTAGCGAATCTTGGCTTTTACGATACCTTCAGACACCGTTTTTGGGTAGTCGTGTCACAGGTGATAAGTGAATTCTCTACCATCACGTAAAATGTCGGCAATTGTGGATAAATCGAGGAAAAAAGACCAGTTCAGCAACCGAGAGCAGGACTCCATTCCGAAAAGGTCATGTTGAGCAGATGGAATCAATTAATAGAGAGCAAAGATCGTTATTGATATGAATAAAAATTTTCAAAAACACAGATTTTTTTATTTTGAAGATGAAATTTTAAATCGGCAAAAACGTTTGCACCGACCTGATATATATATATATATGAATGAATAAGGAGCGAATAAAAAAATTTACAACGTTCAAAACATTAATTTAAATCAGTGCTCAATATAGAAATAGAGCAATTAATATTTATTATAAATTATTCTTTAGAACATGTCCAAACTATAATCCACTACAAAAGCGTACATTTTGTTTCGACATTGAAAGAACAATGTCTCATCAGGTAGTAAACCTTATTTTATATTTAACGTTTACTACTTGATGAGACATTGTTCTTTCAATGTCAAAACAAAATGTACACTTTGTAGTAGATTGTAGTTTGGACATATTCTAAAGTATCATTTATGTTATATATATATATATATAATCATACAATTATGAATTAATTGTACGTTGGCACACAGAAACTTCTATGCTTCAAGATAGATTCTCTTCATCAGGCAATGTTTTATGTTGGTTCTGCAAATGGCTTACATTTGCACACACGTAAATTTTATATCTTTCCATATACATAAACAGCAAACCGAAGGTTTTTGTATTTAAATGTAAATCATTTGCACAATAAACATCAAGCATTGCCTGAGGAAGAGAATCTATCTCGAAACATAGAAATTTCCGTGTCGCAATGTATAATTAATTCATAATTATATGACTATATTAAGCTCTATAATATTTATTATATTGAGCACTGTTTATAATAAAATAAATGCTGGGACACTCAAAATAGTAAAAGCTTGAGTCGTCTTCACCTGGAATTATATATATATATATATATATATATATATATATATATATATATATATATATAATAATAATAATAAACAAAAATAGATGTCTACATATGTATGCATTTTTACATATGTATATGTGTCGGTGTGTCGTGTGTCTGTGAATTGTCTGTGTGTACATGTGTTTGTCTCTTTGTGTGTTGGGGAGAGTTGGGGAAAGAGGAAGCAGGATAGAGTGCAAGGGAGATTTATATATTGCAAAATGTCTGAGAAAGCCTGGCCCTTGATCATTCGTCCTGGTGAAATACAGTGCGCAAAGTTGAGGAAGACGCTGAAAGGAATAGTTATTCTTCAGAATTTTCATGTTAATTTCCCTCCAAATGTTGCTACACTATTCGATCTAACCTGTGATGCGTTTGATCGCTTCTGTCTGAGTAGGACAGGCTTTAAAATTAATATCAAAGACGCCTTTCACTCGGAAGTGTCATTCATCACACGTTATGCGACATTTACCCAACGACTACTGAAAATGACGAACAGCTTTTGTCATTAAACGAGCGCAATATTCCATCAGTGTATCGCTTGATCAAATATTTATTTGACCAGGCAAAACTTTGTCCAAGTTTGGTAATGAAATTCATTTAAATATTGCATTTAGCGATTACGCTTTTATTTCTGGCTTTATATAATTTTACTAATGTTAAAGTTAAAAAGAAAAAACGCTGAAAGACGGCAAAAGGCAACAAATGCAGCTTTTCCTGGAAAAGATTTTGAAAAAAGTTCTGAGAAAATGTGTTATATTTCCTTGTGAGCTTTTATCTCATCTTCGCCGCCACTGTTATATCACAGGAACGATATAAATAACAAGGTCAATTCCAAGTGGAAATATTTACACAAAACGTAAGGGGTAAGCAATTTATATATATATATATATATATATATATATATAATGGTTTCACTCCGTGCAAGGCATTCTATTGCCACTTTTGCGCAGGGGGTTACATAGTGGGGAAAGTGATGAGAAAGGGTGGTTAAATATAGGAAATGTCAGAAGGAGTGTGATAAACGGGTAAGGATACCGAGAATGAGGGTTGGGTAGATGGTGAGAGTGTTGGGAGAATAGATGCCAGTTAGTGTGATAGGAGGTGTCTATTGACCTTACATTTAAACTCCTGGAGATTGTAACTGTCGGGAAAGCAGACATGTGGAAGGGAATTCCACAGGCTGGAAGCGCGAGAAAAGAAGCTGTTGGAATAGAAATTACGGTTATATCTTATCTGTTTTACTGTAAAAGGGTGGGACCTAGTTGCTAACCTAGTATCTCGTGTAAATTCGTACCTAGGCGGCACCAATGATCTAAGTGCATCGGAGCAGAAGCCGTGAAAGTATTTATAGTAGAGGCATAGGGAAGCTACGTCACGCCGGTGAGAGAGTGGTTGCAATAACAGAGTTTATTGTACGGAAAAGTACTAGTAAGAGAAAGTTCATAAAATGGTAAGTCAAGACGGAATGGGAGTGGAAGTCGAAGTCTCGTATTTCTTTACTTCGATACTTCTTAATCTCTTCGGCGAATCAATTGTCAAGTGCGATAGGATATTCCATTATAAAAAAAATGAAATGGTGAAGTTGCGTAAAAAATTTTAAAGAATGTAGAACAAAACGGTAAATATGTTTTATTTCTTCCATGAGGTTAATATGAATGATTAAAAAAAGAAAAAGCGTACGATATTAACTTTTATTTTTAATTAAAAAATGTATAAACAGTTTGAGGTTATTCAATACAATCATGCATATTGTTTCTTTATTTTTTCTTCTGCCCTAAGAAATTCTCTATATTAATTTTGAAGGCTATATTTTAGTAGATATTAGCATTCACACGAGTTTTTAGTACAGTGGTCGTTCAGGAATTTGATAATCATGGATAACTATGGGTTTTCATTTCATTTACATATATATGATTTTCTACATCATTGGAAAAATCCTGGGGTTTTTCCTTATTGCCTTCTCCCCGATTATGAAATCAAAGTTTTCCTACTTTTCAGACTAACCCCCAACTCACAAGGCAAATGAGCTTTATCTTTCCAACTATTCACTATCTAGAAACGCATGGTCGGGGAGAACGCATGGATCAATGTCTTTTCAAGGTCATTTTGAGAAAGTGATACTACAGTTTACGCAAACAACTAGTAGACTTTTGTTTTGATTCAGAGATAGTCTGGATTAATAACAAGTAGACACTAAAGCCCAAACAACATGGGTAAATTTTAGGTCCCGAAGGCTTTTCCCCCCCCCTTCAAATTTATTCAAAATAGCATTATTGCTGTGTAGTTGTATATGCTGAACTCAAATCCATAATTAGTTATTCAAGAAACTTACCTTTTTTGAACGTCCAGAAAAAAATCGAATTACATTTTGTCTTCTGCAACTCTAACGCAGTCATGTAATTAACTGCTGAATGTCTTTCGGCGTAGGACAACAAATCTTGGTCTAATTTCAGCCTATTTACTTTCTTTATTGAAACTTCAGCCTATTTACTTCCTGTAATGAAAGTAATACTCTATTGTATTTCTACGCGTAATACTTTTATTACAGGAAGTAAATAGGCGGAAGTTTCATTAAAAGAAGTAAATCGACCGAAATCAGTTGCCTACGCAGAAAGTCATTCTGCAGTTAATTACATGACTTCGTGAGAGTTACGGGAGACAAAAAGTGCGAGATGTAGTTCGTTTTTTTTATGGACGTTCAGATAAAAAAAGGTAGGCGATTTACAATAACTGATTTTAGCGGATTTTTTAAACGCTCACGTCGTAGTTATTTTTTTATGAATGCGCAATTTTCAAAATTAGGCGAAGTTAGGACATTTTCATTCATGACTGTATGATCTTAATAGGTATTTGTTGGTATGGTTACACCTGGTCTTTATTTATGTTCTTTCATTTATCAATAGGACACCTAGGCGTGGTGTAATGCTTAGTAAGCTCGTCTTGCTAGAATCATTATAACTGAGTAGTGAGTTCGATCCTCACTGGGTACCCCTACTTTCAGCCGTGTGTCACGTCTAAGCTACGCTTGGAAAACCACCTTTCTCCAGGTTTGGAGGTTGGGCGCAGGGCTAACAACCCTGTCCCATAGAAAACAGTTTGTTACAGAAACAGCAAAAACGTTGCCCTACACACCATTGTGTGTAACGGAAAAGTTTATTTATTTAGCAATTCATTTTTGTTTGAGCTAGCATTTCTTCCTGGTACACTCTACATATTTTACCACCGTTATAAGGCTTGTTTGTTTTTATTATACTCCACGTTATGTCTGGGTCTTTTCCATATTTCAATTTCATTTTCTACACACGGCTAGGCATTTTTGTAGTTATTTTATTTTATTTTCTAGTTTAAATGTAGACCTATGTTTATTTCATCTAGTCTTAAAAGTGTCTTTGGTTGATCTCAAATATGTCTTGTTTTGACCATTTAAGTTATGTACTATTGCTTTGTAAATAAGTCCTTTCGCATTGCGAAGAGGATATTTATTTTTGTCCCTACAGTTACATTCCTTATTAAAGATCATGATTTGTACATAAGAAAGTCCCTAAAAAAATCTCACCATAAGAACATTTTAGAATGCAAACCTCAGTTAAACAGACAAATAAAAAACAATAATTGGTATCGAAACAGTATATAATTCAGTCCACTATGTAATTTATAAGTCAGTCAGTTAAGTGCCATACGTGATACACGCTTGGGCGATCATGTCTCTTTCGAGACATGACTAACTGGGCAGAAGATTATCCCGCAGTAGGTTGCCATTGCTTTCTGCGGTAGACTGGTTGCCGACCAAGGCTATAGAACCCAATCTGTCCTGTTATTTGACTCATAGCTAGAGCAGGAAGAGATATATTATATTTTTAAGTAGTAATGAGTGGGGGATCAGTTTATTACTTCATAATAATATAAAATTTATCCCCCACTTTATACCCAGTAAAAGCCTTAATCATGTTTCCAACTATTATATCCAGTCAGTCAGTTAAGTGCCATACGTGATACACGCTTGGGCGATCATGTCTCGAAAGACATATGACTGACTGGGCAGAAGATTATCCCGCAGTAGGTTGCCATTGCTTTCTGCGGTAGACTGGTTGCCGACCAAGACTATAGAACCCAATCTGTCCTGCTATTTAACCCATAACTGGAAGGAAGAGACGGATTAATACCTTTCCCAACGGTATTTGCGCGTAAGTGAATACAATGGATTCAACTGGAATTCGAACTCGGCTCCCCGGTTTCTCTATATAAGTAAAAAACCAAAATAAAATAAATATTCTTTAAACTGATCGATAAACACTGTCCGAAAAGATCAGAATTATCCAGGATTTTCGATAGGAATACAATTAAACTGAGTTGTAGCTGTACTAGTAATTCAGAAAAGTACATAAAGAAACAAAACGCCAGAAACCTATGATCAACGTACAAAATAAAATCATTAATAAGGAATGTAACTGTCGGGACAAAAATGTCCACTTCAAGAACTTTGTAATACAAAAGAAGTTATTAACAAAGCAAAAGTACATGACTTAAATGATCAAAACAAAACATATTTGGGATCAATCAAAGACAATTTTAAGACTAGCTGTTATATACACAAGGTAAACACACGCCAGTTGCTGAGAGTGTTCAAATTCATTACCAAATGAATGAGTAGCTATTGTTTTTTAAAGTTTTTACCATTTCTCCAGAGTGCACAAATTATCAACAAACCTTATTTAGAGTAAAATTTTCAATCATACTTGTTAATGGTAAAATTACCAACAATACTTATTTATGGGAAAATTACCAACAATACTTATTCATGGTAAAATTATCAACAATACCTATTTATAGCAAAATTACTAACAATATTAATATGAAAATTACCAACAATGTTAATTTATTATAAAAAATACCAGGAATATATTTTTTATAAAAATAATTAACCCTCTAGGGCCATTCGTATCATATTTGATACAGTATTTCCCTATAAGGAAACATTTGGTATTTCCCTATAAGGAAACATTTGGTATTCATTGACTGAGCAGTCATTACTGCTTTCATTTGAAATTTATAAAATATTTCTCTGAAAAAATTTTTCAGGAAAATATTTCTTTCAAGGCTTGTTTTCATACTGTATCAAATATGATACGAATGGCCCTAGAGGGTTAACAACAATAGTTAATTATAATAGCATTGCTAACAATACATTTCATAGCAGAATGACTAACAACACATTTTATCTGTAGGTCAAGCCATAAGATTGTGTTCAAAATATTTATATTTCATTTTTTATATAACCCATGGATGTTGATATGCTGCAAAAAAACAGTTAACCTACGAACGTCCTCAACAAAAACCAAGTTTTGTGAAAAGCCAAGAGAAGAAGCGAGGATGACGGGTGAAGTTGAAGGACTCAAAGCAGATGACCACAGTGATGCCCACCGGATTTGCATTCCTAGTTTTTCGCTAGTACTGGTCTACCAGATTAGACCCCATGAAAAAAATTGAATATTGCTACTATATACAGGGTGACCCCAAAAAACGGGAACTTTTTAACAATCCAACAAAACCAAGGGTGATGAAAGAGAAAGTTTTTTGTTCAAAGTAATTGAAACCTTAAAACATGCCATTTAAGAAACTGATGGAATTTTCTTTTTAATTACGTCCTGTAGATGGCGTTCTTCTGTACGAATGCATTCTTGAAATGACTGATATCCCCTGTTCATTTTCAAAAAAATAAGGTCCGATGATCCCATGTAATGAAACAGCACACCATGCTATCACCTTACTAGCGTTTAGAGGGCGCTGATGAACTTTATTAGGATTTGTGTTTGCCCAGTGACAGTAGTTCTGCCTATTCACGTAATCTGTGTGATGAAAATGGGCCTCATTTGACATCCATAACTTGCTTAGAAATGCATCGTCTTTGTTTCCCGTTTCATCGATCCATGGTTACTGAAATGGCAGTGTTTAATTCGTGAGACCACTGTTTCACTTTGCAGCCACTTGCTCATGTCTGCCAATACACATTTAAAATATTCTCGCTTTTTTTGTCACCCTGTATAAACAGAAGCAGCCTAAATCCTCACTTTCCAGCATTGATCGATGTCTAAAAATTTCAAGATATCTTGTGGAACTCGCGCATATTTTTTCATTTTGCTGCTTTTTTCCCTTGATACTACATTAAAATCAAGGTCCCACTCTTTTTACCATCTAAATTGCTAAATATAACAGCCTCTTCGACTCCTATGTTTCTTTACTCGCACCTCCCGTTTATGGAACTCCCTTCCGTTTCCTTGCTACTCTGGTAACTACAATCTGCAAAAGTTTAAGTGCAACACCAATTGCCATCTTCTATGTCCTTGATTTGCATCTTTTTCTTATCCTTTCTTTGACAACCCCTGTACCTTGTTTTTTTTTTCTCTCACTGTAACCCACTGCGCACTAGTGCTGGTCCTGCTTTGTTTGAGGTAAAATGATTATAAAAAACAAACAAACAAAAACACTATTCTCAATGCTAACTGTTCAGATTGACCCTTTCTCTTTCGTTCGACTTGTTCAAATATTTAATGTTCGGCCTCGCTATTGAAACAGACTTCTGTGTCGATGCTTTCTCAAACGTTGTAAAATTAAGCTTTTCAAGTTAAGGACTAATTGTTATCTATCTACCTTATCTACATAATCTTCACTTCATTCTATCGCTTCATACATTCATATCACAAACTTCATTCAGTAAGAATCTACCTTAAGTGACACTTGAGTGTTAATAAATTTTATTTAAAAAATAGGGTTAATATCATGGTGCTGGACACTGTGATCAAACTCTGCACCGAGAAGGTGACTGTATGTGTTCCAGCAGGAATCAATTCCATTCTGTCCTGGCAGCCAAGATACAGTCACTTTCTCACCGTTGCAATGTGGCTTCTCTGTGTCTCTTCTACAAGTACTTTCACGGCTTCTGCTCCGATGAACTTAGCTCTCTGGTCCCCGCTCTGCATGAATTTGCTCAAGACACAAGATTAACAACTGTGAAACAGATAAAATGTAAACTGAAATTCTACTTCAAAAGCTTTTGTTCTCGCACTTTCCGCCTGTGGAATTCCCTTCCGTTTACTCGCTTCCTCGACATCTACAATCTCCAGGAGTTTAAGTGTAAAGTCAATAGTAATCTCCTATCTTGCTAATTTATATCCTCTCTCTCATGCTTCTTTCTCTGTCCACTCCTCTCTCAATATCTTAATCCTATTCTTACCCACTTCCTGACACGCCCTGTAACCTGTCGTTATTTCTCATAACTTTTTTCCTATGTAACCCCCTACGTACCAGTGGCAATAGACTGCCTTGCTTGTTGCGATATGATTATAAAAAAAAAACAGCAGTGGTTGGTAGAACATTTTCTCGGTCCTGTGATCCCCACTATGTGTTTTTTTTTTGTTTTCTTGAATTGCCTGCCACCCTGGACTAAAATATCTGGATGGTCGTCTGGACGGAGAGCATCCAACGACTCCAAAATGCCAAGCATTCGCTGAAGGCAGCTATCGTATGAACGGGAATTATTTGATTTGCTCGTTTTTGAGATCGGGTCGAAAATGTTTAAGCGGATGATAGAAAGGGCAGTTAATGACTCACCTAATGAACTTGTTTAATTGAGTGACAGAATATGGATTAAGAGAGTCAACAAAAAGACAAAGCTTACTAAGACCCACAAAGAACAAGATGTTGTCAAACAGTCAGTTAAGTGCCTAATGGCTAATGGCAAATCTGGTAGTACGATTAAATTCAGACAGTTGTGTAACCAAGCAAGTGTCAGTCAGTTGAGTGCTATACGTAATACACGCTTGGGCGATCATGTCTCTAAAGAGACATGACTGACTGGGCAGAATATTTTTCCCGCAGTAAGTTGCCATTACTTTTGCGGCAGACTGGTTGCTAACCAAGACTATAGAACTTAATCTCTCCTGCTATTTAATCCGTAGCTGGAGAAAGAAGCAACTTATTGATACCTTTCCCCATTTTCTTTGCGCGTAAGTGAATGCAAGGAATTCAATTGCAATTCAAAATCGGATCTCCGATTTTTTTTATTCCGAGCCGATATTCTGTACACCACAACACAAGATATTGTGGTAAGACATAATTGCTCATACCGTGAAAGAACCCGGACTATAGAAGTTTCTGCAGAACCTCCATACTTTTTAAGAGTATGATGAGTTAATCATGCGACTGAGGTACCAAGGAGGGGAGATCATTAGAATAACTGCCATGAAAATACGTATAAAAACGACAGAACGAAAACGTACTGTGACCTAGCTATTATATAGAATCACTAGCTGCCCAGTCAGAATCTATCTTGCAAATTTATAAACTATCCCTTCGTTCGTGCATTGGATATCGCTGCCATATCTGGTTTAGTGCTCTTGCAATACATCTCGAGATTATCGACCAATTCAAAAGTAGTGTCTGTAATGTTATTGGTTATGACCTGGCAACTCGACTTCAGTCTCTTTCACCCGCCATCACCTAGCTTCCCCACCTCTCTCTCTCTCTCTCTCTCTCTCTCTCTCTCTCTCTCTCTCTCTCTCTTCTATTAATATTTTCATGGAAGTTTTGTTTTTAATAACTCTCTTCCTTAGATATGCGTTGTGGTGCAGTAGATATCGGCTCGGAACGAGAAATCGGTGAGCCGAGTTCGAATTCCAGTTGAATTCCTTGCATTTACTTACACACAAATACAAAAGTATTAATCCGTCTCTTCTCTCCAGTTATGGGTTAAATAACATGACATATTGGGTTCTATAGCCTTGGTTAGTCTAGCGCAGAAAGTAATGGCAACCTACTGCGGGATAAGCTTCTGCCCAGTCAGTTATGCCTCTTTCGAGACATGGTCGCCCAAAGCGTGTATCACGTTTGACACTCAACTGACTCTTCCTTGGTTACACGACCTTCTGAACTTAACCGTACTACTAGATTGGCCATTAGGTCTCGTCGTTTTATTGGTGAAATAGCTAGGGGCAACCGCAAGTTTTATTCAAATAGTTTCTTTTCTCGTATTTCTCTCCTGTGAAATTCTGTTTTTATTTCTTATTTCCCTTCTACCGACAATCTTGAAAAAATTAAAATACAACGTCATTCACCACCTTCTCTATTCCGGAAGTTTTTACTGCTTTTTAACTTCACTAAAATCTTTTTATTCTCTTCCATATCCTGTAACCACTTACGTCTTAGTGTATTGATCCCATTGCTTAAGGTGAAATTTTTTCAATCATTTATTCATTTTTAATTTTGATTATTGAGAGCGCTGGGAATTTATGCACAAAACTTCATACATCAACCGATTGGTATCCATCTTTGAGAATTCTTATATACGTATGATAACCATGCATCTCACTGTCGTTTTGTCCTCCGGCGGATCTGACAATCCATTCCCTTCATTCCAATTAAAGTGCATATCCCATAATGCAGACTAAAACCAGTTCATTAACTCTGCTTTCACTCTCTCCTTCCCCCGCCAACTGCCAGCGTTCAGCGCTGCGCTAGTTAGGATCGACGGGCTTGCCAAAAGAGCGTCAAAGCGACGCTGAGCTCCGTTTAGATCAACGGCGCATAATGAAGAGCAAGGTCATCGGAGATTGCCCGGCTTAGACGAGCCTTCAGGGTGATCATTGAATATTTCTAACCTTTCCACTAATTATGTCTTTATGTGTTTCTTTTTTTTTTTATTTTGGTTCTAATATTCCTAATATTACAAATGCTTACGGCCACTTTGTGTTGAAACATCGGTTCCCGTAGGATCGCCGAGCCTAGATGGGTGACTGATTGCGACAGGATGCTATAAGCGTGGATGTGCGGTGGGTGTAATAAATAATGGCACGGAATTGTTAATTGGAGAGCCGAGTTCTATTTTCCGCTGGGTTCATTATATTCACTTACGCACAAATGCTTTTGGGAAAGGAATGAAGCCCCACCCCGCCGCTTCTAAGATATGAATTAATTAACAATACATACATCAACAGACTGGGCAGAGCATTATCCCGCAGTAGGTTGCCATCGCTTTTTGCGGTAGACTGGTTGCCAGCCAAGGCTATAAAACCCAATCTGTCCTATTATTTAACCCATAACTGGAGGAAAGAGACGGGTTAATACTTTTCCCAACAGTATTTACGCGTAAGTAAACGCAAGGAATTCAACTAGAATTCGAACTCGGCACCCCGATCTCTTTATCCGAGACAATATCCACTGCACCACAATAAAGATATTGATAAACAGAAGAAAACGAATCAATCAATCAAGAACATAAATGCTGCAAATATTACCAATAGTAATATGATCCTTATTAATCCTGAGATTAGAATGTTTGCTATTAATACGACAATAGTCATGTGTAGGCAATGAAATGGTTATCAGTACAGAAAGTAGAATCAACATACTGAATTCAAATTCTGAACGTGTCTGTTTACTTTACCCCAACAGAAAAGGAATTAATCCATCTTCCTCCGTACATGGGTTAAACAATAGTGAGGACTAAGTATTCTTGTGTGGTTTGCAAAGAATTTAGGAGAATTCAATTGCATGCTGATGGCAGACGAAAATACTATTTTAAGATGATTAATGGAAGTTTCATCTTTTAGCCGTTAAACCCAATAAGTCTCTTCTGTCCTATAATCCTGGGTATAACGATGAACTACATCTGGCAGCTCGTCTTCTGACCGGGAGATTGGAGGTTTTGAGCTACGTGAAAACATGTCTTAATCGCTGTTATTCTCAGGTCTGCCCTGAACCGAGATCGTAGAGCCTGTTATGAGCAAATGGTGAATTTTGAAACAAACGAAAATACTTTAAAAGAATAAGAATAAATTTTTATATTAACAATACCAGCAATACATATTTATAACAAAAATATCAGCAATATATTGCTATAAAATAAATAAAAAATTAAAACAATACTATTTATATTTGAATTTCCAACAATGCTTTTAATAGTAGAAATTCTAAAAATAAATTTTATAGCAAAATAACAAACAATAAAATATATCTGTAGTTGAAGGTATACAATTGTGTTCAAAATATTTAGATTTCGGTATTAAATAAGGCATAGTTGTTGATATACCGCTAAACAATCAACCAACCAAACAAACAACCAATGTGAAACAATATCAACGCCGAGGTGGTTCAGCATCTCACAGCCCACACATTCTTCTTGGACAGTATGGTTTCCGTTTCACCAGGTTTACTGCTGATATGCGAACGACCATCACTGAGAATATATACCAGGCTCTCGACAAGAATGGCGAAGCTCGAACTGTTGCCCTGGATATTTCCAAAGCGTCTGGCACGCTGGTCTTCTTCGCAAGCTACGGAACTATTGTATAACTGGACAATTGTTTAACCTAATCCAGTCATTCCTCTCAAATCGCACAGATATTGATAAACAGAAGCTGCACTGAAGGTAGGATTGAACTGATATACCTCTCAAAAATACCATACGAACGCATTTGTCCCTCAAGGCTCGTAGGTCCAACGCTTTTTCTGATCTACATTACCGATCTCCCTGATGTAATAAGATCCCAAGTAGGCATATACGCTGACGACACCACAGTTTACTCCCGCCTCGATGAAACATCTGGCGAGCTTGAGAAGGACCTACAATCTGTGGTGGACTGGAGTAAGAAATAGCTCGTAAATTTTAATGCTTCCAAAACCAAGCTGCTATCTATTAAGCATCATAGACAATCGTTTCTACCCCAGCGATAGCATGGATCAGGCTAGCCTCCTAGAGAGCAAAACACTACGCCTCCTTGGCCTCACACTCTCAGCAGACCTCAAGTAGAATGACTATATCAAATCCATAGCTAAATTTGCTACTAAGGTCGGTTCACTGTGAAGCCCAGGAAGTTTTTCCCGTCTGAATTCATCCTGCAAATATATAAATCTACCATCCGCCCGTGTATTGAATATTGCTGCCACATCTGGTCGGGTGCCCCTGCTATTCACCTCGGGGTTCTTGACAAAATACAACGGAGAATCTGTAATATCGATACCGATATGACAGCTCGGTTGCAGTCGCTCTCTCACCGACGTGACATGGCTTCCCTCTCTACAAATACTTTTACGACTTTTGCTCCAATGAACTTAGCTCACTGCTGCTCCTATGCATAAATTTATACGAGGAACTAGACTAGCAACTAGGTTCCACCCTTTTACATTGAAACCGATAAAATGTTTCCCTACAATCTCCATGAATTTAAATGTAAGGTCAATAGACATCTCCTACCTCACTAACTCGCATCCTTTCCCTCAAGCCCTTTTCTCCATCCACTCCACACCCATTACACTGGTATTCTCATCCATCTATTACCCTCCTCCTGACATACCATATAACCTAACACTCTTTCTCATCTCTTTCCCCTATGTAACCCCTGTGCAACAGTGGCAGTAAAACTGCCTTGCTAGGGATGAAATAGTAAAAGAAACTGAAATGTGTTCTAAACTATAACTAAAATATTAAACACATCTATTACCACCTCTATTAATTATGTCCACGCAAACATGTATACGCAAATAATCACATGTATATGCAAATAATCACATGTATACGCAAAAAAAGCTAAGTATCCTCTACCATATATTAAATTCTGAAAGCAGATTAAAATATATCATTTATGGTGGACCTGAAGAAGACTACCACCACCTTTAAATTTGTTGTTTTTCTTTTTTTGCTTTTTTTGCTTTTTTCAGTTTAATGCCAAAATGTAACTTTCGTCGAAATAATAAAAAACAAGGCGGACCTAAAGGAGACTACCACCACCTTTAAATTTGTTTTTTTTCTTTTTTTGCTTTTTTCAGTTTAATGCCAAAATGTAACTTTCGTCGAAGCTTTGAAATAATAAAAAACAAGGCGGACCTAAAGGAGACTACCACCACCTTTAAATTTGTTGTTTTTCTTTTTTTGCTTTTTTTGCTTTTTTCAGTTTAATGCCAAAATGTAACTTTCGTCGAAGCTTTGAAATAATAAAAAACAAGGCGGACCTGAAGAAGACTACCACCACCTTTAAATTTGTTGTTTTTCTTTTTTTTCTTTTTTTGCTTTTTTCAGTTTAATGCCAAAATGTAACTTTCGTCGAAGCTTTGAAATAATAAAAAACAAGGCGGACCTGAAGAAGACTACCACCACCTTTAAATTTGTTTTTTCTTTTTTTGCTTTTTTTGCTTTTTTCAGTTTAATGCCAAAATGTAACTTTCGTCGAAGCTTTGAAATAATAAAAAACAAGGCGGACCTAAAGGAGACTACCACCACCTTTAAATTTGTTGTTTTTCTTTTTTTGCTTTTTTTGCTTTTTTCAGTTTAATGCCAAAATGTAACTTTCGTCGAAGCTTTGAAATAATAAAAAACAAGGCGGACCTGAAGAAGACTACCACCACCTTTAAATTTGTTGTTTTTCTTTTTTTCTTTTTTCAGTTTAATGCCAAAATGTAACTTTCGTCGAAGCTTTGAAATAATAAAAAACAAGGCGGACCTAAAGGAGACTACCACCACCTTTAAATTTGTTGTTTTTCTTTTTTTTTCTTTTTTTGCTTTTTTCAGTTTAATGCCAAAATGTAACTTTCGTCGAAGCTTTGAAATAATAAAAAACAAGGCGGACCTAAAGGAGACTACCACCACCTTTAAATTTGATTCTTTTTTTTTTACTTTTTTCTGTGCAATCTTATTGATTACACCCTAAACTTTCCGATTGACAAAAAATCATTTGGAAAAATTTCAATACTTCCACAATTTTGGGTGGGGGGCTCAGTTTTCATACAACGTTATAGTAAATCGATCCTCCATTTTGGAATCACTCACTGGTACAACATTACCACCACTTGTAAATTGGTTGATCATCAATTTGTTTTTTTTTACTTTTTACAGTGCAATCTTATCAAAGAAAATAACCAAACCAGTATCCAAAAATACACCCAATACAATTATATAAAAAAAGAAAATGACAGAGCCTCAGGTGGAACATCTATACTAATAAACAACAAAATACCACAAAGTAGAATAAACCTTAATACAAATATGCAGGCAATTGCAATCTCAGCTACATTACACAAAACCATATCAATATGCTCCATCTACATTCCACCAAAAAATACAATATGTGAAACAGTTTGACCATTTGATTAAACAACTCCCAAAACCATTTATGGCGGATCTGAAAAAGACTACCACCACCTTTAAAGTTGTTGTTTTTCATTTTTTCTTTTTTACTTTTTTCAGTTTAATGCCAAAATGTAGCTTTCGTCGAAGCTTTGAAATAATAAAAAACAAGGCGGACCTAAAGGAGACTACCACCACCTTTAAATTTGATTTTTTTTTTTTAACTTTTTTCTGTGCAATCTTATCGGTTATTATACAAGGTTTCCGATTATCAAAAAAAAATTTGAGAACATTTCAATTTTTAAACAATTTTAAAGGGGCTTAGTTTCTCATACAAGGTTGTAGTAAATCGATCCTCCATTTTGGAACCACTCGCGTTGGGATCGTTTTGTTTTGTTTTTTGCAGACGAGTTGTTGCTCTTATTTTTGTCTTTTTCAAGTTTTTTTCAGTTCTTACGATGGCATCTTCCTCGGAAACTCCAAGAAGGGCTTTATTCAAAAATTTTGCAAAAGATTCAGTTGTTGAATATGCGCAAGCAAAAAAGCTAATTGCACAGGATCGATATATTATAAGGTTGTATAAAAAAAACTGAGCCCCCTCCACCCCAACCAACAACAATTTTTTAAATGTTGAAATTTTACTAATTTTTTTTAGTCAATCAGAAATTTTAGGGTTTAATCGATAAGATTGCGCTGAAAAAAGTAAAAAAAAAATGATAATCAAGCAAGTTCCCGCTGGTAGTAATGTCGTACCGGCAAGTGGTTCCAAAATGGAGGATCGATTTACTATAACGCCGTATAAGAAACTGAGCTTCCAACTAAAATTCTTGAAATATTGAAATTTTTCCATTTACTTTTTTCTTTTTGTTTTTTTTTTTTGTCAATCGGAAAGTTTAGGGTGTAATCTTTAAGATTGCACTGAAAAAAGTAAAAAAAAAAGAATCAAATTTCATGGTAGACTTCTTTAGGCCCGGCTTGTTTTTTATTATTTCAAAGCTTCGACGAAAGCTACATTTTGGCATTAAACTACCCATAAGAAGTTGTTGCGCCAACTAGAAAAAAAAAATTAAATCTTCAATTCTTAGCAGACTGAAGTTTTTTTTCAGATTACCTGCCAATTTGATTTTATCGAAATTTTCCGAGTTGCTATTAAGATAAAAGTATATAATTCTGTCATCGGCATAGATGCAAAGTTGGAAACTGATAGCACAAGAAGGGAATTTCAGTCAGTAGCAGAAAGAATCCTTGTGAATAATGAGTTTGTACCTAAAAGTCGAGTCAAAGAAAACATCAACGGACCTTACCGAAAACGCAAAATCGGTACTCAGAAAATGAAAAGTTGCAATCAACGATCATTCATATTATCAAAAGGTTAAGACAGTTACTATCATTGAAACATCGGAAGTTGGGACCAGAATCCACATCTTAAAGAAGAAAGACGGCTTCCTTTTCAGTAGATGTCAAAGAGATCTGAACTAGGCGATAGGCGAATCTATGTTCTTCTATCGACACAGGGCGCTTATATCGAGATTCCAGTTTCTAGTAATGTAGCTGAATAAAGCAAAGACATTTTTCAGAGCAAGTGGGCATTTAATAAGAGCTCTCTCGGGGTAGACTCGAGGTTCAATATTGGTAAATTTAACATTGTAGTCAGTCCTATAATTTTCATAGTACATACATTTTGATAAGGTTAACATTCAAAAATCCGAAGGCGAATTGGCATGTCGAAGGACACGTTCCACAAGCTGAGTAGAGACAGGAAAATTTCACTAGAAACAAAGAGAGTACTGGCTTGCTATGTGAGGTCAATTCTTCAATATGGCAGTGTAAGCTGGACAATATCATCGAAGATGAAGGAAAAACTTGAGGCAACTGAAATGTGGTTCTACAGAAGGATGCTGCGGATATCATGGATCGAGCATGTGAGCAATAATGAGGTTTTGGAAAGGATGGAATAAAAATAAAATTAATACTGAGCATCAGGAAGAGACAGCTGAAGTTTCTGGGTTATGCATTAAGAAAAGAGGGCTTGGAGAACATGATACTAACAGACCAGATAGAGGGAGGGAGAGACAGGGGAAAACAGCGTGTAACGTACTTGACTGGCCTGTGCGGGTTGGATGCCAGAACGAAGGTCGCGCTGTGCACCAGAGGAAAGTGCGCTGAGAGCTACCAGTGATAGAAAGACGTGGAGGGCCAGGATCGCCTAACGTCCTGGAGGGACAAGGCAGATAGAAGAAGAAGAACATTAGGTAACTGTGTGTGTGGTGTATAGTTTATTTTAGTTACTTTAATTTATACTAAGTTCACAGTGGGTGAATTAAACGACCTATTCATCAAAAAATGTTATTTAAAAAAATTAATAGCAAAAAAAAATAATTGAAAAATAAGAACAAAAGAAAAATATCTACACATACCTGAGTGACCCTCCTAGTTCATACAAATGTTGTCTTTACATAAGCTGGGGTTTTAAGGGGGTTTTCTAAGCGCAGCTTAGAAGTGGCACAAGTTCAAAAGCATGGGGCACTCAGTGAGGATCAAACTCACTACACAATTGTAATGGTTCTAGCGAGACAAGCTTGCTAACCATTACATCAGCTCGAGGGGCCCAAGTTGGTGTTGCTTAAGAATTTTCTTCATGGAAATAGGCGATTAGGCTTCCAATGTTGCTTCCGTCGATTGGAATATAAGCCATCCACCGCAATAACACAATGCTATAAAAGGAGGATTATATAGCTCCAGCATAAATATGGCCACATTACCCACTTTTTTACTTCCGTATTGATAGGATTTTTGTTACTTGCTCGGTAAAACTGCTATCAATAACAACATTTAAAAATGGGTATAAAATTACTGAACGGCTTCCCGAATGTATATGTGTATATCTCGAACGCAATAAAGCTTTCGAATGTCAAGTTAACAGTAACAGGTTCAATATCAGGGAACAACATGAAAGAATTACGACGCATGAGATTGTATTTCTACTTTAACCTTTAAGGACGGAGGTGATCATGGATTTCCACTTGCCCCTTACCCTGGCCGCACTTGATATGTCTCCCAAACTCCGCTCCGCCATCCATTTACTCAAGCCTATCAAGTATGTCACGCGTTGCTGTCCGTTGTCTCTCTTCCCGTCCATCCGTCATGTGAGTGTCAGATTCTTCAAACCCTCCATCCACATTACGTGTCCCAGGTACCTCATCTGTCTCTCGTTGATGTTAAGTGTGCTTGCATCTCGTTTGCATCCTTTCCGACAACACGTCATTGCTTGATCAATGGTGTCATTAACATCCTTCTGTAGAACAACGTTTCTGCTACCTCAATCCGATCCTTCATCCTTGAAGAGATTGTCGAACATTCCTAGACATATAGGGGGACCGATATCACATAGCAGTCCGGCATTCATTTCTTTTTGGTTTTTGTTTCCAATGAGATTTTTCTGTTTCTCAGTAATCTGGTTACCTTTCGAAATACGTCCTTGGCCATGTCAAAGCGTCATAAGATCTCAATTAATTTTTTCCAATTGTTATCTTGCAACAATACGAATAATCCAATGTAATTTTGTTTTCACTTATCAAAACTTACTTCTTCTTGATGTGTCGTCTCCCTTCAGAACGTTAGCGACATGGACTTCAGCTTAGTCCTGTTCTTTGTTGCTCTTAATATTTTCCATCTTGGTATATGTGCGTTGTGGTGCAGTGGTTATCGACTCGGAACGACAAATCTGGTAGCTGAGTTCTAAATCCAGCTGAATTCCTTGCATTCACTTACGCACAAATACCATTGGGAAAAGTATTAATCCGTCTCTTCCCTCCAGTTATGGGTTAAATAATAAGACAGATTTGGTTCTGTAGCCTTAACGGGCAACCAGTCTTCCGCAGAAAGCAATGGCAACCTACTGCGGAATAATCATCTGCCCAGTCAGTCATGTCTCTTTCGAGACATGATCGCCCAAGCGTGTGTCACGTATGGCACTTCACTGACTATCTAACCCAAACCATCCACCTGCTCAAGCTCATCAAGTAGGTTTTACGTTGCTTCACAGTGTCTCTGTTTTCCTCTATCTTTCATGTTAGTACTAGGTTCTCCAAACCCTCCTTCCTCATTACGTGTCCTAAAAATCTCAGCTGTCTCGTTCTAATACCAAGTACAAATTTTCTTTGCGATTGCATTCTCTCAAAAACCTTCCCGTTGCTCACATGTTCAGTATCCATGATATCCTCAGCATCGACCAGTAGAACCACATTTCGCTTATTTCGATTTCCTATTTCATCTTTAAGGAGATCGTCCAGTATTCGCTGACATAGATGAGGACATTTATCACATAACAGTCCAGTTCTTTTTGCTCTTTAAAAACCTTCACGTGGCTCACATGTTCAGTATCTATGATATCCTCAGCATCCACCTGTAGAACCACATTTCGCTTACTTCGAGTTCCTTCTTCATCTTTAAGGATATCGATATCTACTGCACAACGTACATCCTATATGTAAAATATTCAAAAGCCTTCTGAAAATGTATAAAACTAGAGAATAAAGAAGAAACTGATGACGACGCATGTGACATTGCGCACCCGAGAGACTTTATATAAAAAGGACAGAAAAGTGAAAATAACTGACCACCATTAGATATTGTTTATAATTTGCTATCAAAATTCGCTATTAATTATGCCAACCACAAACTGCAAGAAAATTTACAAACGTTACGTCAAAAAAATAATATATTTTAAAAAATCAACTGAAGAATTGTTGACCACTTTACAGCATTTACTTCACATTTTTTTTCCTATTCTTATGATAAGAGCCTCGTTCTGGAAGTTGAAGTCGAAGTTAAGTTCCATGGAAGTTAATGATGAAAGCTTATCATGAGCGACAGATCTCTACAGAAGGTAGCAGGGGAAAGCGAGAAGATAAATACTAAGCATAAGCTTCAAGTAAACTGAATGCTCAGTCATCAGCCTAAAATGTCAGCTATAGGACGGAGATACTAAAATTAAGCAGACACAGATATTTAAATAACTGGAAAGTGTTTCGATGCAAACGTAACATCATATAGTTTGAACGCACCTTTCAGTCTTAACTTCAAAACAAACATCAGAAAAATCTTCCTAAATTTAATTTACGAATATTTCAATCATTCTCTTGTACTAAAACTTTTTTCAAGAAAAACGATATTAAGGTTAGTTATAGTTGCGTCAAATAAATATATTTCACTAAATTTTCTTTTATAATAATATCACCCTAAGCAAGGCAGTTTACTGCCACTGGTGTGCCGTGTGCTACATAGGAGAAAAGCTATGAGAAAGAGTGACGGTTATAGAGGGCGTCAGGGAGTGGTTAAGAGAAGGATGACAATACTGATGAGAGTGCAGTGGATGGAAAAAGAAGAAGCACGAGTGAGAGGATGCAAATTAGTGAGATAGATGACTATTGACTTTACATTTAAATTCCTGAAGACTGTAGCTGTCGGGGAAGCAAGTAAAAGGAAAGGAATTTTACAGACAGGAAGTGCGAGAAAAGAAGCCGATGGAGTAGAATTTGCATTTACATTTTATTGGTTTCACAATAAAAAGGTGGGACCTAGTTGCTAATCTTGTGGCTCGAGTAATTTCGTAAATAGGGGGCACCAGTGAGCTAAGTCAATTGGAGCAGAAGCCGTGAAAGTATTTGTAGAAGAGACACAGGGAAGCCACACCGACCCGGTGAGAAAGTGACTGTATCTGAGCTGCCAAGTCGGGATCAATAACATCACAGATTCTTTGTTGGATTTTGTCAAGGACCCCTAGGTGGATAGCAGAAGCACCCGACCAGATATGGCAGCAGTATTCAATGCACGGGCGGATTGTAGATTTATATAAGTGCAGAATATATACTAGAAAAACCTAAACAGATTTATTTTCTAGGGCTGCCTAAGAACCATAATGTGTTTATCAGTAGACCTAGAATTTGAAATCTTTGTTAAGATATACCGATAGAATATACGGTGGTTATCAATACGTGTTGTAGGTTGTTTTCCATACAAAATATACCGAAAGATATTACGAGTAATGTCTCAATATGCAGATAACAAAATGGTGTGACCTGATGTAATTTTGGCACATGTCATCGATTTTTTTATTTCATTATCGTATAGCCTAACTTCATTTAACGGTAGTCCTAAGTTTTTGAGTCACTGCTAGCATAACGGATCTTTCGGGGTCGACCCAACTCAGAATCTTCAGCTAAAAATCTTGTGGTTGTTTTATACGCTACAATTTACGATAAATAAAAAAATAGTATACAAACAATATACGATAACATATTCAGTAGATGAATTTAAGCATCAAATTATAAACCAGTTTACTAGACTGAAGAAATCGGTCTCTCATCCGAGATTACTCGATAACAGGCCATTGCTTGATTAAGTAACTGTCACTGGAGAGTTATGGTAGAAAGATTTATTCTCCTCTTTGCATCTTAACGTGATGGGTATCTTTATATAAAACCGGAGTTTACGGACGGAAAGTAATGTCTGAAAGGAAAGGGGAATGACAAGCATATTCTGCTCTGAGAGACTCTTTTATACTACTAAGACATACGTTATACTATATTAAATATAATATCTAAACATAAAAATTTAAATGTTTAAATACTATGTTAATTATAATATTTAAGTATAGTATTTAAATGTATAAATACTATACATATATATACACGATTCTCACGCGAGAATGCTATGTTACATATATCACAACGATGCATATAGCAGGGAGAAACAAAACATAAGATTCTTACATATAATATGGAGTTACGCTTGTGTCGTGTTAAGAACTCCAGATGCAAATACAGACTTCGGTAAGCTGCGGTCTTGGATTTTTCGAAATTGAGAACTGCGAGCAGGAATTTTTTTCTATATCTGATAAAGATATATTCCCCCACCTCACACAAAAATAAAACAAAAAAACGGCGTCATGGGCTTGGTAGCTGCTAGAGAGACAGATTTGGCATAAAAAAGTTCGGGCTAAAGAGAGTGATTCATCGCTACCGAACGGTTAAAAGCACTTTCTGTATAAATACAAAATGATTATTTCTCGCTATCAGTGGAATTATTCAAAATGAAGTGACCACTTTTGGAATTTAGTGTTCGAAAATTTATCTAAAACACATTTTAACGTTCTGGCTTACGGTTAGAATAACATTTCTGGGTGTCACTTTAATGTGTGATCTCCGTGCTTGATTGTTTTTCAGCGTGTGAGCTACATTTTAGAATTAGAAACATTAAGCGATTGTATGCCCAAACTATACTTGTTGCATTTCTTTATGTTATTTAAACAGCTTACAGACACGGATAGTATATATATATATATATATATATATATATATATATATATATATATATAATTTTTTTAAAATCATTTCACCCCAAGCAAGGCATTCCACTGCCACTATTGCGCACGAGGCTACAGAGGGGAAGGTAAAGAGAAGGTGTGGTTAGATATAGCGAATGTCAGGAGGAAGGTGATATATGGGTAAGGATAGATACCGAGGATGAGGGTTGGGCAGATGGGAAGAGTGTTTGATAGAATGGGAGCAAGTTAGTGTGTTAGGAGGTGTCTATTGACCTTACATTTAAACTCCTGGAGATTGTAGACGTCGGGGAAGCACTCATATGGAAGGGAATTCCACAGTCGGGAAGTGCGAGGAAAGAAACTGTTGGAGTAGAAGTTGCGGTTGCATTTTATCGCTTTCACTCTAAAAGGGTGGGATCTAGTTTCTAGTCTAGTATCTCGTGCAAATTCGTATTTAGGGGGCACCAGTGATCTAAGTTCATCGTAGCAGAAGCCGTGAAAGTATTTATAGAAGAGACACAGGGAAGCCACGTAGCGCCTGTGGGAGAGAGACTGCAGGCAGTCTGCCAAGTCGGTATCTGTCACTTTGCAGACCCTCCACTGTACCTTATCGAGAAGCCCGAGGAGAATAGCAGGGGCACCCGACCAGATATGGCAGCAGTATTCAATGCACGGGCGGATGGTAGATTTATATATGTGCAGGATAGATTTAGACGGAAAAAAATTACGAGCTCTGCACAGAGAACCGACTTTCATAGCAGCGGATTTATCAATGGATTCGATATAGTCATTCCATTTGAGGTCCGCTGAAAGTGTGATACCAAGGAGGCGTAGTGTTTTACTCTCTGGGAGGCAAGCCTGGTCCATGCTAATGGGAGGTAGGTGCGATTGTCTATGATGATTAATTGAGAGTAGCTTCGTTTTAGAAGCATTAAAATTTACTAGCCATTTCTTACCCTAATCCACTATGGATTTGAGGTCTTTTTCAATCTCGGCTGCGAGGTTAGCTTTCACGCCTACACCAGATTTCTGGTCGAGGCGAGAGTAAACTGTGGTGTCATCGGCGTACAAACCTACTTGGGATCTTATGGAATCAGGGAGATCATTAATGTATATCAGAAAGAGTGTAGGACCTAAGATGGAGCCTTGGGGGACACCTGCGTTTGTATGGTAGTTCTGGGAGGCATGTGCGTTTAATACCACCTTCATTGTGAGGTTAGAGAGGAATGACTGGATTAGTTCAAACAAATGTCCAATTATACCATAGCTCCGCAGTTTGCAAAGAAGGCTAGCATGCCAAACTCTGTCGAACGCCTTAGATATATCCAATGCAACGGTTCGGGTTTCACCATTCCTGTCGAGTGCCTAGTATATGTACTCGGTGATGGTCGTTAGCATATCAGCAGTAGACCTGGTGAAGCGGAAACCATATTGCTTGTCCGAGAGGAGCCTGTGTGCTGTGAGATGCTGAACCACCTCGGCATTGATAATGGCTTCGAACACTTTTCCAAAGATCGGAAGAAGGCTGATAGGGCGGTAATTTGCAGGGTCCGAGGTTTCTCCAGAGTTTTTAAATATATGAACTATTGAGGAAGATTTTCAACAGGCAGGAAAGCAGGAAGCAGATAGGCAGAGGTTGTAGAGCTTAGAAAAGACAGAGGAAAGTTCAGTGGCACATTTCTTTAAGACTATGGTTGGGATTTCGTCCCCACCGCTCGCTTTGTGATGGTCAATTTTTAAGATTATCTCAGAGACAAGCGAGGGTGTAATGTGGACATCATTCAGTTGTGCCGCGGTTCTAGGTGGGAAGTCGGGTGTAAAAACTCCAGATGAGTCCAGACTCGAATTGTTCGAGAATCTGCGGGCAATGCATTCAGCCTTATCCGCTAGGGAGGTGAGGACCTCAAATTTTTTGATTAGTGGGGGTATTGTAGACTTGCTCTTGTTAAGTACTCTTTTACAGAGTCGCCAGTAGTTTTTGGCGCCGAATTTAGCGGATGCTATGCGTTGCTTCATTCTGGCAGCAAACAACATCTTAGCTTCGTTAAGTATCTTTTTACACTTATTACGAGCTGAAGTAAAAAGGCGCCTGTTTAGGTCCGACGCGTAGCTATGATAGAGTCGGAAGAAATGATTCCGGTGGGCAATGGCAGCCGAGCAAGCGGGTGAGAACCAAGGAGACGAATGAGATTTAAGCTGGAATTTCCTAGCAGGGATAAAGGCATCGATGCCAGCCTTAACCCAGGAGGAGACCTCGGATGCACATTCTTCGATGGGAAGACTAAAAACGTTGTTCCTAGGGATGTCACAGAGGAAGTCTCGGAACGAATCCCAGTCTGCTCTTTGATAACAGTAGGATATTCTACTTGTCTGGGTTTCAGGGGTCGGGCAGGAGTGGAATGAAATGTTGACGGACACTACAGTGTGGTCCGAGTTTCCGAGTGGGCAGAGTTGTCTGGTAGTGCACGAGTCTGGGATGGAAGTGAAGCAGAGGTCTAGAAGTGAGTCCCTTCCGTTAGGGTTGTCGGAGAAACGCGTGGGGAAGTCCACCACTTGCGTAAGGGATTGGGTGATTGAAAAGTTCATGGTGTGGACACCAGCAGGGTTGGTGACAGCGTTCTCCAGCACCTTGGTGTGGTGGGCGTTAAAGTCACCAAACACGAATACATGGGCAGAGGGATGGGAAGAAATGGCTTTGTCGATATTGTCAAATATGCTGTCATGTAACGAACAGTTAGGGGAGGAAGGAGAGCGGTAGAGAAAGAAGAGATAGCTAATCGAGCTGAGAAGTGAGAGGCGGCAGCACATGAAAGAATGATCTGGGTATTCAAGAGATGACACCCTAGCTAGGGGAAGGTGTTAGCTGACATAGACACCAAGCCCAGCATATGAACATTGGAGTCCTTCCTGAAGAGGGGAAGGTAGCCAGGAACGTAAAGCTCAGAATAGGGGATAGAAGCGTTAAGGTTAGTTTCACATAGGGCTAAGATATCAGGTGAGTTAGTGTGGAGGAATGAATCTACGCTGAGGAAGTTGGTGCGGATGCCGAGGATGTTAGTGAAAGATATGCAGACGGGTTTGGGCGTTTTCAGACGAGCTGGTTTAGTTTTGCTATTATGTTTGCTTTTTTCCATAGTGATTCAGTTAAGGAGAGGTCTTAGAATAGAATCAGACGGTCAATCGTTTGCAACGTGTGAAGGATGGAGACTGGCGTGGCCTACAACATAATTTGGCCTCGGGGTTGCCCACTGAACGTTCATGCAGGGACGCCCGTCCATGCGCGATATGGCATTACAAGAACCTCGGTATTATTCAACTGTTGATCAGAGCAGCCTCTCAAGACGCTACGCAAGAGTTCGGGCTCCTAACTACCAGTCGAAAGTAGCAACCAGGAAACTGCCAACCCGGTACCCTCAGAATGTAAAGACGTTGCCACCATACTCCGTAACTGCAAAGAGCTTCCAGCTGAACTAACACTAAGACCGGAGAAGGGGGATGAACCGGGAACCCCTTCCTGAACAAGAAGCAAGGCGATCACCTCTATACTTGTTCAAAAGAAGGAGGTGGAGTGTGAGACCGGGTGATAGTAGGAACTATCTACTCCAATTAAAACAAAGAAAAAAAAGGAGTGACTGAGGTTTACAAAGTTATATATATATATTAATTATTACGTTAGAGCATGTGAAAACTACAAACTACTACAAAATTGTACATTTTTTTTGGATATTGAAAGAACAATGTCTGTTTATGTAGTTAACAATGTTTTTGTTCATGTCGAAATTTCAATGTCGAAACAAAATGGACAATTTTGTAGTAGTTTTCACATGTTCTAACTTAATAATTAATAGTAAATATTATTACTCTATTTTCATATTAAACGTTGCAGTCATATTCTTCGTTATATAACGAAGACTGATGATTTTTCCTCTTAACAGACGCATGTATATATATATATATATTAAGAGGAAAACTCAACATATATATATATATATATATATATATATATATATATATATATATATATTGAGAAGAAAACTCAACACGCACACATGAGAACACACGAGAATGAATACAGTATGGCAAAAGAATGTAGCAATAAACACGCCCCCAATTAAAGCAGATAGATATAACACTAAATCGTAAAACGTACCACCCTGGCAGAGGTGTGAAAATGCCAAATCACGGTCAACGCGGTCAACGAGTACTTATATAAACCATAAATTAAAGCAGACAGATATCATCAGATGGTAAAAGGGCGCCTACTATTAATCACCCATATACTTACCATAAACACACACACACACAAACATACAGGCTCAAACACACTTACAGGTACATACGCGCGCACACACACACACACTACAATTAACGACAGGAGTAGCAGAGAAGGATGACCATTCGGTGACAGGCAGACTCCAGGACAAACGTGAAACAAGCTCTTCTACCATTCTGAGGATGAGATTTTTATCTCGAAATATTAATGAATAATGAATAGGTAATATCGACTCGGAACGACAAACCGAGGAACCGATTTCGAATTCCAGTTAAATTCTATGCATTCACTTACGCACAAGTACCCGTGGGAAAGGTATTAATCCGTCTCTTCCCTCCAGTTATGGGTTAAATTATAGGACAGACTGGGTTCTATAGCCTTGGCTGGCAACCAGTCTACCGCAGAAAGCAATGGCAACCTACTGAGGGATAATTTAATGCCCAGTCAGTCATGTCTCTTTCGAGACATGATCACTCAAGCGTGTATCACGTATGGCACTCAACTGACTGAATGCCCAACACCTTCTTCACCTTCATTTATTTTAGCAAATTTTTTTTCAGGATTAAGGTAGAGAAGTCGTCATAAGACTCTGTTCAGTTTAGTGACAGACCTGTCTACATTAATTTTATTACGTTCTATCTCTGTCTCGAGCACTTTACGACAAAAAACCTTCTTACCAAAATATGTTTGTATCAGTAAAGCACTAAACCACCAATCTTGGCATTATGTCTCATCACAACTTAACTCTATCTTTCTCTCTCTCTCTCTCTCTCATATATATATATATATATATATATATATATATATATATATATAAGTATTGTTGGAATAATATTCCTTGTCAAAAGAAACACTATTTTTCTAAAACTGCTCGATACAAAAGTAGAGCTAAAAATATTATTATGAATGGTTTAAAAATCTGAAAAAGGGCTGAAAGACTATTTTCAGGAATAAAATTCTGAAAAACTATTTTCAGACTTTTAAACCATTCATTTAAGAACCATCACATCACTTGAAAAGACACAAAAGTGTTGAAACAAAATGGCTACTTTTGTAGTGATATTGTAACATATCCATGTCATAATTTATGAATAAATAATATATATATATATGTGTGTGTGTGTGTGTGTGTGTGTGTGTGTGTGTGTGTGTGTGTGTGTGTGTGTGTGTGATAAAATATACTTTTAAAGTATGGTACATTTATGGGTTATGCTACTCAATATCATAAAGCTTATGTAATTATAAAAGTAGACATTGAAGAGAACACGCAGGAGCTAGAGTCTGTTATATGCTTATATTACCTATAGACTCCGAAACGGCTGAAAGAATTTTCTTGAAAATTTACACAGTTGCACTGTAAGCATCTGCGAGTGTTCTTAGCTAGGGTTTGTGTTGAGGTATCCCCGATAAATACCGAAAATTGATAATCGAAAAATTCGGATTATAGAAGGTTTGGTCCGATTTTAATCCATCTTGATACACTCATGGACAAAGACATAAAAAACGATATTCAGAAATTTCATGGTTGCATTTCTTACAATATTGCAGAAAATCGATAATATATATATATATATATATATATATATATATATATATATATATATATATATAAAAGGCAAGATGTTTGTGTGTGTGTGTCTGTTTATCTGCTTGTATGTCTGTATGTTTTTCAGCCCTTTTATTTTAGTTTTTGTTTAGGGTTTAGCTCTAAATAGGTATAATTGTAGTTCTCTGTCTCGACCATAATACTGTTTACTCAGAGGACTTATTTAGCCTTCAAAATTCAGTTTACAACGAAAAATCTTATTTGATATCGATATCAGGAAATCAAAATTTGACTTACATCTATTCATTTTTCTTTCAGTCTACGGTTTCGCTTTAACTATAAACAACTATTGCATTTTAGTCTTTCGTGCCAACGTCCAAAGAGTCTGAACTTCAGGACCATGGATTAGCTTTAAAGCTTTCATTACACCCGAGCAACGCCAGGCTATATTGCAAGTTTCATATAGAAAAATTACATTTTCATATAGACCACAAAATGAGTGAATTGTCCCTTCCTATCCTTTTTCCCCAGAATATTCGATTTTTATTGCACGCCATCAACGGGATCTTATAAAAAAAATGCGATCAGATCAAGTTATTGATTATTGAAGTCTGCGCTCTTAGATAGCAGTAAGAGACATAGTCATCATTTTCTATCATTTGTTTCTCTATAGAAATGCGAATCAAGGAAGAAATGTTAACCAAGGAAGACTTAACCATGGAACACTAACCAACAATTAAAGTTACACTACTACTAACCGTGTGTATATCATACACCATTTGGAAAATATCAAAAAATATTATATATAAATATTTATTTGAAATATTTTACATGCAGGTACTTCAAAATTTGTACTTTCAGTTAACATTGATAGAAATTGAAAAACATTATTTAGGTAAGAGAATCAGGTACTGAAAATTGTAATTAAATTGTAATTAAAATTCGAACCGCCTTGTTTTTAAAGCAAACTATTCGAATATAAGATTTAATCCTTTTTAAATTAATAAATATCTTTTGGAACATTATTCCATATCGAAAATGACATGATCATATAGACCACAAAAAAGGTGAATTTTCTCTTCCAATCCTTTTATTCAAGAATGTTCAATTTTTATTGCATTCTATCAACATGATCTTGTCAAGAAACAGCCATTGTAGCAATTCCCTGATTATTGAAATCTTCTCTCTTAGCTTGTAGTTAGAAGCACAGTCATCATTTTTTATCATTTGTTTCTCGATGTTCTTTTGTTACTATGCCTCTTAACGATGGTTGAATTCTGTCCAATGAAGCGTTTTTTGCTTGTGTTACTATGCGTCTTCACGGCGGTTGAATTCTGTCCAATGAAACGTCTTTTGCTTGCAGCTAAAAATGCAGAGATGGCCAGGAAAAAGAAACTGTACGAGTTTATAAGCTTCAGACACACTATACAAGCAACACAGTTTAACTCGACCTGCCTTTCATAGATTTACCCTTTTAACATCGATGCCAGTGTGCTGATTTCTGAACTCTGTTAATAAGAATTGTGTTGTGGGGGTCTCCCCTTTTTCTAGGATTATAGACTCGTCTAGAGTATACATATACTCTTGCATAGAAGATATCGTTAGACATCGAGAGATCCACGAGACCTTGTCTGATCCGAAAGATACCGAGAGATATTGAAAGATACCGAGAGTTACAAAATCAGTAGTCCATAGCATCTCTGAGCTTATTATTATATTATTATTCAGCTTTCCTCAGCTTCCGACGCGGACATACTAATTTTATTCCGGCTTCACTTCAGAGTCATTGTAAATATTATTTTAATAACTGTATTTCTGGATTACTAACCTGCGTTTAAGTTTGTTTCTTTACGTTTAATATACTTATATTTCTATCTCAAATTATGTTTGTTGTTCCTTTATTTTGTGCGGTTCCCATTTCCAGGATTCACAACAAATTGTAATACACATATGGTGTCTGTTTTCTAAACTATTGAAGCATTACTTAGGAAAATATATCAGTAAAAAAATTATAAGAATATTTTAGTTTGTTTATTGATTAAATTAGGATACTATTTCAAATAAAATGAGTTATGCTTTAAATTAAAGCATAAGAATGAAATAGTTTTATTTTTTAGTTGAATGAATAATATTCATGTATTTTGTCTGCGACTTCAACTATAAATAATAACTAGCATCATAGCCCGGCGTTGCCCGGCGTTGCCCGTGCAACTCAGAACATTTTAGTAGTAGGAGAAGATACCAATGAGAGGAGCAGATGGAAATCATTTATTGAAAGTCGGAAAGGAGAGCTGGGGCTGTTAGTAACCATTTTCAGTATTAAGAAGAAGGCATTGAATGCATGTTACTGTAGTATTCGAACGGAGTATAAAGTGTAGTTTTAGTGCCGGTCATACTTTTGTCTCTTTCTAAGCGGGGGTCTTTGATCTTGAATGAATAGAAAACATTTGCAGGAAGTGGAGTTAGTAATAAATAAGATAGAAGTTTACCTGTTTTAAATGTAGATAGTCAAACTGAACCCAGTTTAGTAATCTCAGTGCCGCGGCAGTAACGCATGTATAAGGAGTTTGGCCAGTAGAGTTTTGGTTACAATATTGTGCATTCTGTTCCTTTCGACACCATTCCCCTACGCCTAACTGGTCTTGGCTCTAACACACAAAGTCTCATCAAAACGAGATTTCATGTTGTAAGGCACAGTCGGTTATGTTCTGACCACAAATAGACTTCAGCTATGGAAAATTATGTTAACCTATGGAAAGGGACTTGGGAGCCTATAGTAGGCAGAATATAATCTCAGTCTACAAATCTTCCCTGTATACTAATTTACGCGTTATTCATTCACATGCAAAGGCAAAAAGGGAAGCCCTGCTTCCAACACGGGAACAGGCCACGTACAGTTAGCCATGAGAGAAGCATGGCTCGCTTAAAAAATGCCCGTGGTGTTAAACGTCTGCCCTGAGATTTGTTGATGGACATTGCGAAACATAATTTTACTGGTAACTGAGAACGCTTTAGAAGTAATGCGCCCTAACTGAGCTCTTTAATTAGGAGGCATGTGAAAAAATCTACAAAAACTGAGCACACCTAGTGTGAGTGACTGTTACTTTAATTGAAGATGGCTGCTAAATTACTTGGAACGCAATTTTTACAATACTCACACAAACATCAAATCTCGTGACGCAATAATGTTTATAATAGTAAATGGAGAAATTCCTTTAAAACTCGGTTATATAAAAAATAATTTTATAAAAGATTGTTATTTTAAATTGTTCAAAATTTTCATTAAAAAACCTTTTTTTTGTTTTGCGTAAACGTGATTTGATGTTTTGTGTGACATTGTAAACAACATTGCGTTTGTTTTTGTTTCAAAATTACAAGGAAAATATTTATATTTTTTTGTTGACTAAATGAATTTAAGATAAAAATAAAAATTATTTATTTTGTTTTACTGAAATTAGAAATATAAAAACTATTACGCTCTCAGTTCAGAAATTTTCGAAGAATATTTAAAACTTAATTTTATGGGAAACAGTTACATTAATGCCACACGAATTACAAACAGTTGATTTCTTGCATGAAATATTAAGCGAAAAAAAAGCTTTTTTTTATTTTATTTTCTGAAATATGAAATATCAAATCTGAAAAGAAAAGACTTAAATAAGGAAATTAACCATTCGCACTTTTTATTTTACCTATTTTTTTAAATATTTCTTTTGTTTCAAAATTACGGGGAAAAAATTCACATTTTTTTGTTGGCCAAATGAATTTTTCAAACGTCGGAATAAAACTTAAATATAAAGGCTCAATTTTATTTTTAATAAAAAAATATTTTAGTCGCGTTTGAGACTTGTGATTTGATTTCTGTGACGTAATTCAGCAACTATCTTAGATCATAGATGTTTTATGGAGCAAATGTAAACAACTGGCTAAAAAGTGCGAAAGGGAAAATTGCTGAACTTAAAACTCAAAAAGTATGTGTCGACCTGGCTTCCCTGTAAATATGTGTACCTAGAAAGTTTTAATGGCGTAGCTTAAAAAATGTAGGCGTGCATAGGGAACAGTCACACACAGACTCACAGATAGCTTTTTATATATACAGATTACAAAGACTAACCAGTTGAAATCATTATTTAGCTTTGGTGATAGGAAAGAAATTTCTGTCTGAATTTCTGTGATGAGCAGTTAGAATTATTAATAATATTTACGCGTGAACTTCGTTGTTGTCATCAAAACGTTTCTGCATTGGTGCCCTCTGGTCTTCATCAGGTGATTATCAAAACGTGTAAACTTTAGATCTTAGAGTATAAGCATTACTGAAGAGGAACAAAAAACTACCTCGCTCAGTCTTCCTTGCGTCAAAGTTTTATCGGAAGTAATGCTGTATCTGCGATTCATACACTGTAAAGACAATATTCAAATGCAGCTCCACCTCATAGAGAAATTTAATTGAGGAAACCTGATCAAAGAACTGTGTGAAATTCGTTTTTAGTATTTGTTGCAAAGAATATAAAGATATGTGACACAGAGGTTAATTGTTTCTTCTTTCCACATTATGTACCCTAGAAACCTCAACTGATGATTCATGATGTTAACTTTAAGTTCCTTATTTGTTTGTTTTCGCAAACACTTTGTCATTCCTTACATGATTTGTCCAAGGTATCCTCAGAATTATTGTGTAGAACCACACTTCTTTGGATTCAGGTTTTCTCTTTCAGGAGATTGTCTAGCACTTACTGCCATATTGAAGGTATATCACGTCACAGTTCAGAACTCTTTTCCATGATTCTAGCGTATTTGTCTACTTCTCAGTACTCTGCTCACCTTTTAGAGTGATTGCTTGTCTATTTCAATACGCCTTCGCTTTTCAGTTCCACACTTTCCGTTCTTTACGTCTACTTCCCAAATATTTAAACTACTGCACTTTTGGTATCTCCGATTTGCAATTTACACTTTGAGCTCATCCTTTAGCTAGCAACTATGCATTCTGTCTTTTTTCAGGTAAGGTTTAGTCCTTTCTTCTCGCTTTTCTTCCCTACCTTCTGTAGGAGTTTTTGTAGTTTTCTTTCCGTGTCTGCTATTAACACTGTGTCATATGCATATCTCCTACTGTTAAGATTGTATCCACTAGTAATACAGAAAGTTTCAACTAATTTTCGATATTTGTTGTTTGGTTCGTTGTTTTGCTTTTTTTGGCATATCAATCTCGGCAGGTCATTTATTGCCAACTAAATTTTTATTTATTTATTAAATGGTAATACCTTTTTCTTTCAACAATTTATTGTTGTTTTTATATAAGTTTTGTGTTTAGTAATACTTTTTCTTTTCAAGAATCAAGATTCATTGGGATTTGTTTTTAAGGGCAGGGTCCCCAAGTGCTACCCTGTTATTTAACCCATAACTGAAGGGAAGGAACGGATTAATACCTTTCCCAAGGGTACCAGTGCTTAAGTGAATGCAGGGTATTCAACTGGAATTCGAACTCGGCTCACAGATTTCTCTTTCCGAGACGATATCCACTGCACCACAACGCACATCTGTCACTATACGCTTACAGCACCTGGCATTCCCAAGTGGTGACCCATCTAAATACTGACCACGCTCAACGTTGCTTAACTTCGGTGATCGAGCGAGAACCGGTGTATTCAACGTGATATGGCTGTAAGCCTCGATATTTGTAACTAACTTAAAGTACGATCCCCGACCTAAAAATATTTTTCAGTTGCACTATTTTCATTCAGTGGCATCGTGAACTGATTTGCCCATATTTTATACTATTTCTTAGTACTCTTAGACTGTCTGCCGGAGACACGTGAAATAACTCTAAGACTTTCGCTATAATTGTTTTATTTCTCCCTTTTTTTTTTAAGACGAGTGAGACGTGCGCCTTGCCTCTACCTCAAACAGTTCTCAGATATAGAAACTAACGCAATTTTCGTATCTCCGATTTGCAATTTACATTTTGGGCTCATCCGTTAGATATCAATATCGTTGAATACTGTTGTGGGTACCTACTGACACTTATGGTCTCTTCCAGTCATTATTTAAACCATAAGGTTTATACTCTCAGGGCAGTAGTTCCTGGAGCCATTCTTGTAGTTATATTTTTCTTGTTAAATACAATAAGTTAAACCTATTATCCGTTGTCTGAGATAATCTTTCCTGGCCCCACTATTGGATCCACATCAAATACACGTTGATTTTCTGTAAAGAGTTTATAGTAAAAATTAGAATAATATAAAAACAAATATTTTAAACCTAGCACCATCATATCAAATATTAAATAGTGCTACTGTTGATTATATATATATATATATATATATACATATGTTGAATATTTATTGTAAATTATACTTCAGAACATGTACAAAGCACAAGCTACAGCAAAATTGTACATTTGTTTCGACATTGATATAATAATGTCTCATCATCACCTGATGGGACATTGTTCTTTGAATTTCGAAACAAAATGTGCAATTTTATAGTAGCTTATAGTTTTTACATGTTTTAAAATATAATTTATAATAGATATTCATTGCTCTGTTTTTATATTGAGCACTGTTTTAAATTTATGTTTTGAACGTTGCAATTATTTTCTTCGTTTCTTATTCATTGGGATATCTATCTATCTATCTATCTATCTATCTATCTATCTATCTATCTATATCTCTCTCTCTCTATATATATATACATATATATATATATATATATATGTGTGTGTGTATGTATATAGATAGATAGATAGATAGATAGATAGATAGATAGATAGATAGATATTAACTGATATAAGTAAATATGAATACTGAGTTTATATATATATGAACGACCTGAAATAAGTAGCCTAGAAAAGAGGACATAGATAGATAGATAGATAGATAGATAATGAACAAATTGAGATAGATTTAAACATACTGGCATAGAGAAATCTTAATCGTTTCTGACTTGGGTGTTTAATGTTATACGCTTCTGGCCATGGCCTCACTTTTATTCGTCAATATAACCGTCTGTTTCCTCGCAAAATTTCCACTTTTTCGATCGATACATTAATCAACGTCAGGTATGGTCGATATTTCAAGATGGCCGATCACGGTTAAGTGGCACGTTGCAGGGTTAATCAGTGCTCTACTTGGACCAATCAAATATCACGAAAATGTTTATTCTGTTTGCTCGTCTCCTTTCATTTTAACGTATCCCTCTGTTGTAAGCTTCTTTTTGATTTAACCAGCATTTTCTTTTCGTATTTTATTTGATTTTTTTTCTCCGGTTTGTCTCCAACCCACACTTCTATTCATCCTTTTAAGTTCATCTTTGAAATTCTAGTTTTTTTCTTTATTTTTGCTTTACTTCATGCTTCTTTCTGATCTCTTCCTTTGCATTTTCCTTTGTATTTCACTCTTTATCATACCTTGTCTCCTTCTGATAATACACTACAATCGTGCAGCATCATTTTTTCAGCAGTAGCAACTTTGCTTTGAGCCTCTCAATGAAATCCCAAAAATGTTAATAGCCGAAGAAAAGAAGCGTTCTTTCTTCAGCAAGTTAAATATTTTAAAGCTGGTCTTACACGGGCAATCGAAAAAAAAAAAGAATGATTGTTTTCTCTAAAACACGTTATCATTATATCGTCTCAGAAGATTACAGTTGTCAATTTATTACTTGTTTTATTTCAATCTTAGTAGTGTCACAGTTTAAATGAGGCGTTTCAACTAATATTATTTTATTACAGTTTTCATTCCAGTCTTATTATTTTTGCTTTTGAATAAGGTTTTTTTCAATGATATTATTCTGTTACAGTTTTTATTTCAATCATATTAGCGTTGTATTTTAAATTAGGCTTTTCCACAAATATTATTTTATTACGGGTTTTATTCTAATTTTATTCGTGTTGCATGTCAAATGAAGCTTTTTGCTAATATTATTTTATTATAGATTTTATTCCACTCTTATTAGTGTTGCATTTAAATAAAGCTTTTGCACTAATCTTTTAATACAGTTATTAGTCCAATCTTATTAGTGTTGCTATTTAGATTAGGCAATTCTGCTAATATTATTTTATTACAGTTTTTGTTCCAACATTATTAGTGTTTCTTTTAAATGAACCGTTTCCACTAATATTATTTTATTTTTTTTATTCCAACCATATTGGTGTTGTATTTTAAATAAAGATTTTCTACTAATATGATTTTATAATAGGTTTTAGTCTAATCTTATTCGTGTTGCATATCAATTTAAGATTTTTTGCTATTATTTTTTTTATTACAGATTTTATTCCACTCTTATTAGTGTTGCTATTTAGAGAGGCATTTCCACCAATATCATTTTATTCCCATCTTATAAATGTTCTTTTTTACATTAAGCATTTCAACTAATATTATTTAATTACAAGTTTTAATCAATATTATTATTGTATTTTAATTTGTTATGGTTTATAAAATGACGAGTGTTCTAAAAATAGAAAAAAGATAGACACACTGACGCCAATAATTCAAAATTGGGCGGCAAAATAAGGAACCGTTTCTTTTGGTAGGAATAGGAGTAAGAGTAGGAGTAAGAAGTAGGAGTGAAGGACAGAAGTTTGTGTAGGAGATTTGAAAAGGGAAAGACGCTATTGAGTTGACGACTAGAGTCCAGAAGGTATAGGCTCGTTTACTACTATCATCCCACAGTGAAGAGAATTTAGCTAGTCTGCTCCTGTATCAACACAAAATTTAAAGGTTGTAACTTGATGTAAAAACCTAATGTTTTATACCAAAAATAAACATCATTAATTCAAGTCTGTGTTATTTTCTAATTATACCAAAACGAAGCAACACAACAAATTTAGGCTTACAGCAAGATTACGTTAAAACGCCTGTTCTCGAACAATCACAGAAATTAAACAGATATCGAAGTGTTCAGTACCTAGAGGGGTAACCAATTGAGAACACCTACTGCTGTTAGCATGGATGAGCGGGTGGTGTAATAGATAACGCCTCGGAATCGGAAGTCGATGAGCCGAGTTCCAATCCCATTTGTTTTCGATCTATTCATTTACGCACAAAAGTGGGAAAGGCATGAATTCACCTTTTCCCCCTTCAGATATGAGCTAATTAGTAGGACTGATAGGACATGTATCATTCATACATCAAAAGCATTCTTATAATCTAAATATATTTTCTGGGTATAAACCACCTGCAAATAGTTGATAAACCGTAAAAAAACAGATCAGTTTATAATTAGTTAGATTAATAATAATAAATAAGTTTTTTCAGTATAATTGTTTCATTCCTCTTGCCAATTTTGCATATTATTATTATTATTGTTGTTGTTGTGAATTTAAAAAGACAACTTTTTTTTTCTATGAGAAGATGCAAGTAGAAAAATGCAAGATATAAGAGACAAAAAAATCATAATGTCATTGTATAAAGAGTAATCTTTGGAAGATATGGAGAATACTCATGAGAATGATTGCTTTGCTATTTATATATTTTATTTTTAGAAGTAGTTATAGTACTAGTATTAGTAGTAATTTTATTATTGTACACCTTGTTGGGGTTTCAGAATTAGCCGACTGCACTTCTGCAGAGTAGTAAGCCACCCCCACAAATGAGGCCAGCTGTTTGCTGTCCGTTGCGAGCCGAAGTGTCTGGTAAAGGGATCCTGGTGTTTAAGGCCTTCAGAAGTCAGGGATAGAAACTTCTGAGTCTCAACACACCACTATGGCCTGTAATTAGACTCGACGTACCGATCCGATCCGATCAATCGACTGGTCATGTCAAGCCTTGGCGACTATAATTACAGGGTGCGATGGGTAAATACTCGCTATTTTATATTTTTTATTCTGCTCATGCACGTGGTATATTTTTTATATTTTTGACTGCACAGTAGAGTAAATTGGACATCAGTCAGTCTGTTACGTGATACACGGTTTGAGGGATCATTTATCGAAAGAGACATGACTGACTGGGCAGAAGATTATCCCACAATAGGTTGCTATTGCTTTCTGCGGTAGACTGGTTGCCGGCCAAGGCTATAGAACCTAATCTGTCCTAATACTTAACCTATAATTGGAGGGAAGAGACTAATTAATACCTTTCCCAAGGGTATTTGCGCGTAAGTGAATGCAAGGAATTCAATTGAAATTCGAACTCGGCTCCCTGATTTGTCGTTCCGAGTCGATATCCTTCACAACGCAATTCCTCATCACCCGTGGGAAAAAGTGCATCATGATGATTCAATCCGCCAGAGATTTGGAAACAGCATGCCGTGTTGCTTTGCATACGCGCGTGAAACTTCAATACGAACATTTCAGAATCTTTGAGTGTCAATCTTAGGATAGTACAGGGGATTCGGAAAAATTAGACGAGTTTGATCGTTATTACAAAGGGGTTTGGAGTGGTCACTAGTTATGCCTCCATTCATCTTCCCGAAGAGACTCGGACCGAACAAGAAGGTCTACATCCAGTGCCTTGGAGAAATAGTGCTGCCCTGGATTAAGAGAGTGGTTGCTAGATAACCTAATGTCTGTCATTAGAACCCTGCACCATGCTAGACAAGCGGGAAAAGCAAGTCATTGCTGTCAAACAATTTCTGCGACCACATTACACCTTACTCCCTAACTCCACAAACTTCAAACCTCTTGATGATTATGTGTGTGGCACAGTTGAGCGGGAGACTAACAGATTTTCTTGTAATATCTAAGATGAACTGAAGGCAGGGGTTATGGCAACATTTATACACAATTAGATCATTCAAAAGAAATGCAGAAGATTCCGAAATCGACTGGAGGATGAGGTTGAAGTCAATGTCAATTTTATTTAATAAATTTACTCTTTAGTATCTCTCCTCAAAGCTGAAAGAGAGGATTGAATCAAGCAAAATATAGTTCTACAGAAGGATGCTGAGGATACCATGGACCGAACATGTGAGCATCAATGAGGTTTTGGAAACAAAACAAAAACTAATAATTAACATAAAAAAAGACAGTTGAAGTTCCTGGGACATGTAATGAGGAAGGACAGTTCGGAGAATCTGATACTCACAGATCAGATAGAGGAAAAGTAAGACATGAAAAAGTAACGCGAAACCCACTTGATAGACTTTAGCAAATAGAAGATAGAGCGGGGTTTAGGTGGAGGTAACAGGAGGATATGCATTGTGGTGCGGTAGATATCGTCTCAGAACAAGAAATCGGGGAGCCGAATTTGAATTCCAGTTGAATTCATTGCATTCATTTACACACAAATATCCTTGGGAAAGGTATTATGCAGTCTCTTCCCTCCAGTTATGGGTTAAATAGCAGGACAGATTGGGTTGTATAGCCTTGACTGGCAACTAGTCTACTGCAGAAAGTAATGGCAACCTACTACGAGAAAATCTTTTGGCCAGTCAGTCATGTCACTTTCGAGACATGATCACCTTAAAGCGTGTATTACGTATGGCACATAACTGACTGAACAGGAGAAATTATGCTTAGAGTCATTAGGGATAGAAAAATGTGGAGGGTTATGATCGCCTACATCTTCAGAGGACACGGCAGCTAGAAGAATATTTCAATTAATTTATTGCACCTTGTTTATCAATATATGGAGTACATTGTTAACAAAATAAAATATCCCAAATATACACCGGGATAAAATATCATCTCTACCAATCAACATTCCGTAGAAGGTGTTGTTTACGGGTCAATCGTATTGAAAATATCTATACTTAGATACGCCTCTATAAACATACCAGCTTGTATTCTTTAGATTTGGGAAAGGCAAAAAATAGTTTAACGTGTCATCATAGTCTTTCCCTAAGTCACACTAAATTTGCACAAGAGTCAGTCAGTTAAGCGCTATACGTGATACCCACTTAGGCGGTCATGTTTCGAAAGAGACATGAATGACTGGGCAAAAGATTTTCCTGCAGTATTTTGCCATTATTTTCTGTGCCAGACTGTTGCCAACCAAGGCTATAGAATCCAGTCTGTCCTGCTATTTAAATAATAGCCGAAAGGAGAAGAGACGGATTAATACTGTAATGGAGACTTACCCATATGATACATGAACTCTTCCAATCAATATAAGAAGCAGTTGTGGAAAGAGTAAAATATAGAGAGAGGCAGAGAGAGTGGTATCTATACCAGTATAACTCTGACAGCTAGACTGAATAGTCATACTAGTAATTGCTTATTGGTATGCTTGTACTACTGTCTTTGTCATATATTTGTTTAATACTATTCCGTCGTTGTGTCTTTATTTTTTGACCCAACGGACCACAATAACTTGGTGACAAGGTCACAGCAAATACCTTCTCCAATATTGTTTGTGCGTAAGTGAATGCAACAAATTCAACTGGAATTCGAACTCGGCTCTCCGATTTCTCGTGCTGAACCGATATGCATTGGACCTCAACGCACATCTGCAGTACAATACTATGCAAAAATAAGTACATGCCCAGCTTAAACCTTTATCTTTAAATTGAATTACTGTTATTTATTCCAACAAAATGATAATACCATACAAACCTATTAATTCAGCACGAAATCCATTGCTGAAGATTTAGGGACCACATTCACAAAAATACAAGAAACAACTGCAGATAATATTCAACCATAGACAATCAAGCAATCCCAAGTCTTTCTAAAAATCCCAAATGGAAGGTTCACTTTCGGGGATTATTCAATAGAGCTAGCTTTCAATAACAACACAAAGAGTAAACAAAAGATTTCTTCATTTCGTTCAAACTCACCATCTGTCCTAATGACTCTGATGAAAAAAAATCTAAAAACCCACTCATTACCAAAACTTATGCAGAATGAGCACTACATGCAAATATAAATGCACCAAACTATGTTGAATTCATTGAGATAACAATAAATTAACAATAAAGCAGTCCTAGAATATAAATTATTTTTACAACTGAAAGTTTCAAAATCCCATACTCGGATATTAAGAATGTGTCAAATCCCCATACACGGATATTAAGAATGGATCAAATCCCCATACACGGATATTAAGAATGTGTCAAATCCCCATACACGGATATTAAGAATGTGTCAAATCCCCATACACGGATATTAAGAATGTGTCAAATCCCCATACACGGATATTAAGAATGTGTCAAATCCCCATAAACGGATATTAAGAATGTGTCAAAATCCCATGCACGGATATTACGAATGCGTCAAAATCCCATACTCGGATATTAAGAATGCGTCAAAATCCCATACACAGATATTAAGAATGTGTCAAATCCCCATACACGGATATTAAGAATGTGTCAAATCCCCATGCACGGATATTAAGAATGCGTCAAAATCCCATACACGGATATTAAGAATGCGTCAAAATCCCATACACGGATATTAAGAATGCGTCAAAATCCCATACACGGATATTAAGAATGTATCAAATCCCCATACACGGATATTAAGAATGCGTCAAAATCCCATACACGGATATTAAGAAAGTCGTTGACAAGCATATTAAAAAAATGTAATGGGGCAAAGCGGATAACCCACATAATAAACTCTTTGGAATTCAGCCCAAACTAGGAAAATAAAAGTCTTCTTTTAGAAAATCTCGAATGGAAGAAATAATACTGATCCGCTTACGCATTGGCCACAGAAGAATAAAACCTACTCGTACTTGGTAAACAGAAAAGATCAACCATTTTTTTTAATCATTTCACCCCAAGCAAGGCATTCCACTGCTACAATTGCGCATGGGGCTACATAGGGGAAGGTAAAGAAGAGGAGTGGTTAGATATAGGAAATGTCAGAACGAAGGTGATAGATGGGTAAGGATACCGAGGATGAGGGTTGGGCAGATGGGAAGAGTGTTTGAAAGAATGGCAGCGAGTTAGTGTGTTAGGGGGTGTCTATTGACCTTACATTTAAACTCCTGGAGATTGTAGCCGTCGGGGAAGCAATCATGTGGAAGGGAATTCCACAGTCGGGAAGTGCGAGAAAAGAAATTGTTGAAGTAGAAGTTGCGGTTGCATTTTATCGGTTTCACTGTAAAAGGGTGGGATCTAGTTGCTAATCTACTTTCTCGTGCAAATTCGTATCTAGGGGACAGCAGTGATCTAAGTTCATTGGAGCAGAAGCCGTGAAAGTATTTATAGAAAAGACACAGGGAAGCCACGTCGCGCCGGTGAGAGAGAGACTGCAGGCGGTCTGCCAAGTTGGTATCGATCACATTACAGACCCTCCGCTGTACCTTGTCGAGATGCCCGAAAAGAATAGCAGGGGCACCCGACCAGATATGGTAGCAGTATTCAATGCACGGGCGGATGGTAGATTTATATATGTGCAGGATAGATACAGACGGAAAAAACTTCCGGGCCCTGCACAGAGAACCGACTTTTATAGCAGCTGATTTAGCAATGGATTCGATATAGTCATTCCATTTGAGGTCCGCTGTAAGTGTGAGACCAAGGAGGCACAGTGTTTTACTAACTGGGAGGCAAGCCTGGTCCATTATGTCAATCATGTGAAACAATATACAAAAATTAAAATATATTAACTGAATATTCAGACCTTGCTCTCCCAAGACAAAAATGCAATAATATAAACAACACGTATGAACTCTGAAAATAGTAAAAAAATATCTATCTAAACTTATTTATAAATGGAACTTTGTCTGTGTGTGTGTGTCTGTGTGTGTGTGTGTATTCGTTACCTATAGACTCCGAAACGGCTGAACTAATCTTCTTGAATATTTACACAGTTGTACTATAAGCGTCTGCGAGTGTTCTTAGCTAGGTTTTGTGTTGAGGTACACCCGATAAATATCGAAAATCGATAATCGAAAATATCGGTTTATAGAATGAGTGGTCCAATTTTAATCAAATTTGATACACGCATAGACAAAGACATAAGAAACGATATTCAGAAGTTTCAAGGTTGCAGTTCTTACAATAGTGCAGAAAATTTGATATCGATACGAGGAAACCAAAGTTTGATTTACTCCATTAATTTTTCTTTCAGTCTACGGTTTCACTTTAACTGGAAAGAACTATTGCTTTTTAGTCTTTCGTGCCAACGTCCAAAGAGTCTGAGTTCCAGGACCATGGATTAGTTTTAAAGTTTTCATTGCACCCGAGCAACGCCGGGCTATACTGCTAGTATAGTATATATGGAAAACATAATATATATATATATATATATATATATATATATATATATATATGGACAAAAACAAATGAAAACTTATCCTCTGATGGACTTTTTCAAGGCAAGTAAGGATTTTGTTTTACCAAAATAAATGTAAAATATCATTAGTTTTTCAGAATTTTTATATTTCAAAAACTAAATTTCAGCCACATCTAAAACTGTTGAGGATAAATCTATCTATAGCAATAATAAATCCTGGAATATGTATATAGAAAATAGAAAAAATTCTTTACAATAGATTAAGGAAACTAACAAAAATTTAATGAAGACGTATTTATGATCGCAAGAAGGATTTTACAAACATCAATTTATCAAATGCATTAATCCAACATAGTAATACATTTAACCATTAACTTCGATCTAAAGAATACCACACTTATTGAAAAAAAAGGTGCTTAGAAATTTCTTGATAGTGCCGCTATTAGTTCTTACCAAAATATAATTCCACGACCGGATGTTTTCCAAATATCTCCTGCACTGAATAACATGATTATAAAAGTTTCAAAATCTTAGAAGAAAATGGTGAAATACATAACTTTATATTATTTAAAATATATAACACATAAACCTAAAATAATATGAATAATGATAAATTTATAAAAAAATCAACATTAACACATTTCTGTTTATTAGACATTAAATGCATCACTTATCATCTTCCATAATTTAGCTTGTCGTTTCAGTTTGCTTGATGAATATTCATGAGCGTTATTATTTTTAAGAATTTTGAAAACTATCGGCATTTTTTTTTTTTTTGTTTATAAATGGGAACTTCTTTTTAGAAAAGAAAGTCCTTACATTTGACTTGGTGAACTCCATCAGATGATGAATCCGGTCGACTCCAGTAAGTTTACATTGTTTCTTTATTCAAAATGTCATTTTAAAGATACATTTTTCTTCTGATCTTAAATTTTACGCACACACACACACACACACACACACACACATATATATATATGGGCGTTAAAAATCTAGGATAGGATTGGTAAATAATCCTGGATAAAGTTGGTAAATAATCCAAGAGGATGCCAGTAATAGCGTTACAATATTAAAACTAATCCAATACAGAGTTCAATGTAAATTATTTTAACTTACAGGGCGGATATTTATTTATTTATCTTTATTTACTTATCTGTAAATTCAGATAAAACTTTAAAATTTTAAGACATGCATTCTCAGCCCCGTTTAAACAAAGAATGAGGAAAAAATCTAAGCCGAAAGGTTTTTTCTTGTAAAGGAAGGAGTTGGGGGATATTGGTTTTTATAGGCTTAAGCTAGCGGAAATATCGCAGCAATTTCTTTTTTGTTAGTAGGATGTATGTGGCTTGACATTTGAGTCAGTAATGTTGGTAGAGGGGAATTAAATGCTTAGCCAAACAGTAAAACCACAAAAAGATTAACAAACTTGGGGTTAAACATTATCAAAATTCAACTCTATCTATCTATCTATCTATATATATATATATATATATATATATATATATATATATATATAAGGAAACTGTTTTTACAGACAAGGTTTACCCTCTCCGAGAAAATGATGTATTTAAAAATACACGATTCAAAAATCTAAAGAGTAGAGACAGCTAAGATCTAAAATATTATAATCATTATTGTCCAAAGGCCCAACTGTTCTCATTAAAAAAAAAAGGTGTTGGAGGCACGGTCGATGAAAATATCTCTGAATCGTAGTGCAAAATACGATTAAAGGTTCCCAGTCACGCTAGACGAAATTAGACTCAGAGCGAAAGACGATGAATTTATTAACCAGACAAAAAAAAAAAAAAAAGAAGAAATTAATGGATAAAAAAATAAAAATGTACGCAACATATTCTCGATATGCTACGAACATTAATGTATGGAGAACAGGTAGTCATTAAAAGATTTCCATACTGGTCATCCTGGAATGAGCAGGATGATGTCTCTAATGTGACGTTATGTGTACTGGTCGGGCATGGACGAACAGAAAAATCAGTAAAAGCATGCAAGAATTGCGCTTTAGTAGCGAGAAAACACCAGCTACAAAATTTAATCCATGGCCTAAAACTGATAAACCTTGGTTGAGATTACATATTGATTACGCTGGACTAATGAGAAAAATTTATTACCTCGTAGTCGTGGACATAGCCGGAAGTAATAAAATGTAAAATGCCTACTAAGATGTTTTACTATTAATACATTTCAAGAGTTATTCGCTAGATTTTGGGTGCCTGAAACAATCGTTTCGGATAACGACACAAAATTATTTCTGCAAATTACGAGCAATAACTCAAGATCGGTACCTAACCATCCGAGGTCAAACGGATTAGTAAAAAGATTCAACAATGTGTTCAAAAGAGCAATAAAAAAGCAGATCGCGTTGAAACAGAAAACGAAGAGCTACAGAAATTCTTGTCGATATATAGAATTACACCAAATACGAATGTGAATGCGGGTATGAACCCAGCAAAATTAATGTTCGCAGAAAAAATTAGATCGATATTCGACAAATTAATTCCGTCAAAATATAATTCAATGAGTAATGATATTACTTGCAAGAAAGGTTTTAGACCAGGAGAAAAAATTTACTATTTGAATTATCACTTAGGAAAAACTACCTGGTTGGAAGGCGTTATAGAAAGAAAAATTGGAAGGATGTTGTATTTAATTAAACATCCTAAGCTTAAAAGACACTTAAAACAAATAATAAAACAAGTTCACTCCAGAAGAAAATGGGAGAAAGGAAAAACCGATGGACGGACTTTGCGACATGTTTGATGTCCAATACGTTCACCAAGTCCAGTTATAAAGAGACGATCGAGCAAACATAAACGTTTACCTACGGGAATATTGGTGATCAACCCTAAGAGAAAAAAATATAATGTCCGAGGGCATAAAAAAATCTTGGGGGCTCGATCATATGACCAGGTTCACTTATATATAGAAAGAGTGAGTCGGTTGAAGGAGGAAGTTCGTGTGAGCTGAGGCCTACTGTTAACCTGCGTGTTACTTGCTAACTCAACCACCCATATTGTTGAGATTCTATTACGGACTATTATATTGTATCTACCGAATAAGATATTATTTTATCATCTGTGTATTGTTTACCACCTCGACGATACAACACTCTTTATCCGCTGTATAGACTTAAGAAAGAAAGAAAGAATGGTTTGTAACAGAAAGAAAGAAAGAAAGAAAGAAAGAAAGAAAGAATGGTTTGAAACAGAAAGAAAGAATGGTTTGGAGAAGAAAGAAAGAAAGAAAGAATGGTTTGAAACAGAAAGAAAGAATGGTTTGGAGAAGAAAGAAAGAAAGAAAGAATGGTTTGGAACAGAAAGAAAGAAAGAAAGAAAGAAAGAAAGAAAGAATGGTTTGAAACAGAAAGAAAGAATGGTTTGAAACAGAAAGAAAGAATGGTTTGGAGAAGAAAGAAAGAAAGAAAGAAAGAAAGAAAGAAAGAAAGAAAGAAATGGTTTGGAACAGAAAGAAAGAAAGAAAGAAAGAAAGAAAGAATGGACGAGTTCTTTATTAAAATAAAAAGACACAAAAATAAAAAAGGATTATAACAAAAAGAAAAAAATTAAAAAATGATTTGGAAAAGAAAGAAAGAAGCGAACCGAAACAAAACTCACATGAATAAAAATACAATAATAAATAAATGATATTCCTGGAATATTGAATGGAGAAGTTCTATTAAAAACAGTATTTCGGGAATCAGACACCTGATTAAAACACTTAAAGGAAACACGTGCCCTCTTCAAAATATCTGATGTTATGAATAAGTAAATTTGTCGAGATTACAACACCTTTTTCCTGCATGGAAAGCTAAATTGAGGGAATTATAACCTATTATTTCCTTCTTATTTGTCTAAGTTCTAATTGTACGTGATGAAATATTAGTTTCAGGAAGCTCCCTCAGACAAATGTGGTTTCAATTACAGAAGAGCGAAAAGAGACCAACAAGGAATATTATTGCATATACATATAGGAAGATGTGTGTGCGTGCACGTGCGTTCAGGTGTTTTTTTTTTCTTGTTTTTTTTTACTAAGTCTCAAGAGCCTTTCAAATTTGGGAGAATAAATGTTGAAAAAGGAAGTAAGAACTGTAGATTATGAGGATAGGGAGTTTATGTCCAAACATTAAAAGGTTAAGTTTTATAGTCTTCTAGAAAAATTTCACGTGGTAGTCTGTTTTAGAAACGGTGACTCTTTCTGAAAAGCTAAGTTAAACTTTATTCTTACAATTGAAATAAAGGAATAATGGTGGGTTGACACCGTACAAGTAGTATGAAGGGTTTTAGATGTAAAGACCTGTAGTAAGTAACTAAATCACGGAGTTCGTCCAAGCTTGGGGAAAGAGGCTGCTGAGTGGAAAAATGTGTCATTTCTGTACACCCAAGACCATTTCTGAAAATCTATTTCGAAACAAAAAAGAGAATGCTGAACTGCTATGTGATATCTGTACTTCTGTATGGCAGTGAATGTTGGACGATCTCCTCAAAGATGAAGGAGAGACTCGAGGCAGCAGAAGTGTTGTTTTACAGAAGGATGCTGAGGATACCATAGACCAAGTCACGTTACTAACAAGGAGGTGTTGGAGAAGGTGGAAGCGAGGTGAAAACTTATACTTAATATAAGTTTTCTGGAAGATGCAATGAGGAAAGAGGGCTTGGTAAATTTAATACTCAAAGGACGAATAGAGGGAAAGAGTAACAGGGGTAAGCAGCACGAGCCATACTTGATACGCCTGAGCAAAATATCAAGACTGATCAATGATCGCTTACATCTTGAAGGAACATATGATGAAGAAGAAGAAAAAAGTTATCTAATTCATATAAAATTTTAAATAGAAAGCACAATAAGCGGAATGGAACATATATTCAAATATCCATTAAATATAATGTTTAAAATGAGAAAAATATTTCTTATTGATAAATAAATCATTACTTTTTGAAAATGACTATATATATATGCATCTGTCTCTCTCTATATATATGTATTTGTCTATGATTTACTTCCTGCCTAAATTTAAAAATTCTCTCTCGTAGCCGTTTTCATTGGCTCTTCCCTCTCGGTTCTTTCTCTCTTGTTTTTGTCTTTGCTTTTTGTTTCATCTGTGTCATTCTCTTTTCAATTTCTTTTGCATTTTTTTATTTCTGATTTTGCTTTTTCGTCTTTTCCGCCTTTTTTTCCTTTTTTAATATCCTTTTTACTTCGTACAAAAAGATTTTCAAAAATAAAAAGTTTTCTTGAAAAATGTTTATTATCATCTTTATTATAAGACATTGTTCTTCCAATGTCAAACAAAATGTGTAATATTGTAGTAGGTTGTATTCTATAGTATAATCTAAACTTATTTATAAATGGAACTTTGTGTGTGTGTCTGTATGTGTGTGTCCGTTACCTATAAACACCGAAACGGCTGAACCGATTTTCTTGAAAACTTGCACAGTTGTACTATAAGCGTTTGCGAGTGTTCTTAGATAGGATTTGTGTCGAGGTAACCCCGATAAATATCGAAAAGAATCGTGTTATTGAAGGAGTGGTCCGATTTTAATCAAAGTTGATACAGTCATAGACAAAAACATAAGAAACGATATTCAAAAGTTTCAAGGTTGTAGTTCTTACAATAGTGCAGAAAATCGATAATATATATATATATATATATATATATATATATATATATATATATATATATATAAAAGGCAAGATGTTTGTGTGTGTCTGTTTATCTGCCTGTATGTCTGTATTATTTCAGCCGTTTTATTTTAGTTTTTGCTTCGGGTTTGGCTCTAAGTAGATATAATTGTAGTTCTTAGTCTCAGTCATGGTACCATTTCCTCAGGAGACTTATTTAGGATTCAAAATTCAGTTTACGACGAAAAAATTTATTTGATATCGATAGCAGGAAATCAAAATTTTACTTACATCCATTCATTTTTCTTTCAGTCTACGGTTTCGCTTTAACTAGAAACAACTATTGCTCTTTAGACTTTCGTGCCAACGTCCAAAGAGTCTGATCTCCAGGACCATGGATTAGTTTTAAAGCTTTCATTACACCCGAGCAACGCCGGGCTATACTGCTAGTTTATAATATATATATATATATATATATATATATATATATATATATATATATTGTGTGTGTGTGCGTGTGTGTGTGTGTGTGTGTGTGTCACATACCCACTTCGACGGGTTTTAAATCTGCATCTAAAATCATATTTGCTGTATACTGTGTCGACGGGGAACAAGCTTCAACCCAAATTTTATATTTGTTGTATACTCAGGAAACCAATTCGCCGAGATTAAATGAAAACCAATTTTACTGAAAAGTACAATCTGTGACTCAAAAAATGACAGCATAAACCGCAACCAATTCGGCGAATATTTGCTCGAATAAATGTTGATTAACATTTCACAAAATAAATCGGCGAAATATAAAGTAGTACGAAAGTGTCTTTGTTTTTCACGATAAAAAAAGACGACAACAACACTTATATGAAAATAAAAATATTCAATACTCCATTGCAAGCCAAAGTCATCGAAAAATATTTTTGACTCCCTTCAGGCGATTCCACTTTTGACTTTGTATATGGAGATCCGTTTTACTCGATACCTTGGCCATCAGAAAAAACAAACAAAAAAACGGATCTCAATATCTGATGTCACAAGTTTATTAACCTGAATAGAGTCAACTTTAGTCTTGAAACACGTGTAGTGACACAAATGCTATCATGGACACTTCATATATCATAGAAAGAGCAGGTAATATTAATAATAATAACAACAATAAATGTACACTTTTAACAAAACGTTTACGGCTTCTCGCACATATATTGGCATGCTGGAGAAGCTTAGTATAGAATTAATCGGGTCTTTGTTGCCGGCAATATTAGGTGAGAGATGTTTGATAGAAGGGTTACTTCTCGTGTATATATATATATATATATATATATATATATATATATAGTGTATTGTAAGAAAGTTATGGAACACGTAAGTTTTAAACCCACTGTTCATGCATTTACTTTTATAAAGATACAACGTAAAGCTTTATACTGTAATGGTTGTGACAATGGTTTTTAAAAGCAGAGTATCACTACACAAAAATTTTCGCGTTTCGGAGCTACGTTTGCTCCTTATCTGGTAATAAGCTAACTCACTAGATGAGAAGCAAACGTAGCTCCGAAATGCGAAAATTTTGTGTAGTGATACTCTGCTTTTTGCAACACAACCATTACAATATATATATATATATATATATATATATATATATATATATATACACACATATATATATGTGTGTGTGTGTATCGTCTACTTACAACCACGATTAGTTGCGATCGGATTGTAAGTCGGTCTCTAATTAACGTTGCAAAGAAATTTCTTCTGCTAGATACCCTCCCCCATCCGTAATTACTTCATCCAGGCTGTCAACACACTTATTAGAAGACTCCTCTCCCTGCACTTGCTACTTCTTCAGTCACTCGAACATTATGAATTTTAAATATTTTCTGGAAACTATCCAACCAGCCAAAACTTGCTAGAAATTACATCTTTAGTTAGTTGCACTGTCACCCGTCACTCATTACTTTTAGTAGGCAGCGGGCCAAAAGACTTTGCTGTTGCTATGTTCTTTTTCTCATTGTAGTTTGTATCAAAGGCTGTTATAAAATTATATTTATACTAAAAACCATTGTTTTAATGTATTCTAAATGTGAGTCTACTTTTGCCGGATGCCTTGCATCTGTGATGTTTTATGGTCAGCATTTTATTGCTATAAAAAGTTGTAGAAAAAATTAATGATTTAGATATAGTTCATCAACTACACGGGGCGTTTCCCGCCAGAAATTCAAATATAACACAGAAAGAAAGAAAGAAAGAAAAAGGATGAATTAAAAAACCAAATTAATTTTAAAAAATACACGAAAGAAAGAAAAACGAAAGAAAAATCTCGCTAATTTAAAACAAATAATGAATGAAAGAATGCTGGGTAATTAAAAAAACGAATGAATTGATAAATGAATGGACGAAATGAGTTAATGCAAATATAACACAGAAGGAAAGAAGGAAAGAAGAATGAATAAAAAAGCCTACGTAATTTTAAAGAATGAAAGAGATGAATGAAAGCAGCTGAATGTAAATGCAATTAGAAAGAAGTAAAGAAAAAAGAAAGATTTTAAAAATATTTTGTGTCTATTTTGCAGACAAATTATTTTATAAGTCACTAATATATAAGGGTGGGGATGTAATTTGATTTTAATTGTATTTTCTAGCCGTTTTACAAGATACGTTGGACATCAGTAAAACAAATGGATCTCGATACGTGAAGTCACATGTTTATTCACCATTGTGGATACTTAATATTCTATATGAAAAGCAAGTAATAATAATAACAACAATAAATGTACAGTTTAAACAAAACGTTCACGGCTCCTCGCACTTTCTCATATATATATATATATATATATATATATATATATATATAGATAAGGTTTCCTTTATTTATTTTTTCTCACACTTTTTTCTTATATATAGATATGTATAAGGTTTCCATTTTATATTTTAGGGTAGATTTTAGTTAGTTTTACTAGAATGGCTTTGAGTTCGACGCTCTCAAAAGAGGCCATAAGGTATTCACTCTGTACTCAGAGTTGTGAGCCTAATAAGTGCTACTAACCCAGGCCAAGGTGGATCTGAGAGCAACGGCAATTGAGAGACGGTTCTACGCACTTGAAAACCTGATCAGATTACTTACAGGCGGATTTATTTTTTCGCTATACCCAGGACTAAGAAAGCAAGAAAAACGCGAACTGTAAGAATACAGAAAATATGGTTATTAGCAAAAAAAGAACAAGGCCAAGATACGAGTTACAAAATATAAATATGAAGCAGATGCTGAAGGTCATATATCTGGGAAAGATTTTAAAAGAAAGACAGAAAATGCGACATCATCAACATCCAAACACGCCGTAGATTGTCGAAAGATGCATTCCAGAAGCTAAGCAAGAGGCTGCACAACAGAACAATTTCATTAGAACAAAGGAAAAAGTGCTGTGTGGCTATGTGGTATCCATTCCTTGGTATGGTAGTAAATTTTGGATAATTTCTCTAAGGATGAAGAACACATTAGAAGCAGCAAAATATAGTTCTACAGGAGGATACTAAAAATTCCATGAACGGAATTAAATGTAAGCAGTAAGGAAGTCAAACGTATTTAAACTATAGACAAATTAAGTGTGTTTATATCTCGGTAACGTTAGTATGTGTGAAAATGACAAAATGACCTGCATTATTTTCGCATACATACACTTACATTTAAAATAAGAGTCTATTGCTTTTCTTACACGCATATAAACAGGTATAAGTTTTCCTACATTTAAAAATGATTATCTATTGCTTTATTAGACTTGACAAGTATCTGACCAATGAAATCAAACCTCAATCAACATACTGTCTTTTTGGATGTTTAAAAAGTTAAAATAATCATTTTTTTTAATTTGTGAGGAAGCTTATTAAAGTGAAACGTTAGCTTAAAGACACTATTTCTTAATCTGTTCATTGCTTATACTATTCATCTTGTATTTCCCTCTATATATTCAAATCACTTTTCTATTTTTATTCATCTGTTTTTGGACTGCTTAAAGGATCAGAAAAATCCGTTAGAAACAAGGAAAACAGTATTGGATTATAATATAACAGCAGTCCTTCTATACGTCAGTACATGCTGAACAATATCTTCACAGATGAAGAAGAAACTTGAAACAGCATAAATTTGATCCTAGAGAAGGATGCTTAAAATATCATTGGCCGAACATGTGAGCCACGACAAACTTCTAGAGACAAAAAGGACACTTATACTTAACATCAGTAAAAGATAGATGAAATATCTATGAAATATAATGAGGAAAGACGGATTGAAAACAATGGACATATTAAAAGTAAGAGAGACACGAAAACAAGGTAAAACCTATTGCACGTTCTTATGTGAATGGATAACGGAAAAAGTTTTGAGAGTGATGCTAAAAGAGATAATTTATTGAGAATTACTAAGGACAGACGGATTGGAAATTTTGATACTCACAGGACATATTAAAAGCAAGAGGTACATGAAAACAAGGTAAAACCTATTGCGCGTGCTTATGTGAATGGATAACGGAAAAAGGTTTGAGAGTGATGCTAAAAGAGATAATTTATTGATAATTACAAAGGACAGGATGTTGTGGTGAGCCACTATCGTCAACGTCCTGAAAGTGACAAGACAAATGGAACAACAAGCAGAACATCAATAAGAACAAGTATAAAAAGAAAAAACATGAAATATCAATTTATAATACGCGTTTGCATTGCTAACTGAATATCTGTTTAAATTTAAAAAAAAAATAAAGAACAATTATTTTTGTGATCTACGGTAGTAATATATAAAAAGGTTAAAACAAAAAAAAGGTACTTCGTGGAGAGGTGCGTTTCTATAGAATTCTTTTCGGTTTACTACTGACGAATCTGTTGGAGTAGCAAAGAGGTTCTACATCATCGGAGAAAAATTGGAGCTGCGTAACATGCAAATAAACAACACCTAAAATGTCAATAACAACAAAACGGATAGAACAGGATGAAGCTAATGGATAGATTCGCCGAATCTTTTAAAGGCGAACTTCTAAAACAAGAAACTGTAGTCTTTGCCGTGGCAGGAATGGCGTACAGATTTAGGATTGACGACTGGAAGCGGAAGAACACTAAGAAGCTTGACAGGGATGCAAAGAAGCTGCTCACCACGGAAAGCATTTACTATTCTACGACTGGCTCAGACCGCCTGCCTATCAAGGGAAGACGTGATGGCAACCTAATATAAAGAAAGAAAGGAAGAAAAAAGAAAGAAAGAAAGAAAGAAAGCAGGGTAATTCAAAAGAATGAATGAATAGTTTAATGAATGAACGAAAGGTATTAAATTCAAATATAACACAGAAAGAAAGAAAGAAAGAAAGAAGAATGAATTAAAAAACCTAGTTAATTTAAAAGAATGAAAAAGATGAATGAAAATAGTTGAATGTAGATGTAAGTAGAAAGAAGAATAAAAAGAAAGAAAAATCTCGCTAATTTAAAAGAATTAATGAATAAAAGGTGTTAAATTGAAATATAAGAAAGACTGAAGAAAGAAAGAAAGAAAGAAAGAAAGAATTAATTAAAAACCTAGGGAATTTAAAAGAATAAAAAAGGTGAATAAAACTACTTGAATGTAAATGTAAGTAGAAAGGAAGAAAAAAAGAAAGGAAAATCTCGCTAATTTAAAAGAATTAATGAATGAAAGGTGTTAAATTGAAGCATATGAAAGCATGAAAAATAAAGAAAGCTGGGTAATTCAAAAGAATTTAGGAAAGGATTAATGAATGAATGAATAATGTTAAATTCAAATATAACACAGAAAGAAAGAAAGAAAGAAAGAAAGAAAGAAAGAAAGAAAGAAAGAAAGAAGGATGAATTAAAAAAACCTAGGTAATTTAAAAGAATAAAATAAATGAAAGAAAAAAAAACGAAAGAAAAATCTCGCTAATTTAAAACAAATAATGAATGAAAGAATGCTGGGTAATTCAAAAAACGAATGAATGGATTAATGTATGGACGAAATGCGTTAAATTCAAATATAAGAAAGAAAGAAAGAAAGAAAGAAAGAAAGAAAGAAAGAAAAACAAGAATGAATTAAAAAACCTTCGTAATTTTAAAAATGAAAGAGATTAATGAAAACAGTTGAATGTAAATGCAAGTAGAAAGAAGTAAACTAAAAAAAGAAAAATCTCGCTAATTTAGAAGAATTAATGAATGAAATGTGTTAAATTCAAATATTAGAAATGATAGAAAATGAACGAAAGAACCACGGTAATTCAAAAGAAAGAAATTGATGAATGAAAACAGTTGAATATGAATCTAAGTAGAAAGAAAGAAAAACCTTGTTAGCTTAAAAGAATGAATGAAAGATGCTAAATTTAAACATGAGAAAGAAAGAAAAACGCAATGAAAGAACAAAGGTAATTCAAATTTAAGAAAGGGCTGAATGAAAACTTAAATTTAAATTTAAATAAAAAGAAAGAAAGAAAGAAAGAAAATATCTAGGTAATTTCAAAGAATGAATAAATAGACGAATAGATGAAAGAAAGAAGAAAAGAATCTGTACAATTAAAAAAAAAGAAATAATGAATGGTACAAGCTGTTAAATAAAAATGTAAAAACTAAGAAAGAAAGAAAAAAGAAAAGAAAGAATGAAGAAATGAAAGTAAGTGAGAAAGAAAGAACCTTAGTATTTAAAAAATAATAGATGAATAAAAGCTGCTAAATTCAAATGTAAGAATGAAAGAGTTTTGGGTAAAAAAAAAAATGATCGAATAATATCCATATTATAAACAACAAGTTGATTCTCCGTCCGTCATATACAGTGACTTTTCACGCATCTATGCTACATGCCTGTATTGTGGGTGAGTACCATTTAAGGTAAATACAGGTACACGGACAAACACATAATTTCACTGAGTTTGAATTATGATAATGAAATAATGCATTTTCCTCTTACTAAGTTTGTGGGGGCCTCGGCTATTTTTGTCAAATTTGCCTTGTGCCAAACACAACTGAAGTCCCCACAATTTAAATTATCAGAAGTTTGAGGTTTGAACGTTGAAATGTGGAAGAATGAAATATTTTATTTTGTATGCTAAAGTAAAATGTTCTCAATTGAATATTTAACAAATTTGTAAGAAGAAAATGTTCAAAGAGGAAAATGTACGTAGTTAAATATTTTAGAGAAATAGTAAGAAGTTTCAGAATGTGTGTATGTAGAAGTATTAACATGTTACTAATAAAGCATCTGTTCCCTTCCCCTTCTTATGGCCGGCGAGAAAGTAAAAAGGAAGGTAAAGCAATATAGGAAATTGTACTTATTGGACTTTAGTTTTTAGAAGAATCTTCTTGTTGTTTTTTGAACGGCGTGTGAGTGAAGATAAAAAAAGGAAAAGGAGAGGTAGAATGAATGTATGACGGCACTTTATATGCCCGTGATCGGCTTGAAGTTACATTTCAACGTGCCGCCTCTAATTCTTACTCCCATCTGTCTGACTTTTGCCGGTCAAGAGATGTGGTTAGGTAGTGGAATCTAGTCAGGTGACTGCATCGAAACAGCATACCCATTTTTTAGGTGTTAAGAAAAAATTGACAGGGTTCATAGATCAACTTGCTATTTCCTATCCAATCAGAATCCAGAATCTTAATTTTCACACCGACTTGTGAAATTTGACTTCGTCTGGGTTTTTCCAAAATGTTTTCAGTTATTTTTATCCATTTTTGCGGGTGTGCAATTTTACTTTTTGCGTTTCAGTTAATTGTTGGATGATATAGAATTTGTATCATATAAGTTCGGACATGAGTAGAATGATCATAGATTTGGCAAAAAAAAAAAAAAAAACAAAAAAAAAACTATCGGATTAATCAAAATATTCAGCTTTTGTTTGTCTTCTCTACAGTGAAAGATTTTTAGTCCTTTATAGCTGATTATATATCACGGGGTTTCTAACTGTTGTTATCATTGTTCTCATATTTTGCATATATATAGTCTTGTTGGATCTCCCTTTGTATAAGATAATGGACTCGACTGAGTATACATATACTCCAGCCATAGAGAGAATAAGAATTGAGAGGAATTGTAGAGATCAGTTTGGGTTATCGGAGAGTACCGAAACTGATACGTAAGTTACCGAGAGATACCGAAGTTACCCACAGACTACCGCATCAGAAGTCAGACTAGGTCTGAGCTCCACTCAGCTAGAATAATATACATGGATATACTATTTTCAAAGACTTCACTTAAAGACTTGTATATATTTATTTCTTACTAATAGTATTCTTGGATTTACTAACCTGTGTGCAAGTTTGTATATTACATTCAATATAACCTACTTTTCTATGTCCATATCTGTTTTGTTGATCATTATTTTGCGCGGTTCCACACCCGGAATCCACAACATATAGATACCAGTTCATAACTCCGTCTGTTCATGGCTATTTAGTCCTGGCGTCTTAATCTAGGACCTAGAAGCATAGAAACTCTCACAAAGTAAATGTTTAGTTTATTACTTTCAAAGATAACTGGAATTTAAATTTAATCTTCACATTTTTAATTAATGGCCACAAAAAGTAAATTCAGATAAAAATAGCACAAGTCGAATGAAAAGAAAAAATGAAAGGACTAAACTCTCAGTAAATATCCTGCAGTTTTTTAATCAATATCACCCAATGCAATGCAGTAAAGCAACTAAAATTCAAGTGGGTACACGGTGTACAAGGGCTAAGAACAGAAGCATTAATAATGAAATAAAACTGGAAAGAGTAATCCGGAGGACAGTAGATAGCAATTGAAATTGCATTTAAATTTTAGCAGATTAATTTGACTGTAAAGCATGGAGCCAGAAGGGAGTTCCACAAGCGAAATGTGCGAGAAAAAAACTATGTTAGCATAAAACTTATGGTTGCAACTAGCCATTTCAACTGTAAATTGATGCGATCTTGAAGCAAGTCTAGTAACTTTTTTATAATTTATAATCGTCTCACGCTAACCAAAGCTGTACTACCGCTGGTGCACATGGGGTTACATAATGGAAAATCGAAGAGAGAGAAGAACAAGTCACAGTAGGTGTCGGAGAATGGTTAACAGAAGGACAGGAACATTATTGGTGTAAAGAGAACTGCATGAGAAGAAAGGCTAAAACGAGAAGAAGGATGGAAGTCAAGGAGGTAACAGATGACAGTTGATGCTGCATTTAATATCATATATATATATATATATATATATATATTGGGTTTCAATCCTGGGTTAAAAATCAATCGGAGTCTAAACCGTACTGATGAGCTGTGATCCAGCGAAACAGATATGTCTGCAGATGACTACGCTCTCACACCCTGATTGAGCATTCTGGAAGAATGTTAGACTTTGAAAAACAGTAGCTACTCTGGCATATACGCATCGCTCATTCAGTAATGAATTAGAGCGCTCTGGATACTGGGCGTGTATAATGATAATATACACACAAAGAAGTCTGCCGTCTTCTGCCGAGCGCCCATAACCCAGAGCTAGAATCGCCGACTGACGCCACTTCGGTCGGGTTTCAATCCTGGGTTAAAAAGCAATCGGAGTCTAACCGTACTGATGAGCTGTGATACAGCAAAACAGATCTGTCTGCGGATGACATATATATATATATATATATATATATATATATATATAAGCATGCGGTGTAGATATAGAATAATCCAAATGTGTATCCTGTACATACAGTGGTAGGATAACTCTCTAAGAGAGCTCTAAATATGTATGTATATAAATACATATAGAGCAAATATAAGAAAAAAAAACTAGGCAGACACGTTATTTCATAGTAAATTGAATCGTTTAAAATCTTTTGTACAATAAAGACGGAAGCTGATGATGGTTCGCCTGAAACAGGCCATACATTCCGATTTACCATGAAATAACGTATCTGCCTAGTTTTTTCTTATATATATATATATATATATATATTACGGAAATTACCGAAGATTAACGAAATACTCTTGAACAACCGACAATTTGAAAAGATTTGTTTTAACATTCTAAATATTTGTTACGAAAGTCCTGCCGAATGACACACATTTTCGTAATTAAAATTTATCTTAAATAATCAAGCCGGTAGAAATAAATATATAATGCTGTTTAATTATAAAAACAGAATATCTACTTAAATACGAGTATCGATCAAAAATAATATTCAAACAAATCATTTCATATATATTGGTCATCCCCATACAAGCCTGTTTCGCTGTATTACAACTCATCAGTATGGCTAGACACATCCACTTGCTTCTGGCCGTGATCGATACCCAACGGAGTCGCATCTCCCTAAGCCATATGCGCATGGGATGAAAGAATGGAAATTTTAACGTCTTGTATATAAATAGTGTATACACACTCCTGTCACATAAAGAACTCAATTCATTTCTGAAGAATGGGTTTCTGGGGTGCGTTTTTTGTGCGTATTTGTTTGTATGTATTAATATTTATTTACTTGTGTTGTTTTTGTATATAGGTTTGTTTTTCATTCATTATTCTTTTATATATGAGTGCGCTTGTTGATGTATGAACATTTTTATTTTTGTGGCCTTTCTGGCGCGACTGCTACATTTTTGTGCTAAACATGATACATCTCAACCTTTCACCTCAATTGCCATTACTACAAGTAAATTCTTCTCGGAGCTAACCTCTTTTATTTTAATATACTGAATTAAATTGAAACATTTAATTTTTCGGCACCCGAGGAGACGGACGTTTTAACCGTCTATCGAAAGAAATAAAGTTTTGTAATCGCTTTAATTATGCCTTGAGGTTTCTTTTCTGTATATCATATTGCTCTTGATAATATTCATTAAGCTCCCTATTTTATCTATTTAATATTTTATGACAATATTATATATATATATATGAAATTATTGTTTTGGACATTATTTTTGATCGATTTATGTAGATATTCTGTTTTATAATCAAACAGTATATATATTTATTTCTACCGGCGTGATTACGATACGAGTATCGATCAAAAATAATGTTCAAACAAATAATTTCAAATTGTCGGTTGTTTATAACCAATTTCCTTAATCGTTAATCTCCATAGTATATATATATATATATATATATATATATATATATATATATTATATATCCAGGTGAAGAGAACCAACAGTTTTACAATTTCTAGTTCTTCGGCACTTTTTTATAAAAGTACTCAATACAATGAATTTTGTAGAACATAATATAATGATATAATTAAATTTGTTTTTTAATTAAAAATACATTACGACATGGAAATTTTTATGTTTCGAGGTTTCTACTTCGTCATCAGGCAATGTTAGATCGTAATTGCGAAAATAATTTTCACAGCTTTTCACTACTATGATCTAAACATTGCCTAATGACTAGATAGAAATATCGAAACAGAAATTTCCATGTCGCAATGCATTTTTAATTAAAAAACAACTTTGTATATATATATATATATATATATATATATATATATATATATATGCACTAGGGTACCTCAGAAATTAAAGGCAATTTACATCCCATCGTTCAGTCGAGTGGTAAGGGTCAACGAGGTCAAAGATATGAAAGCTCCAATCAGCGACTGCACCATCGAGGAACAACGCTCTGTATTGTGCTTTCTTTAGGCAGAGAAAGTCAAACCTGCGGTATTTCACTGCCGGATGTTGGCGTAGTATGATGTACGCACAACGAATCAACGATAGCTCTATGAGTGTTTAAAGCAGGAAGAACCCGAGTAACGAATGAGAGCCAATCTGATCACCCATCGATACCGCGCACAGAACACGCCCAGAGGGTGGATGCCTTGAGCAGAGAAGACCAACTAATGACGTTATCACAAGTAGTTGCAATCAGCAAAATATCGACACAAACCATAATCAGCTATGTATCAATTTTTTTTGAAGAGCTGTTTAAATAAAGACTTTGCTGGAATAAGGGAGGAAGAATAAAAGCGAAATCTATTCCCGGCAGAACAAGATTCACGCGGAAACCAATTCAATAAAATATCGAATAAAATATGAGAACACGTGTGAAAGTTGTTGTCACTTGATTTTCAAAAATAAAGGGTTTGGTTCGAAATTCCTAGCACCTGAAGAAGGCTTCAGTGTACAACGACCGAAATGTCGTAAACGTGTCACTAAATATGGGGACAATAGTCCATAGAATGTAAATACAACCTCATCTCGGAAGTATAGGAAATTACTGATATTCAGAGATATGCAACCAAATCTTCTTTAATATTCCGACCCTTACATTTCAAGGTTAAACCACGCGGAAACCGAAAGCTTTCCTTTGATCACAGATGTTAAGTATCTAAGAGCCTGGTCGGTCCTCAGATGTCAGGGAACACTAGTTATTCTAAGTAATAAAGGAGTAAACCCCGACCCAAGCAATCCTTCTGTAATGTGGTGGTACTAACAAAAGAAAAACAGACTGCGTACACGGATGACACTGTACATTTTCTTGGATGAAGAACATCACTGTCAACGACAAAAAGATAACATTTTTAAAAATGAGATACTACAACACTTATTACGAGTTGCGTTCGATAACCGCATTAAGTTATTTGTACAGATATGAAAAACGTTATGATTACTGAATCTAAACATCATTTCTGTTAAAATGCAAACCGTTGTGTATTTTCACACACACACGCACGCACGCACACACACAAAGTCACACACACACACACACACACACACACACACACACATATATATATATATATATATATATATATATTCCTCCAGTCACACACATGGAGTGAGAAAAAGAGTGAGGCAGCGTTAGCTCAGTTCATTCTCTTTACTACCAAATACTAAACTTTACTATCAGTTATGGAAGCTCTTGCCGCATGTTTGCTCTTTAACAGTTCCTTGCTATTTTATTTCTTTGCAATAATTATATCGTGGACCAGTGAAGAATATATATATATATATATATATATATATATATATATGATGAGCTGTGATACAGCGAAACAGATCTGTCTGCGGATGACTATTTACGCTCTCACACCATTGAGCACTCTGGAAAAATGGTAGACTTTGAAAAAGTAGTAGCTACGCATCGTTCATTCAGTAATGAATTCAAACACTCTTAGCTATTGGCGTGTGTATACATGATATATCACACGCTGAAAGCCTGCCCCCTTCTGCCATAGCTCAGAAGTAGAATTGCCGACTGACGCACATTTGGTCGGGTTTCAATCCTGAGTAAAAAACAATCGGATGACTTACCGTACAGATGAGCTGTAATACAGCGAAAAAGTTCTGTCTGCGGATGACTTTATATATATATATATATATATATATATATATATATATATATATAAAGGTAATGATGTCAAGTCCGTGAATAGCGAGGTTAGTCTAATAAGATTTACATAAAATGTGATATTAAGTGTTAGATCTGTATAGAACGCTCAATAATGTTATTCAGAACAAACTGACATTTATAAAAGAAAGCACAACACATCATCTGAAGTAGTTATAAATTTCTAAAAATTTCTATGAAGTAAATTATTTCATTTCATAAGACCACACAATCTTCATTCCATTCGATACAAATATTTACTCGGAATAATCTTTTAAAAGGAAATAAAAATCAAGTAACCTAATTCAGAACGAGGACTTTGGCCTTATCTCGGTTAAGAATCATTAAAAGCAGGCAAGGAAAGTTCATTTGGTTGAGGTAGTGACCATAAAACCATTATTCGGCACTCACCAGCACATGAATACGTATACACATATATAACACTAAGATATGAACACACTCACGCATACACACTTAAATTCACACACACATATGTACATACTTACACATATATACATGCAAATGCGTTTATACGTACACTTACATATACACACACGAACACATCCATCCATATCTACATATATATTGTGTTAGCACACTCACATACATATTTATGAAGACCCGACTTAGGCGCGTATAAATAGTACTAACACATTTTTAAACCTCAAACCGCATATATACTCAGAAATACGCATATATTTACACACACACACACACACACACACATATATATATATATATATATATATTATGGACTCTCCTGTTTATTTCAACGTATGAGCGTCTAGCACAGACTACCTCACAAAGAATTGTTTAAAGTGTTGAAGGCTTGTGTAGCACCAGCCACACTTTTTGGAACAAGTGATGCAGATGCCTGCGACAGATCGCATGAACAAGAGACCTCAGTTATTTAACGGATTAATACCTTTTCCAAGTGTACCAGTCCATAAGTGAAAGCAAAGTATTCGACTGGAATTGGAACTCGGCTCATCGATTTCACCCTCCGAGCCGACATCCACTGCACTACAACGCACATCCGTCAATAACGCTTACAGCACCTGATATCCCCAAGCGGTTACCCATCTAAGTACTGACCAGGCTCAACGTTGCTTAACATCGAACATTGGAAGGGCTCTTTTTGGTCCACAACTTTGCGCTCATCTTCGATTTATGTAATACCGGACTTTACCGAGAGGACGGTTTAATCATCCTCCGCAAAACTAATCCACAAAAAACGGGTAAACTCTGAAAGGATCTAATAATTTTTTAGAAAGACCACAATCTTAACATTATCACTGGAATTAACGCTAAATATGTAAATTTCTTAGATGTTACCTTTGACCTGAGCAATGGTTTGTACAAACAGTACAATAAGGACTCACCTAACCATGCATATATCAAGAGAAAATCAAATCACCCCCAAAGAATAACTAACAATCTACATAAATATATATCTATCTATCTATCTAAACTTATTTATAAATGGAATTTTGTCTGTGTGTGTGTGTCTGTGTGTGTGTGTGTATCCGTTACCTATAGACACCGAAACGGCTGAACCGATTTTCTTGAAAATTTACACACTTGTACTATAAGCGTCTGCGAGTGTTCTTAGCTATGTTTTGTGTCGAGATACCCCCGATAAATATCGAAAAAATCAGGTTATAGAAGGAGTGGTCCGATTTAATCAAATTTGATACACTCATAGACTAAGACATAAGAAACAATATTCAGAAGTTTCAAGGTTGCAATTCTTACAATAGTGTAGAAAATAGATATTATATATATATATATATATAAATCAATACCAGGAAATAAAAATTTGACTTACATCCATTCATTTTACTTTCAGTCTACTGTTTCGCTTTAACTGGAAACCTTTTAGTCTTTCGTGCCAACGTCCAAAGAGTCTGAGCTCCAGGACCATGGATTAGTTTTAAAGCTTTCATTACACTCGAGCAAGGCCGGGCTAGACTGCTAGTATCCAATAAGTACAAACTCTAGTAATAAGAAAATGTTTGACAGTTCTAAAATTGAATACATTAATAGTGTAGAAAAAAGTAAACTCAACCCTAACTCCGTTAAAAACAAGGTAGGCAGAAATCACATAAATGTGACATTATTTGGTTTAACCCTCCCTTCAGTCGTCACATTCAAACTAACGTTGGTAAACTCTTCCTTAACTTAATTCACAGACGTTTCTACCATTCACCCACACTAAAAAATCTTCAACAAAAACAATGTTAAAGTCAGTTATAGTTACGTCTTATCCTTCTAGTTATGGATTAAATAATAGGAAATATTGAGTTATATAGCCTTGGTTGGCAACCAGGTATCGCAGAAAGCAATGGCAACCTACTGCGGACTAATCTTCTGCCCATGTCTCTTCCAAGACATGATCGCCCAAAGCGTGTATTACATATAGCATTTAACTAACTGATAATTGCCTCAGAAACATAGACAAATATATTTGAGAACATAATACTATGATATCATATAAATATGTGGCCCAAATAAACAACATCCGTTACCCAGCTAAGAGCAAAAATTACCCTTCTAAAAATAATGGCAACTGTCGCAAAAATTAAAACCTGTCCATTAAATTACCAATGTTTTTTTTTTTTTTTTTTTTTTTTTAATCATCTCACCCCAAGCAAGGCATTCCACTGCCACTATTGCGCATGGGGCTACATAGGGGAAGGTAAAGAGAAGGAGTGGATAGACATAGGGAATGTCAGAAGAAAGGTGACAGATGAGTAAGGATAGCGAGGATGAGGGTCGGGCAGATGGGAAGAGTGCTTGATAGAATGGGAGCAGGTTAGTGTGTTAGGAGGTGTGTATTGACCTTACATTTAAACTCCTGGAGATTGTAGCCGTCGGGGAAGCAATCGTTTGGAAGAGAATTCCACAGTCGGGAAGTGCGAGGAAAGAAACTGTTGGAGTAGAAGTTACGGCTGCATTTTATCGGTTTCACTGTAAAAGGGTGGGATCTAGCTGCCAATCTAGTATCTCGTGCAAATTCGTATTTAGGGGGCACCAGTGATCCAAGTTCATCATGTATGTCCGAAAGTATTGTTTACAGTGCTCGAATTCATTCGGATGACAACGATGTTAAATTTTACTTTGGAAGCACTTCTAACACTTGGAAGATAAGATTTAACAAACACATGTTGTCTTTAAACAACAGTAAATACAACATATTCACACATTATTGGAAATTAAAAAACAACAACAACAACCCTGTTTTTACCTGGGTTATGTAGCTAAATCTAAACTTACAATGGAAAAAGAGATACATGTAATCTATGTCTTTAAAAACAACCTGTCATTTTAAACCATATCGATAATCCTAATTTGCTTAATAAAATAGTGATTTAATGACCACATTCTGTCATAGAAGAGAAAATATTTATTTAAATTTTTAGACCCAGACTAATATTGATTCCTCTATACGTTTGCCTCTTTTTCTTTCTTTCTATTTTTCTTTCTTTCTTTCTTTTCTCCTCAATATTACTTTCACCAATTATGAATTAAACACCTTTTATTGTTGCTATATACATTGTTTAATTTTTTCGTTTTAATTCTAATTCAAAATTTTACGTTTTAATTCTTAACTTTTATTCTGATTCTCATTTTTATTTTATTTTTATTTACAATTTTATAATTATAAGTTTTTATCTAGCTTTAATATTTGAATGTTTAATTTTTTTTGTTTGATGATTAATGCCCCTTTGATTTCTTCTTCTTGCATTTCATTCTTTTAAAATTTTTTATTTAAATTTTAAGTTTCAGTTTATATTTTTAAATTTTAACTACATGTAACTTTAGAATATTTAAAGTTTTAATCTTGTAATTAAAAAAGCTGTAAATTAACATTATAAGATTTAATTCCAATAAACATCCAGTGACCTTAAATTGAAGTCTATTTAACTGTCAGTTTGAAATATACATCTGATGATTGCATAACACGTGAAAATTCTGAATCATGCCATAGACGTAGGATAATATGTATATTTATATATATATATATATATATATATATATATATATATATATATATATATATATATATATATATATATATAATACAGATCTGTTCATACATTGAGCTCTGTTTTATTACCACCTAAATAATACTATACATATGTACACCCACTTTATATGTATATTCATTTATTTACGCACCATATATATATATATATATATATATATATATATATATATATATATACTGAGAGGAAAACTCAACACATAATTTAACGGTTATAAATCCAGAATAAATAAATAAGTGTATATATATATATATATATATATATATATATATATATATATGTATGTATGTAAATTCAGATAAAGCGTAGTGGGGAAATAGCCATTTTCCACATGTCATTTTAAGGCATGCATTCTTCGACCCCTTATGAACAGAGAATGAAAGATTCTAAGCCCAGTGGTTAGCTCAGCTAAAGGAAGAGGTTGGAATGTATTGTTTTTTACTGGGTTGGGCTGGGAGGAGAAGTTAGTAGTAATTCTTCCTTGTTAGTGAGAGGTATGTGGTTTGGCCTTAGGGTTAGCAGAGGTAGGTGGTGGGGACTTAACTGCTTGGTCAACTTTTAAAAAAATGTTGAAATCTTTTTATCGGGACTAATTAGGGGAATAGGATAATTATTGTAATTTATACTTATTTCTATGGTGACACATACTTATGATTTCCTTTCGTTTGTTAAGGAGTATATTTTGGTCTTGAAATTTTTAAATTTTCATCTTTTCTGTCAAACATAGATTACACCTACCTCTTAAGCTATCACGTGTCCTAGCCTTGCCTATGTGTTCCCATTTTATCTGGGGATCTAAATTACTTTCTTTTAATTCCCAGTATTTTCTAGAAAGGGCAGTTTGGTATCTTAAACTAGGGTTGGTGAAAGAGTGCCTCTGGGTATAAAGCCATTGCTTCAAAATTCCCTCCGAAATTCCGATATAAACATTACGTTTCGCCTTATTTTCCTTCAGGTAGATGGTGGTTTGATAAATTACATTTTCAGACTTACACTTACCCTTAACTATACAATTATTTCCCGATCTAAAGTTACAGCGGGGTATCGTTTTATTTTCTGTATTAGGTTTCATACTTTTCTTCAAGATTTGCTTATTATGGGAGCTAATAATGTTATACATGTTATTGGTACACGAGTAACTAAATTTGATGGTTTTCCTATTGAATAGCTTACTTAGGGGTTTATCTCCATGAAAATGTTTACTTATTAATGTTAATAGTTGATAGTTTACAGAACAGGGAGTTAAACCATAAAATTTTCCTTTTCTTATTTCTACTTTTCGCCTTTAACGATTATGGATTGTTAGTGGGTGTTAAATACGTCAATCTCTCTTTATATCCGCAAATCTGGAGGGCTTTATCATCTAGTTTTTATTATTCCTAAAGATTTCTCGGTTACAGGATAATCGGTTAATCCTAATATTCACGACCTTCTTTATTTACTTTATAATGGCGCTAGGGTGGTTCGAACTAATAATGATATAGCTAGAGATTTCATTGTCTTTATTGTATGGTTTAAAGGAATTATTGTCCAGGTTGAGTGTAATGTCTTGGTAATTCGCTATCTTTAAGGTAGATGCGATTTCTATTTTCAATCCTAGCATACCGAAAGTCTTAATGATTTTCTTCTGGATTTTCATAATCGAGGATCCATTACTATACGGGATGAACGTAAGTCCATCATCCCGATATAGGCCTACCTGTTTAACTCAACACATTATAAACGGTTATAAATCTAGAATTTATTTCAGCAATGTAAAGAAAATTTTTACAATAGCCTCATTCAGACTCTTGATGAACAAGTGAAAATAACATTAATGTTTTCATCAACGATCTGAATGAGGCAATTGTAAAAATTATCATTACATTGTTGAAATAAATTCTAGATTTATTACCGTTTAATTATGTTTTGAGTTTTTCTCTCAATATATTTGCTCTGTATAATATCCATTGAGCACTATTTTTTATTTAATTGATATTATATATTAATTAGATGAAATAATTTGGATTATCCTTGCTGTCTTCACAGGTTGCCATTCTCTCATCCCACTCTCTCTCTTTATATATATATATATATATATATATATATATATATATATATATCAGCATGCAGTGTGGGTATAGAAGAATCCAATGGAGTATCCTGTACATACAGTGGTAGGATAACTCTCTAAGAGAGCTCTAAATATATAATTTATATAAATACATATAGAGCAAATATAAGAAAAATTAAGGCAGACAGGTTATTTCATGGTAAATCGGAAGTGTAGGCGTGTTTCAGGAGAACCATCATCAGCTTAGTCTTTATTTTACAAAGGATTTTATACGAATATGTTTCGCCTGAAATAGGCCTACACTTCCGATTTACCATGAAATAACGTGCCTGCCTTAAGCTTTTTAACCTGTGAGAATAATCTTATTAAATATTTTGCCGTCATTTTTGACGGCTGGGGTATACTCGTTGAATATAAAGTTCGTTTGAACAAATCGATAACGATCATTATGACAATCTTTGGCGGACCTGAATGAGGACTACCACCAACTTTAAATTTGTTTTTTTTCATAATTTTTCACTTTTTCCAGCGTAGTCTTATCGATTATTACATAAAGTCTCCGATTATCAATAAATAAATAAATGGAAAAAATTTCAATATTTAAATAATTTTAGTGGGGGCTCAGGTTCTCATACGTCGTTATAGTAAATCGATTTTCCATTTTGGAATCGCTCACGTTTTTTGTTTTTTGGGACGTGTTGTTTCTTTTGTTTTTGACGTTTTCAAGTTTTCTTCAGTTCTTACGATGGCACCTTCCTCGAACGCTCCAAGAATGGCTTTAAACAAAAATTTCGCAATAGGTTGTATGTAAAGCAGAGACCCCCCACAACCACCTAAATCGATAAGATTGCATTGAAAAAAGTTAAAAAAAAGATTGATAATCAACAAATTTACAGGTGGTGTTAATGTCGTACCGGCGAGTGGCTCAAAAATGGAGGATCGATTTACTATAACGCTGTATGAGAAACTGAGCTCCCCTAAAATTGCTTAAATATTGAAATTTTTTGAAATTTATTTTGAAAATCGGAAAGCTTAGGGTGTAATCGATAAGATTTCACTGAAAAAAAATTTTTAAAAATGAAAAACTACAAATTTCAATGTGGTGGTAGTCTCCTTCAGGTCCGCCCAATCTTTATATGCAAGAAATAAAAATAAGTTAAGGCTGTTGATCTGATTCAATTACGATAGTTTCTGTAACACCACATTAAAATATGTGCAAATCCGTAAAAAATAAAAGCTTCTACAGAACATGGGGAGTAAAAAAAAGACTTGCCACTGCTATCGCCGGGTTTTATGACTAATAATAATATAAATGTCGTGCCTAGATATGCTTCACTCACCTGAAGTCAAAGCTAGAATTATAGATTTTGGCCATAGCTTTAGTATCAAAACTTGCCGAGACGACAAGCAGATACTTGTAAAATCACCCTTATTAATTACATGTGTCGTAATACATTGTTGGGAATAAAAGTCGATCTATATCTTCGCTTTGAAATTGAGATTCAAAGAACTAAGCCTGAGGCGAGATGAAAGTCTTTTGAGCGATGCTATCGAGAAATAATTACATTTTCACCCTTCCGTTATGTTATCAAAATTGATATCAAACATTATTTGAGACGATAGATGTATCATTTTTTCTTCTGTTACTTTAAGCATGACTGAAGAGAAACCGAAAGAAAATACCCGTGCTCTCAAAATCTGTTATCGGCATGGGTAATAAATAAATACGATATAACTTAGCCTTCCTGGTTACGTATATATTATTATGGTTGTAGGACAGCACATCACCGCCAAATCAACCCCGTAGACTGTGCGCTGGACTCAGGACTGGGACAACGCAGCACCTTGACAAAAATGATTTATAATTTTTGTTTATTTAATTAAAAAATGAATTACATTACGATTTACTTTATTAAAAATAACTAAAAACAGAAGCTGCTTCATTTTTTTGTTTTTTGGAATTTTTCAGTTACTTTATTAAAAATAGTTAAAAACAAATGTGTTAATTGAATTATTTTTCATGTGTCAATTAACTTTAGTAAAAAATAATTTTCCTTACGATTTACTTTACTAAAAATAATTAAAATCTAAGAACAACTGGTATATTATACGTAATGCCTTTTCAGATGCTTTGAAAAAAACATTAACTAATACTTAATACTTAATAAATCTAAACTTATTTATAGATGGAACTTCGTCTGTGTGTGTCTGTGTGTGTGTCTGTGTCCGTTAACTATAGACTCCAAAATGGCTGAACCGATTTTCTTGGAAATTTACACAGTTGTACTATAAGCGTCTGCGAGTGTTCTTAGCTAGGTTTTGTGTCGAGGTACCCCCGATAAATATCGAAAATCGATAATCGAAAACATCGGGTTATAGAAGGAGTAGTCCGATTTTAATCAAACTTGATACACTCATAGACAAAGAGATAAGAAACAATATTCAGAAGTTTCAAGGTTACAGTTCTTACAATCGTGCAGAAAATCGATAATATATATATATATATATATATATATATATATATATATAAGGCAACGACAAAAAAACTTATTTGATATCGATACCAGGAAATCAAAATTTGACATACATCCATTCATTTTTCTTTCAGTCTACGGTTTCGCTTTAACTGGAAACAACTATTGCTTTTAAGTCTTTCGTGCCAACTCCAAAGAGTCTGGGCTCCAGGACCATGGATTAGTTTTAAAGCTTTCATTACACCCGAGCAACGCCGGGCTATACTGCTAATAACTTATATTCGCTTATAAAAAATGGTTATATTTTCCTGGTTCTGAGTTGTCTCAGTTTTGAGTGGTCCAGGCGGTGAGTCACCGGTGTTCAATTGGCAGTGTTGATTTATCTCTTCCCGTTTTATTATAGCAACTATGAATCAGCGCTCTCGCCTACTTCATGAACAATCAATAGCTACTGATTATTCTCAGTCAGTTAAGTGCCATACGTGATACATGCTTTGGGCGATCATGACTCGAAAGAGACTGATTGAGCAAAATATTAACCCTCAGTAGGTTGCCATTGCTTTCTGCTTTAGACTGGTTGCTAGCAACGGTTATAGAACCTAATCTGTACTATTATTTAACCCATAACTTGAAGGAAGTAACGGATTAATACCTTTCCAAAGGGTATTTTTGCGTAAGTGAATGCAACGAATTCAACCGGAATTCGAACTCGGCTCCTCAATTTGTCATTAAGAGTCGATATCTTCTGCACTACAACGCATATCTTAAAGTCAGTTAAGGATCATACGTGATATCACGCTTGTGCGAACATGTCTCGAAAGACACATGACTGACTGGGCAGAAGATTATTCCGCAGTAGGTTGCCATTACTTTCTGCTGTAAACTGATTGCCGACCAAGGCTATAGAACCCAATCTAGCCTGTTATTTAACCTATAACTGAAGGGAAGATACGGATTAATAGCCTTCCAAAGGGTATTTGTGCGTAAGTGAATGCAATGAATTCAACTGGATTTCGAACTAGGCTCACTGATTTCTCGTTTCAATCCGATATCCACTGCACCACAACGCACATCCCCTTCTCATACAAAAAAGAAAAAAGGACTTCACACTTATGTCGAAAAATGCAAATAAAATATAGCATTTTTGCAGTTTAATTATGTTTGAATCAAATATGGGTCAGAATCTGACAGAATGATGAGATGAATAACAAATAGGAAACGTTTATCAATCTAACATTTTTCACTTTTATTTCATTCTCTAACGTAGAATTAATAGAAGTGGAGCATGTTAAATGTTTCCTATTTGTTGTTTATCTCATCAGTTTGGTATATGTTTATAACTACTGGGATATTTGTTTATGAGATGAGGAAGTGTTTACATTATTTACACTGTTCGCACTGTTGTCCTCATCTTTATTGCCATATTTATGATGTTTCGTCGATTGCATACCCGGGTCTTCTTCAGGTGCTAAGAATTTCGAACCGAACCCCTTATTTCGAACACTGGGGTATATCATTCTCATTCCATGTACAGTGCCACTTTCTCAATGACACATGGCCCAGTGGCTATAGACGTTGGTTGGTTCCAGTGACTTAGTGTTGTGAGTTCAATAACTTAGAGAGTTGAGTTAAACGGAGATAACTACATGAAATCCGGACGTGGCTAATCTGGAGACGGATCCCATCCATCCCCAGATTAGACCACATGTCTTCCAACTAGATCGCTGACCTTGGCGCCAACATGTGTCCGTTGTACTTCATCTGGGGAACCTTTCCACCATGTTCCACCTTGTTCGGTGTCCTTCGTCTAGTGGTGTGGTTTTAACTGATTTGAGTTTAGTCCGCCAAATTAAACAGTTTACCAGGAGAGAAATTTCGGAGAGTGTTCAGAGACCAGTGATACCTGTCGACCCGAAGATGCAACGTGCCAGACATTAAATGTTCTACTTATATCCAGAGTTTCCTATGCCCACAAATATATATATATTACATTAGATGTCGGAGTGAATAGTTCAGTCAGTCAGTTAAGTGCCATACGTGATACACGGTTGGGCAAAAGAGACATGACTGACTGGGCAGAAGATTATTCCGCAGTAGGTTGCCATTGCTTTCTACGGTAGACTGGTTGCCAACCAAGGCTATAGAACCCAATCCGTCCTGTTATTTGACCCATAGCTGGAGGGAAGAGACGGATTAATATCTTTCCCAAGGATATTTGCGCGTATATGATTGCAACGAATTCAACTCGTCTCTCCGAGTCGATATCCACTGAACCACAACGCACATCCTAGTGAATAGTTCAAATGCCCGAAAACATAGCCGGTTTCTAGTACTCTGCATTAAGTACCTAACTCCTGCTTTCCTCTACGTTTGCAAGATCCAGATCAGTCTGAAATTGAGTACTGCACTCATATATGGGCTGTAGCTTCCCAGAATCCAGAAACGCCTAAATGGCCTTGAGAGTGATGGATTGTTTTCCATCTTGCAACTCCTTTCCCACTGATCAAACATTGTAAGCCTCACGCAAATCGAACTCTGTAACCATGAAAAAAGTTCAGAGGAGCTATACTACCGGCCATAATTATTAGGTGACCCCAGTGTTTTAAAATAAGATGAATTTCATACTATTTTTTAGTATTTATTGCCAAGTGAATAATTGTAAATGAAAATAGAATGGTTCTTTTGTTAGTATTGCACAATAACATGTACATCAAATGAATTTATAAATATTTAATAATTACGTATATTGCAGTTTTATCAGTTAAAGAATGAAGAAAATTTAGGGTAATTTAGACGAGTTCATCATTGCTTTTTTGCCTTGTAAAATTTTGCATAGTAATAATAACAAAAGAATCATTCTATTTTCATTTGGAAATCAATACTAAAATAGTATGAAATACATAATTTCTTTAAAAAACTGGGGTTTCCTAATAATTATGGCCGGTAGTGTACATTCTTTAGTTCTAACAGCTCTAGCCCACGCTGGTAATACCCGTCATAAAGCGTACACTGAACCGGCTCACTTTCCGTCTCTTTTTATTCTATTAATGAGTAGTAAATTCCACTCGAAAAGATTTATCCTACGAACCACTTGCTTGGGGAACTGACTCCCAAGGGGATGCTTCCTCGACCAAATAATCAAGCTGTACAAGTTTAAGGTTCACCGTTATTTTCACACATTTCCTGAGATATCTTACCCTTACTGCACACATAACAATCTCCTGCAGCAATCGATTAAAGTGACTCTTGGGCCTTTCATATGATGAACACTGTAAAAATGAAAAGAAGGATGGGGCAAGATCAGGAGGGTAAATATAACATTTTCTTATCAAGTGCATTATCAGATCAGAGTACATCGCCACGGATGGGAGGTTTTTTTCTGAAGAATTTTGTGTAATGCTTCCAGTAAAAGTATTAAAAATTTTGTGTCATGCTTCCAATAAAAGTATTAAAGATTTTGTGTAATTCTTCCAGTAAAAGTATTAAAAATTTTATGTAATGCTTCCAGTAAAAGTATTAAAAATTTTGTCATGCTTCCAATAAATGTATTAAAAATTTTGTGTAATGCTTCCAGTAAAAGTATTAAAAATTTTGTGTAATGCAGCCAATAAAATTATTAAAGATTTTGTGTAATGCAGCCAATAAAATTATTAAAGATTTTGTGTAATGCTTCCAATAAAAGTATTAAAAATTTTGTGTAAGGCTTCCAATAAAAGTATTAAAAATTTTGTGTAAGGCTTCCAATAAAAGTATTAAAAATTTTGTGTAATGCTTCCAATAAAAGTATTAAAAATTTTGTGTAATGCTTCCAATAAAAGTATTAAAAATTTTGTGTAATGCTTCCAATAAAAGTATTAAAAATTTTGTGTAATGCTTCCAATAAAAGTTTTAAAAATTTTGTGTAATGCTTCCAATAAATGTATTAAAAATTTGTGTAATGCTTCCAATAAAAGTATAAAAAATTTTGTGTAATGCTTCCAATAAATGTATTAAAAAATTTGTGTAATGCTTCCAATAAATGTATTAAAAAATTTGTGTCATGCTTCCAATAAAAGTATTAAAAATGTTGTGTAATGCAGCCAATAAAAGTATAAAATTTTGTGTCATGCTTCCAATAAAAGTATTAAAAATGTTGTGTAATGCAGCCAATAAAATTATTAAAAATTTTGTGTCATGCTTCCAATAAAAGTATTAAAAAATTTGTGTATTGCTTCCAATAAAAGTATTAAAAATTTTGTGTAATGCAGCCAATAAAATTATTAAAAATTTTGTGTCATGCTTCCAATAAAAGTATAAAATTTTGTGTAATGCTTCCAATAAATGTATTAAAAAATTTGTGTAATGCTTCCAAAAAAAGTATTAAAAATTTTGTGTAATGCAGCCAATAAAATTATTAAAGATTTTGTGTAATGCTTCCAAAAAGTATTAAAGATTTTGTGTAATGCTTCCAATAAAAGTATTAAAATTTTTGTGTAATGCAGCCAATAAAAGTATTAAGAAACTAAACTTAGAGTTACCATGTCAACAATACGAAATAAATTTCTTTTCAATCTAATATATTTTTTTTACAGTGAGGGCCAGAAGGGTTTCAGAATAAGACACATTTTATGCGGATAAGCGGCTAAGATAATAGATTTAAACATTAGGATTAAACAGGTTAAGATTGTAGTGATCGGGAAAATAGGCTCTTATGAGTTGGTTCCACAGAGCAGTGATTACAGGGAGGAAAGGTTATTTACTTCTTTCTAATAAACATAGCTGCAGATTCTACGACTATTAATGTATATGACAATATAAAACAATATTCAAGAAAAGAACATGGGAAAGCAAAACAATCAACACTAAATAAATTTAAAAAATAGAAAACTTACAAAAATCAAATCTTTCAAGAACAGTAATATTTATAGAATGTCACAGAACTCATTAACATGTAAACCATCAGGATAATAATTTATTCGTGTCAATCCTTTTCATTTTCTGCATTCTTGATACCCATCTTAATTGAGCTATCGGCTTGACAGTAAGACGTCTGTCATCCAAAAGATTAATGTGAATGGCGGCAGCCTGTTTATCAACGGTTAAGGTTATTAGACGGCCTGATCAAATGTCCTCTTCTGCACTGTCCCCGCCCGTTTGAATTCCGTAACTCGGTTCTTCACAGTCGCATAGGAAGTGGAGTCCTCAGCAAATGCCAATACCGTGTACTCATGGATAATCCTTGGGTTACATAAGTTTATTATGGGCCTATGCTTAGTCTATATTTAAATTTTTTTGTATAACTCTTAGGTTTGTATGGGCCTCACCTGCACATGAATTAAGACAAATCTGATATTAGTTCTTTTTCTAGGTTTATAAATGGTAGTGTGTTGGCCCAACAAAGATGTTCAGTTATAACTATTCTTTCTGGGTGAGGTGTAGAAATTCTTGAATGACCCTCGTATAGGGTTAATCGAAATATTTATTTGGAATTATTTACTAATAAAATTTAAAGTATAACTTTTTTTTAATACTTCGAAACTTATAAATTAACAAAAATGGCGCAATCAGTTCGGCTTATTGATGAAAGAAATATACCATGACAATTTTGTAAAAATTGGAAGAAATAGAAATTTAATTTTTAAAACAATTACCATCATAACATGATATGACATTATATATATATATAAATATACTACCGGCAGTAATTATTACGCCACCGCAGTTTTTTAAAGAAACTTATGTATTTTATACTATTTTTAGTACTTATTGACAAGTAGATAATTCTAAATGAAAATAGAATTCTTCTTTGTTAATACTGCACAAATGTGTATCAATGAACTCTTCTGGTGTCCAGTTTTGTGCTCTCTTCCCCATGCTAGTTCTTATTGGCTGGCCGAAGCAAAGGCTCTCTTCCCCATGCTAGTTCTTATTGGCTGGCCGAAGCAAAGGCTCTCTTCCCCATGCTAGTTCTTATTGGCTGGCCGAAGCAAAGGCTCTCTTCCCCATGCTAGTTCTTATTGGCTGGCCGAAGCAAAGGCTCTCTTCCCCATGCTAGTTCTTATTGGCTGGCCGAAGCAAAGGCTCTCTTCCCCATGCTAGTTCTTATTGGCTGGCCGAAGCAAAGGCTCTCTTCCCCATGCTAGTTCTTATTGGCTGGCCGAAAGCAAAGGCTCTTCTTCCCCATGCTAGTTCTTATTGGCTGGCCAAAGCAAAGGCTCTCTTCCCCATGCTAGTTCTTATTGACTGGCCAAAGCAAAGGCTCTCTTCCCCATGCTAGTTCTTATTGGCTGGCCAAAGCAAAGGCACTCTTCCCCATGCTAGTTCTTATTGGCTGGCCAAAGCAAAGGCTCTCTTGCCCATGCTAGTTCTTATTGGCTGACCGAAGCAAAGGCTCTCTTGCCCATGCTAGTTCTTATTGGCTGACCGAAGCAAAGGCTCTCTTCCTCATGCTAGTTCTTATTGGCTGGCCGAAGCAAAGGCTCTCTTCCCCATGCTAGTTCTTATTGGCTGACCGAAGCAAAGGCTCTCTTCCCCATGCTAGTTCTTATTGGCTGACCGAAGCAAAGACTCTCTTCCCCATGCTAGTTCTTATTGGCTGGCCGAAGCAAAGGCTCTCTTCCCCATGCTAGTTCTTATTGGCTGGCCGAAGCAAAGGCTCTCTTCCCCATGCTAGTTCTTATTGGCTGGCCGAAGCAAAGGCTCTCTTCCCCATGCTAGTTCTTATTGGCTGGCCGAAGCAAAGGCTTCCTAGCTGCCTTGTAAAATTTTGCAAAGTAATAATAACAAAAGAATCGTTCTATTTTCATTTAGAATTTTCCACTTGGCAATAAATACTAAAATATAATATGAAATACATCATTTCAAAAAGAAAACTGGGGTGGGCTAATAATTATGGCCGGTAGTGTATAGCTTAAGGTAGACTTTATTTATGCGTTAAAATGCTCGATTTCAGTGATATAACAGAGATTCAGCGTACGTAAATATAAAATTATGAATCCACGTTTCCTGTGATTTTTTCACATCGCTAAATTATTTAGAAAACAGTCTTGATACTGGAATGTCACAATTATTGATAGATATAAAAAATGGTGAGTTAAGTACATTGCAACACCACTTTCCTACAACTCTCACCCCAGCATTCTTTTTTCGTGCTTTTTTGGACGTAGGTGATCATAGCTCTCCACAGCATCCTATCATTTGTACCTCTTTGCATGATTTGTCTTTTTACTGTCTTTCAAATTCTCTATTTTGTTTCAAATTTGCACGAACTCGCACAGTGATTCACTTGATGTTTCCCTTTGTTTCTCTTGAATTCAAATTGCCCTGAGAGTGTCATATTCTCCGGTCCCTTTTTTCTTTATTAAGTCCTCGAACACTTTCAGGTTCTAATTCAAGGTCCTGTTTTTTTTTGTTTTTTTTTGTCAGTCAGTTAAGTGTCATACGTGATACACGCTTTAGATGATCATGTCTCGAAAAAGACATGACTGACTGGGCAGAGGATTATTCCACAATAAGTTGCCATTGCTTTCTGCGGTTAACTGGTTGCCAGCCAAGGCTATAGAACCGAATCTGTCCTTTATTTAACACGTAACTAGAAGGAAAAGACGGATTAATACTTTTCCAAAGTTGCAAGTGAATGCAAAGAATTCAACTAGTATTCGAACTCGGCTTCCCGATTTGTCGTTCCGAGTCGATATCCACTGCCCTACAACGCACACCCTTTCTCCACAACGAACAGTTTTCCTAAAAACTTATTCCTTTCCTTTATTATCTCTCTGCGGCATTCTCAGTATCATTCTGGAGAGCAACATTTCTCGTGCCTCAAGCCTCTTGTTCAACTGTGAAATAAATGTCTAGCATTCGCTGCTATATAAGAGGATTGCTTGTAATAATAGGACTTATGATCTTCTTGTCCAAAATGTATTGATATATCGTCTTGCCAAGTATATGTGTCTGCTACTGAAACAAGAATTCTTTTGAGAAGAATACATTTGTAAGAAAAGAAAAATCCAGAAATATGTTCATTTTAATACAATTTTTTTTCTACAAATAAAAGATAAAATATATACAGACATCGAAGAAATGGTAAGAATCTACGCATACTCACACATACACGCTCAGAGGTACAACACACGCACACTCATGTTTGTGCTTGCGTTTTGACAGGGCGCGCCTGTGTGTATGTGTGTGAGAGAGAGAGTGTTGGTTTGGCAATGAATATGGACGATTTTTAAAAGCGCTTTTACATTTATCGTCAATGCTATGTAAATTGCTCCAAGCCGAATTTCACCGCTTAAATTGTTTACCACATTTGAAATTGCTCGCAGAAAATACAAAGAGATTGCAGAGATTCTATGAACAAATTCATGTTATCTTACCATAATAGGATAAGCCAACATTTCGTCCACCCATTAAACGTTTCCTTCTGCTTATCTATGTTTCTATCACAATATATTATGAAATATCTACTTATCTAACGCTGCTCCTATCTATCTATATATATATATATATATAGCGCGACGGAGGCTTCTAGTTTAAAATCATTTGTTTCTGATGAAAGGCTGAGGCCGGTCTGAAATATCAGATATATATATATATATAAATACTGTCAAAAAAACATTTTTAATTTTCAACTTTTTCGTAGTTTTCTCTCTCTCTCTCTCTCTCTCTATATATATATATATATGTTTGTCTATACTTCTAAGATGAGGTAGTATTTACTTTATTTAGATTCTTCAGAGTATTATCTTAATTTTTTTGGCATGTTTACGACGTTTCGGCCGTTGTACGCTCCGACCTTTATCAGGTGTTAGGACGCATGGAACAGTGGACATAAACGTTGCTAATTCCAGTGGTTTGACCCAAAGAGTTCTATACCAGGCTACAGCAGTGGTAAATAAATAACTTAGAGAGTTAAGATAAAGGGAGATAACTACATGGCTATCAGAAATAACATCGCACATAGAATGAGAATGATATACCGCAGTGATGGAAATAATGGGCTCGGTTAGAAATTTTTTGGCACTTAAAGAAGGCCGGAGCGCATCACCGCCGATGCGTCGTAAACATGGCAATAAAGATGTGGGCAACAATAGTCTTAAGAATATATATATATATATATATTCAAATGAATAACAACGAAGAAAATAATTGTAACGTTCAAAACACTCATTTAAAACAGAGCCCAATATAAAAAAAAGACCAATGAATAATTATTATAAATTATTACGTTAGAACATGTGAAAAATTACAAACTACTACAAAATTGTGCATTTTGTTTGGACAATTTAAATTATGTATGGATAAGTTACATGTGGATAGGGGTCGCAGGTTCGAATAAACTTTTATCGTAAATATTCTGGCCGGTAGAAATAAATATATAATACTGTTTGATTATAAACATAATATCTACTTAAATACGAGTATCGATCAGAAATAAAGTTCAAAAAAATCATTTCATATATATATATATATATAAGTATTACAAACAAATGGGTTAACAGTTTGTTATTTGTAGTAATTTACTTTTTGTAGAGAGCTTGATGCTTAGTAGATCATTATATATAGTCAGTTAAGTGGTATACGTGATACACGCTTAGGCGCTCATGTCTCTTTCAGGACATGACTGACTGGGCAGAAGATTATCCCGCAGTAGTTTGCCGTTGCTTTTATATATAGTAATATTTTCTTAATAATTTTTCATAATAAAACATAGTTTACTGCAACACAAAAGCTGTTGTGTTTATGTGCTGGTTTATTGACACCTCTTTACTTGCTTGAATTTTAATTTTATTTTCGTAACTTTCCGAAAGATTATATATATATATATATATATATATATATATATAAATAATCAAAATGACTGCCGTCCCTAATTCATATCGCAAAATCTTCTTTGAAAAAATTTCTGACGATATTATTATTATAATAACGCGCGAGTACCTGTAATTAAAATAAACGATTTTTTTTTAACAAAAATACCGCTCAATAAATGTCAAGCTGCGGTGCAGACCAATTTCACCGTCTGCAGCGGAATTAAGTGCGTATATAAACAGTTCAGATAAAAATAAAGATGAACGCGTTTATGACTCATGCAAATATTATAAAAATCAATTTAAAAGTGACAAGATCTTGGCGCATATTAATTTTAGAAAAGAGATAAGACTTGAATTCGAGAGTCATACTTATTCGGTCGGTGGTATGGAATCAAAACCTTCTTCTTCTTCTTCTATGTGGCGTGTTCCTCTAGGACGTAGGTGAGCATGGACTTCCACATCTTTCTATCCTCAATGGCTTTCAGCATGCTCTCTTATCTTACTCTAAATCCCGCTCTGCCATTCAATTGCTCAAGCCCATCAAGTATGTCATGCGTTGCTTTCCTCTGTCTTTCTTTCTCTCAAAATGACCTATTAGTATCAAATTCTCCAATCGTTTCTTCTTCATTACATGCCCCAAGATCTTCAGCTGCATTTTTTGGATGTTATGTATTTGTTTCCTTCTCGTATTATTCCTCTCCAAAACCTCATCATTGTACACATATTTAGTAAATGATATCCCCAGTATCATCCTGTAGGACGACATTTCGGTTGCTTCAAGGTTCTTTTTCATCGTTGAGGATATTGTTCAGCATTCACTACCATATTGAAAGAGAAACATAGCAATCCGGTACTCTCTTCTTGGTTTCTAGCGAAATTTTCCTGTCTGTAAATACTCTACTCAGCTTCTGGAATGCATCCTTGGCCAAGCCAGTTCACTTTTGGATCTCAGTGTCGCACTTTCTATCGTCTGTTAATTAGTTTCCAGGTATTTACATTTCTGTACTTCTTTGATTTAGTATGCCAAGCCTGGAGTTGGTAATTTTGGGCTCGTCTTTTTACTGATGACCATGCTTTCACTTTCCTTGTAGTTTATTTCTAGTCCTTTCGTTCCGCTTTCTTCAACTTTGACCTCATCCAGTCCTTCCTCTCTAACCGCACATTAAAGGTGGTATTAAATGGGCATGCCTCCCAAAACTACCAGACGAACGCGGGCGTCCCTCAAGGTTCTATCCTAGGTCCCACGCTATTTCTGATCTACATTAATGATCTCCCCGACACCATTAGATCCCAAGTTGGCATGTATGCCGACGACACAACAATCTATTCCCGCATCGATCAGAAACCAGGTCTGGACGATAAAGTGAACCTCGCTGCCGCACTTGAAAGGGACCTCCAATCCGTAGTGACCTGGGGTAGGAAATGGTTGGTAAATTTCAATGCCTCCAAAACAAAGCTGTTATCAACTAACCACCATAGACAATCGCATCTACCTCCCATTAGCATGGGACAGGCTAGCCTCCCAGATAGTAAAATACTACGCCTCCTTGGCCTTACACTTTCGGCGGACCTCAAATGGAATGACTATATTGAATCCATTGCCAAATCTGCTGCTATGAAAGTCGGCTCCCTGTGCAGGGCCCGGAAATTTTTCCCACCTGAAACTATTCTGCACATATACAAATCTACCATCCGCCCGTGTATTGAATATTGCTGCCATATCTGGTCGGGTGCCCCTGCTGCTCTCCTTGGGCTTCTTGACAAAATACAAAGGAGGATCTGTAACGTGGTTGATACTGACTTGGCAGACCGGCTGCAGCCGCTCTCACACCGGCGTGACGTAGCTTCCCTGTGCCTCTTCTACAAGTACTTTCATGGCTTCTGCTCCGATGAGCTTAGATCACTGGTGCCGCCTAAGCACGAATTTACACGAGATACTAGATTAGCAACTAGGTCCCACCCTTTTACAGTTAAACAAATAAGATGTAACCGTAAATTCTACTCCAACAGCTTCTTTTCTCGCGCTTCCCGCCTGTGGAACTCCCTTCCACAAGTCTGCTTTCCCGACAGTTACAATCTCCAGGTGTTTAAATGTAGGGTCAATAGACACCTCCTATCACACTAACTCCCAACTATTCTCACAACACTCTCATCTACCCAACCCTCATTCTCGGTATCCTCACCCGCCTATCACCCACCCTCTGTTATTTCCTATATTTAATCAGCCTTTCTCCACTCTACGTAGCCCCCTGCACAGTAGTGGCAGTGACATGCCTTGCTCGAGGTGAAACGCTTATAAAAAAAAAAAAATCAAATCACCAACTGATTTGCGTACACTGATGTAGGTATGTACAGTGGCCCACATCAGCGATGTTGTTTTTTTCACGTTATCAACTAATAGAGATCACGTCGAGAAATAATTCATACTGTACCAAAAATGTTGTAATATTGGATTAGATATGCAAATGAAAATTTTTAAAATGATTGCTTTTAAAGAATATCTTACTTACCTACCTTTTTCTACGTAATTAAATTATAATTATAAATTGTAATTTCGGAATGTAAAAAATTAAATAATATATGTTGAAAGATTTCGTTAATTTTCATGTGAAATTAAGAAAATATTAACTTTAAAGGAAATGGTAATATTATTGGGGTAAAAAAAAGGCGATGGATTCAAATTATGGCAATCTTAAGCAGACACCTTTTCCCACATTTTTTAAAAAATATCATTGTGAACTATAATTTTCGAAATTGGAAATTTCACTGAAATATGTTGCAAAATTTCTCTCGAAAACATGAAATTACAAACTTTAAGCTAAATGTTCCAAATATGTAGGGAAAAGAAACACAACCGGGGAATATATATATTAGCAATAAAGAAAATGTCAAGATTTTTTAAGAAAAAAATTGGAGGCTAAAGTTACTAAGAACTACGATAAGAAGGAATAAAATCATTACATTTTTTCTTGATATTGTTATAACAGTTCCGCCTTACCTTTAGTTTTCATTCATCATTTCTTTGGGCGTCTAGTTCAGATGTGAGCCAACTACGTCTCACAAAGGATTTCATGCCGCCCGCCAAATGTTGCTAAATTTAAAAGGGGAATTAGTTTCTCTTTTAGTTGAGTTATTTTGTTTTCAAACAAGCGTGTCTCATGTGAAGGTTCTGTTTTAAAATATAAATTATTTTTACTTTATATGTGTTTCCTTTGAAGTTTCCAATTTTAAATATTAATTAATAAAATTTTTTTTTTACTTTTTTAAACAGAGTTATTTTGTTTTACAAATACATGTTATTCTACTTTATAATATTAAATAATAAAAATAATTCCTTTTTTGTTAAAAGAAGATTAGTCTGTCATTCAAATATGTTTCATGTGAGGCTCCTATTTTAAAATACTTATTAATAAAATTGCTTCTTTTAAAGTTTAATCTGAGTGACTTTGTCTTTCAAACAAATGCGATTCATCTGAATCTTCTACAGTTTCTTAAAATATTCATTAATAAAAAATTAATTGCATTTTTTTTTTAAAGCATTTTATATTGTCGATTTTGTATATCAATTATTTTGGTTCATATACTATGCGGTTCTATACTATTGTGAATTTTTTTAATGTGGCCCTTGCGCTGAAAATCTGCTTAAACCTGGTCTAGTTTGTAAATAAAACATTATACTAGGAAAGTGTGCTTTGATCAAGAATGGGATTGAAAGCAGTGTTATCACGTAGTAACCTAATAGATTCTGCCTGTGGAATTAATAAATAATAAACACATCAAGTACATTGAATTCAGTCAGTTAACTGTCATTCGGGATACACGCTTGGACGATCATGTCTCTTTCTATCCATGACTGAATAGGCAGAAGATTCTCCCGTAATAGGTTTCCTTTTTTTTTTTTTTTGCATTAGACCGTTTGTCAACCAAGGCTATAGAATCCAATCAGTCCTGCTATTTAATCAATAACTGGAAGCAGAAGAGATAGATTAATACCTTTCTTTAGGGTATTTGCGCGTGACTGAATGCCAAAAATTTAACTGGAATTCGAAACCGGCTCTCCGATTTCTCATTCCATTGCAGGGCTTCAAACATTGGCGTATGGATCAGTTATCACAAAATGTAGGAGATAAAGAAAATGAGCATAGAATAGGCTGCAGCAAAATGTAGTTTTACACAACGCGTAAAGTTGTTAAAACAACAAAACATGAACCTAAGAAATCAAGTCACGTTCTTAGTCTCGTTTGAGCGAGACTTTCACACAAATATTATGCATGGCGATAAACACGTTAAGAAGCATCTAGCATGTCAGTGTTGTATACCAGCTTCGACGAAAATAATTTACAACCCATAATGACTTTGTTTTTACTCGCAGAGATGCCGATCATAAACTGCTATCCATCAGACGTCTCTCATAAATGACGATCCATCTTAACAATCCGTCGAGAACACGCTCAATCCAAACACTGATTTTCTTCTTCACTGAAAAAATCATCAAATATACTGAACCCAAGGTGGACTAAAATGACAATGTTTTATACCAGCTTATATTTTATTCGCTTTTCTTCTGTTTTTTTTTTTTTTTTTTTTTAAGCGGTAATTTGGCCATGGAGTAAGAGGTTTGGTCGGGTCAGAGCATACATGCATCGAGGCTGCCAGCTAGCCAGACTAGCTGCTGTCTGCAACACTACTCTCTAAACTTTAAAAATTGTTAAACTGACTCTCTGGGACAGCTGACATCACTTAAATAATCGTCCCTGTTGACACCTGTAGCTTCAAGTGCTTCTGTACTATCTCGGGCATTGAACCTTCTTTGACTTTCGTTAGTCAAAACAAAATTCGTCAGTTCAACACCTGTGTTTCGCATTCAGCAACATGGCACAGTGCAAAAGAGACGTTTTGAAAAAATTCCACACCGACCAAGATATTATACAAAATCAAATGTATACATTTGTTTCCTTAAATCAATGATTAGAAATTGCTTGAAAGGAAATTAATTCTGTAGCTCTTAGCGAAGACCATTCTTCATCAAACCTCGTGGAATGCGCTGCACAATCGCAAACGAATAACTGTAACACTTAACAGAATCCCCTTCAATTCAAATATGTTATCCGTTGCTTTCTCCTTTCTCTTTTATCCCTGTATCCTGCTTGTTAGTATCAGTTTCTCCAAGACCTCCTTCCTCATTGCATGTCCCAGGAACTTCAACTGTCTCTTCCTGATGCTCAGTATTATTTTCCTTTTTGTTTCCATCATTTCCAAGACCTCATCATTGCTCACATGCTCGATCCATGAGATTCGCAGCATCCTTCTGTAGAACCACATTTCAGTTGTTTCAAGTTTTTCCTTCCTCTTTAATGATATTGTCCAGCATTCACTGCCATATTGAAGAACGGACAACACATAGCAATCCAGTACCCTCTTTCTTGTTTCTAGCGAAATTGTCCTGTTTCTTAATACTTTGCTCAACTTCTGGAATGCGTCCTTCGCCATGCCAATTCGCCTTCGGATCTCTGTGCCGCACTTTCCGTCTTCTGTTAGAAAAATTCCCAAGTATTTAAATTTTTGTACCTTCTTGATTCTAGCAACCCCGACCTGTATTTGGCAAATTGGGCTGCCCTTTTTACTGATTACCATGCATTCAGTTTTTTTGCAGTTTACTTGTAGTCGATTCTTGTCATTCTCTTTAGCTATCTTCTGTAGGAGGTCTTGTGGTTTCCTTTCTGTGTCTGCTATCAGCACTGTATCATTTGCGTACCTTAGGTTGTTTAAATTGTGAACGGAAAACCATATCAATACTAAAAAGAGCAATAATAGTTATACGACATGACGAACCTATTTTCCAGAGAAAATTGTTTTAGCAGAAATCTATATAATACTAATACTTCAATATATATAATCTATATAATACTAATACTTTAATCTTGTACGTATGTATGAATGTTTCCGAAATCAATCCCAAACGAGATATAAAACCCCACCTAATTTAAAAGCATACTGTTCGTTCAGCAACTACCGTATGCACTACCAAATTTGATTATATTTAGACAAGAGGTTCTTGAGATAGGTTCGTGTGTTTACAAAAATTTTAACAAGAAATTCAGTATTTATTTTCGCTATACATCCTTATATCAACAAGCGAATATAAACATCACATTTTATATTCCAAATAATCAGTCAGTCAGTTAAGTGCCATACCTGATACACGTTTGGGCGATCATGTCTCGAAATAGACATGACTGACTGGGAAAAAGATTATCCCGCTGTAGGTTGTGATTGTTTTCTGCGGTAGATTGGTTGCCAGCCAAGGTTATGGAACCCAACCTGCCTTATTATTTAACCCATAACTTGAGGGAAGAGACGGATTAATAACTTTTCCAAGGGTATTTGTGTGTAAGTGAATGCAAGGAATTCAACTGTAATTCGAACTTGGCTCCCCGATTTGTCATTAAGAGTAGATATCCACTGCACCACAACAAACATCCCTTCCAAATATTATGCGAGGGAAAAATAATAAACATTCATAATACATTATAACATTATTAAACCAATTTAAATATACATAACAACCTATTTATACAGTTCATTACACGACATTAGAACTGTTTATAAACGATTATCTCAGTTGTTTTCAACTACTTGAAAGGTGAATAGGCTATCTTGGTATGTCATTGTAAAAAGAGTCAGTATTGATTGAACATTGTGTCACTTGACCTAATGATAGATAAATAAACAGATGCATACCGGCTTACCACCGTTACGTATTTCGAAATGAATTTTTTCTTTTTTTTTTTTTAATCATTTCACCCCGAGCAAGGCAGAAATGCCACTGATGGGCTGGGGGCTACATAACTGTAAAAAGATTAATTAGAAAAGAGTGAGGAGTACAAACTAGTTAGAAAGGAGCAATAGAAAGCTGAGAATGCAGGTGCGATGACAATTGCATAGGTGGAGAGAAAGAGACGGATATAGTGGGGGAGAGCTAGAGTCCAGAGGTTGATAGATGAGTATTGACATTGCATTTAAATTTCTGGAGGTTGTAGCCGTCAGGAAAACAAGAATATGGGAGCGAGTTCCACAGGCGGGAAGTGAGAGAGAAGAAACTGAAGTAGTAGAATTGTCGTCTGCATTTGACTAACCTGACTGTGAATGGGTGCGACCCAGTTGCCAGTCTGGTTGCACGAGTAAATACCTGCTGAGGAGGCACCAGTGGCTTAAGTTTGTCCGAGCAGAAGCCATGAAAGTATTTATAGAACAGACAAAGGGAGGCCACATTTCGACGGTGGGGAAGTGGCTGCAGTCGACCCGCCAGATCAGTACCTATCACATTACAGACTATCCTTTGGAGCCTGTCGAGAACACTGATGAGAACGGCAGGGGCGCCTAACCATAAATGGCAGCAGTAATCCATGCACGGACAGATGGTTGACTTGTATATATGCAGGATTGATTTAGGCGGAAAAAACATCCTGGATCGGCATAATGACCCAACATTCTTAGCAGTAGATTTAGCTATGGAATCAATATAGTGGTTCCATTTGAGGTCTGAAGAGAGAGTAAGGCCGAGGAGGCGTAGTGTGTTGCTCTCAGGGAGAATCGCTTGGTCCATGCTTATGGGAGGCAGGAAAGGTTGCCTGTGATGTTTGACAGACAACAGCTTGGTCTTAGACGCATTGAAGTTGACAAGCCACTTCTTGCCCCAATTCACCACAGAGTATAGATCCCGTTCAATGTCAGCAGCGAGGTTATGTATGTCCGCCACGACAGGTTTCTTACTGGTGCTGGAGTATATTGGGGAATGTATGGAAGAAACAAATATGCATATAACAAAAAGGATTATTTTTAAAAATTACATAGATAAAATGAAACTGAGTGTACAAAAAGGAGGCATGATATTTAAATAAATATAAATCTCCCTAGCAGGTGATTGCTGTTTTATTTTCTTTCTTGGTAGGGAGGAAGGAGCTTCACATTTGAAAATATAAAATCGTGTATACTAAAATTGGTCTAAATTGTCACCATGTAGCTATTGTTACTGGAATGGTAGGGACGTTGGTAAGTGATGCAATGAATATGTAATGCATATGCATACACCTTGGTTCCCCCTCACAGTAATGTGATTTGCTCGTGTCAACCATAGATACAGACGAAGGTGAGTACAAATAGAGGTCTAGAACTAGAACACTCTGAACTGTCTGTATTTGAGCTTCCAAATCGAATGATGAGGAGTACAACATGCCGTCTCTAAACTGGCTGAGTGAATTTTATCATTGGGCTCTTTTGGTATCACAGACGGTGCCCAACTGACCTTACTAAACCTTGCCGTCAACAACATAACAAACAATGTGCATGCGCGAAATTAAAAACATAAAACAGCGACACTTTAGCCATCGCAACCGTTTTCCATGTAAAAAGAGAGTGAGAAAGTGTGATCAAAATGTAAAGAAACCGAGAGTGATTAATTATGGAATCAAGAAATCAATACAGACAGCCTTTGAAATTTTACTCGCTCGATCGACTCAGACGATTAAAAACTTAATTGAGCGATTAAACTTTATTGCTTTGCTCGCCCGCGATCGATTAAAAATCTCCCAATGAAACGTGTCCGTTCAAATATAGAAAAACCCAACCCAACTTTTAAAACCCAAAAGTATACCATTTAAGATTCACAAGTTACTTAGAATGACCTACAATCACATTACTGAACTCTTTGGTTTCGCTTTTATCGACCAGGTCAGTGTAAACATTCGTTTAATTAACGCTTCCAGAGTAGAGCCAAAATGGCTCGGTCGCCCAGATTGCTTACGAAAAGTAAAAACGAACATTTGAAAGAAATAAAATAAAATACGCGTATTTCTTTCAACCACGCACTGAAAAACAAATTATGCAAGTAATATTTTTTTTTAGAAAATCGTTGAGAAAATTAAATATTTTTATTTTTATCATCTATGGAGGTTTTAGCCAAACAAATAAAATAAACTACGAATTTAGGTACCTCCACTCAAATGCCAAAAAAAAAAAAAAAAAAAAAAAAAAAAAACAAGCAGCCAGCATATCATGATGTAAAAACGTAATACAAAATTTTATCATCAAAAGATTTTGCTATTATTAAGGGGAAAGATCAAATTTTGTTGTAATTATTTTTTAAATTTTTTAAATCCTTTCTAACACGTTTGAAATTTTAATTAAAATTTCATTTTTTGCTTTCCGTCAGTGATTCATGCTATGCTTTTGTAAGGCGACTATTAAGAAAATGGAGTCGGTCGAGTAATATCTTTTTCAAATCTTAAAGGCTGAATACATGTATTAAATTAAATTGATTTATTTGTAGACAAGACGTTTGTTTTGTTTTGTCTTTTTAGAGAGAGATTTATTAAAATACGTTTGAAACTTCTGAAACTCCCCACTATTATTTTCGGTGTGTGATGGATAAATATCTCTTCGAGCAGCTGTTTAAACAATTCTGACAATGTCTAAAAATTGTCACTTAACAGGAATACTAAATTAAAAATTCTCAACAGACATTATCGCCAGCAGATAAAATAACTCTCTGTGCCATGATCGTCGAAAAGATATTTTATATGCAGGTGACCGCGTGTAAGAACAAAGGGAAACGTTCGACAGTGTCCTTATGACAAGTAGAATATTTGCATTCATAAATTGGATATTTATTTATACAAATGTTCTTACGATCCAAGGCTCAAGCGCCACTCGTGGTAGAGGTCTACTTAATGTGCGTGATATAAATGCAAACCGTTCAACAATTCACTTGTGGAACTCTCTTCTGACTTCTTAATTTCACACCATAATTGATCTTCAAAACGTTATATTCTAGGTCCTATACTTTTCCTCCCCGATGTAATAACGATCCCAAGTAGGTATATATGCTGACGACACGACAGTTTGCTCTCTCCTAGAATAAATATATGCCGAGGCAGAGAAAGCAGACCTCGTCTCCGAGCTTGAAAAGGAACTCCAATACGTGGCGGACTAGGGTAAGAAATGGCTCGTAAATTTTAATGCTTCCAAAACGAAGCTGTTATCTATTAACCCTCACAGACAATCGCTCCTATCCCACATTAGTATGGATCAGGCTAGTCACTCTGAAAGCAAAACACAGCGCCTCGTCGGGATAACTCTCACAACAGACCTTAAGTGGAATGAGTATATAGAATGCATAGCTAAATCCGCTGATAAGAAGGTCGGTTCTCTGTGTAGGACAAGGAAGTTTTTCCCCGTCTGAAACAATCCTGCACATATATAAATCTACCATCTGCCCTTGGATTGAATACTGCTGCCATATCTGGTCGGGTGCTCCTGCTATCCATCTAGGGGTCCTTGACAAAATCTAACGGAGTATCTGTAATTTGATCGATCCCGACTTGGCAACTCAGATACAGTCACTTTCTCACCAGCGCAATGTGGCTTCCCTGTGACTCTTCTACAAATACGTTCATGACTTCTGCTCCGATGAACTTAGCTCTCTGGTGACCCCTATATATGAATTTACTCGTACCACAAGATTAGCAACTAGTTCCCACCCTTTTACTGTGAAACCAATAAGATGTAAATGCAAATTCTACTCCATCAGCTTCTTTTCTCGCACTTCCCGCCTGTGGAATTCCCTTCCGTTTGTTTCCTTCCCCGACAGCTACAATCTCCAAGAATTTAAATGTAAAATCAATAATCATTTCCTATCTCACTAACCTGAATCCTTTCCCTTATTTCTCCATACACTCCACTTTCATCAGTATTCTCATCCGTCTATTACCCACTTCCTGACACCCCTATAACCTGTCACTCTTTCTCATTACTTTTCTCCTATGTAAACCTCCTGCACAACAGTGGCAGTAAAATATTTTGCTAGGGCGATATGATTATAAAAAATTGCAATCGTTATCAAGAGATTCTTTCTTCCTTTTCTTTATCGTTCTCAAACATTAATACGTCTTTCTTTTTCTATTTTTTCCCACTCAGTAATCACCTGTGCGTTGTGGTGCTGTGGATATCGGCTCGAAATAGAAATAGGGGAGCCGAGATCGAATTCCAATTGAATTCCTTGCTTTCACTTACACGCAAATACCCTAGTGAAAAGTATTAATCCATATCTTCCCTCTAGTTATGGGTGAAATAACAGGACTGAATCGGTTCTATAGCCTTGGTTATCAGCCAGTCTCCTGCAGAAAGTAATGGCAACATACTGCGAGATAATCTTCTGCCCAATCAGTCATGTTTCTTTCGAGACATGTTCACCCGAGCGTGTATCACGGATGGCACTTAACTGACCGACTGAATTGACATTTATGTTATATTAAATGCTGAACACAGAATAAATTCCCGAAAAATACAATTTTTTGTCCCACCAAAAACTTTCAAGCCTATATTGAAATAGTTTAAGATAATTTAGTGGAAGTCCTTATATCTGAACTTCTTTGTGTTGACATTTGTTTGTTTTCGGAATATGCTACGGTCTGATATTTTTCTTTTCTTTGCAGATAATTGTTAGTAACTCGAAATTTCTCAACCCATGTTTCACACAGAAGAAACTTCAATTGAAAGAAAATTTTTGGCCTATGGAAACAAATGCAACTGAAAAGGAAACAATAAACGAAGCTCCCAATTCGTTGAATTTGAAAATTAACAAAAAAAAAAAGGATTGAAGAATATGAATGAAGCATTAAACGTTTGCTTGAAGATGTTCCACATAATACTTTCACTTCAGATGACTTAAAAGAATGGATTCATGAAAACGCTAATTAATTACAAAAGAATTCAACGGAAGAATCACTTCAAAATATTTTGGATTTTCAAGAAATAAAAAAAAAAGGATCAATTTTTTCCGATAATGAGAAAAAAACTATGAAGGATGGTTAAGAAGACCGGAACTCAATAGAAAAAGCTATTGATGAGGTCATCAAATATTTGGAGAAAAAATCTTTGTTTAACATTAGAAAATGTAGAAATACACGTAATTTGCAGAAATGCCTAACTAAAAAAAAAAAAAAACTGGAAAAGCAAAAAAGAAAGTGAAATGAAAAACAAAATAAAACAGAGGATTGATAATAAAACTTATCGATCAGTAAAAATTGCAAATTAATATTTACTTTCGTGATGCACTTAATTTTTCATATATTGCAAACCTGTTTTTTCTGCCTGAATCCATCTTGCACATATACAAATCAACCATCCGTCCGTGTATGGAATACTGCTGTTATATATAGTCAGACTCTCCCGCTCTTCCTCTCAGTGTTCTCGACATGCTTTAAAGGAGAATCAGTAATGTGATAGGTACCGACTTGACGGCTCGACTCCAGCCACTTTCTCACCAGCGCGATGTGGCTTCCCTCTGTCTATTCTACAAATATTTTCATGGCTTCTTCTCCGACGAACTTAGGTCACTGGTGCCTCTGCCGCAAGAATTTACTTGGGCATCCACACTGGCAACAAGGCCCCACCCATTTACCGTTAAATCAGCCAAATGCAGCCGACAATTCTACTCCAGTAGCTTCTTTTCTCACACTTCCCACCTGTGGGACTCCCTTCCATATACTTGCTTTCCTGACGGCTACAACCTCCAGGAAATTACATGCAATGTTTATACCCATCTCTTATCCACTTGACTCCAGTCCTTTCTACATCACCCTGTATATCTTGTTTTTTCCTTTCTCTCTACCTTATCCTTTTCTTGCCGTTTAAAATAAAATTTTTAAAATGAAAAACATTCTTGAAGATTTCATTTTAGATTTAATTAAGAGCGTAATGATTAAATTTATTATTTCCATTAAGTAAAAAAATCTGGTGTATTTCAGATAGAAATTATATAGATTGGAATGTCACATTTACTTTCGATTTCTTAAAATTTTCTTAAAAGCGGCCATTTTCTTAAAATTAAGAAATTTGTAGACAAACAAAAATTCATCGATTTTAATAAAATATTTCAAAATATTTCTGACACCTTATTTTAGTAAAATTACAAAATTGAAAGTTAAATTAATCTGATTTGAAAGAAATATTTCTTACTTATAGCATACAAAAGTAATATACAACCAATTATTAACGATTGCTTAGGTTCTCTGATCAAACGTTTGACGGTCTATTGAATGACGAAGCGATGACAGTCGCTAATCAGGACCATAAATGACAATTTTCATAAATCTAAATGAAGGGACAAAACTCTTAAATTACCTATCCTTTTCATAATAATGGCAATTTTAGTCTACTATACAAGAAATTAAGAACGTATTAAGTAAATAAAAATATTTAAAAATAGATAGCACCATTAGGCTTAATAATCTTGGCAATTTCCTTTCCACTTAATTATTATATAACCTCCAGAGAACACCTCAATACTGAATTTTACACGATTTTAAACAACTATAAGTTATTATAATTAAAATGTAAAAAAATTGAAAAACTTCCTGTAAAAATTAATTCTTCATCAGAAAAAAAACTGTATCTCTTTAGACAATAATGCCCTTAATATTATTTATTTACAAAATCAATTAAAAGCTTTTCTAATTAAATAATGTCATTGTTTGACTGGTTTCATTATTTTTCAATTCATAGCAGATTTTCATTTAGATAGCACTAATTTGAAAAAAAAAATATATGTGATTAAAAATCTCCAAAGACTCCTACTTTTAACCAAAAAACATTTATAGAAAAGGAAGGTTCTGTGCGAAATTTCATTAAATTAAGTAAGGGGGTAACATATTAAGAAAAAGCTTTACCAAAATTTTCACAAAAAACAACATTTAAAAAATAATTTTATTCATTTGTGAATAAGTCCTGAAAAGTTTATTAAAATCGAACAATTATTTGATTTTTACAAGAGTTTCCAAATCAATGTGTTTTCAATGCAAAAAAGTCAATGTTAAAAGTTAGCCACGGCGATGACGTAAACAAAACAAAATTTTAACAAAAATTTCGAACGTGTTAGAATTAAAACTTTCAAAAAATAATCAAAAAATAGTTTGGTCTTTAATCTTAATAATAGCATGAACATTTTGACGATAAAACTTGATTTTCGTTTAGTTTGTGGCCTTTTTCATTACGCTATGCTGTTTTCCCGCGAAAACGTTACTGTACCTAGATTCATACATAAACGCTCATGCCATATCATATACACGTGACGTCTACATAAACGATGAAAACAAAACTTAAAATTTAAAAGATTACACCACATTATTTAATTTGTCAAACTTTCTGATGAAGCTAAATTAAATCGAAAAAAATTGAAATTTTTAAAATAAAATGTTCATACGTGTTACATAATGACTTGTTCTGTTGAATTTAATGCATATTTCAAAATAAGTTTTAAAATTTGTTATATTTATACGCATTACGGTAAGATCAATTTAACCTTCTTACTATCCTGAATGGATTTATATATTCATGATAAGTAGAGTTTGGTAATTTCTAGGAAAAATAAGATGTGCATTGATTTGCTTATCTGAGAATTCAATAATACTGCCACGATTATCACGACTGATACTATCAGTTAAGTGTTTTGTCTGTGAAACTCCATATAACAACAACAGAGAAAGAGAGATAATAGTTATTGATACTGCTGTCATATGAAACAACACTGCTTGTTAATTGTCAGTTTCACACCTCAGTACGATATCGTTCAATTTCCATATTAAAGCGTGAAACTGACAGTCATCGTTCACGGTGTCAGTCAGTCAGTTAAGTGCCATATGTGATACTCTCTTGGGATATCATGTCTCGAAAGAGACATGACTGACTGGGCAGAAGATTGCAGTAGGTTGCCGCAGTAGGTTGCCATTCAACTGGAATTCGAACTCGGCTCCCCGGCTTCTCCAATATCCACTGTACCACAGTGTTCACATCTTGAAATATTTTATCTCTGATACTGAACACTCTTCTCCTACAAATATATGAAATTCATATATATATTTGGTTGTGAGTCCCGGGAATGGGATCCGCACAAATTAATGAACAACAACCAGTAATTGAGAAAAAGTAAGTGTATTAAACTAAGAATAAAAACTTCAATGAAGATTAGTAGCCCAGGAATGCGGGTTAGTAAAAAGTATATGTACAAGTCTCTGATAGTGAAGCCGTAGTATATTGAGTATATCCGCGTTGGAAGCTGACGGGTACTGCGTAATAATCTTCTCGATGAATGGAGCAAAGAGCTAATCTCCCTCTGGGCTATCGTATTCTCCGGTTACCTCTCTGTGAAAACGCGGTATACTCCCGTCTTGCTTCTATAGCAGTAGTATAAGTTTACTCTGGACCAGTCCATCTTTATGAAAAGGGAGAACACCACACACACACATATATATATATATATATATATATATATATATATACTCACCTAGCACATTTTGTCGGGTGGGGACCTTAAGTCATCTTTCAGTTGCGTGTCTTTCCTGGAAGACTGAATGCAGCTAAGTTGTAGCTCTGCCCCAGGACAGATATGTAACTGAGAAAAAATTATACTGAGTAAAATGCCTGGTTCCGGGAACAGCGTCCCAAGGTCAAACCACTCGATTGTACCAGAGGGATGGACCAGGTGCTGGTCAACGGGGCCAGCGCGATCGGCGGTAGCGGGGACTGGGGAATTTTTGTTCCTTTGACCGCTCATGTGCGTCCGGGCTCAACACATTAAAAAACGACTGTGTGACATCTCGCTCCAGTGGGGAAGTAGGGTAAATATCTACACACACATATATATATTCATATGGTAATAATAATAATAATAATAATAGCATGCTGCTATTGATGATGGTGTTAAAACACCATCATCAGGCAGTAAATCTTTTGACACCGGAACATTTTAGCTATTGAGTTGCAGTATGCTATAATAATAATAATAATAATAACAATAATAATAATAATAATAATAATAATATATATATATATATATATATATATATATATATATATATATATATATATATACACATTTTTTCATGCTTTAACACGAGCATGACCATGACAATACAACATATAAAAAAATTCCATTTTGGATAATTTGAACGTTGTAATGAACGCTAAGCAATTTGTCAACGGTTATATTTGAAGCAGAATAAAATTACAGTAATTTTTAGCAATACAGATTTGCATTTATTTTTTTGTTACCATAACTCACACACCTGAAGATGATCTCGGAAGGAGATTGAAAGTACTTGCGTACATTGAGAATGAATGATAAGAACATCTGTCAATGTTACAGCTCATTTCTGACATCTTTCAATTATAATACGCGAAAGATTATCCGTGATAATGTTTGCAATTTATTTAATCTGACATGTCTAAAAGAAAATTTGTGGCTTAAACACACGCACACACACATACACACAGACATATATATATTACTTCGTTTTTGGTCATATATTTAACATATCAGCATATTTAGGATCTACCAAAGGCGGTTTTAAAGCTAGATGGAATAACCATGAATCTACATTTAAACTGGAAAACCTAAAAAAATGTATAAAACTGGCTAGCCGCGTGTGGAAATTTAAATTAAAGTATAGAAAAGACATCGATATAATTTGAAGCATAATAAAACTGCCAAACTTTACAACGGTGGTAAAATATGCAGATCGTGCCAGGAGAAAAAGTTGGCTATTAGGTTGTTCCAAGACAAAAACGAAATACTAAATGAAAAAACACAAATTATGTCCATTTGTAAACATACCAACAAATACCTATTAGGATCATACAATCATGAATAAAAGAGTTCTAAAACGTTTTAGTAACTTCTCCTAATTTTGAAAACTGTGTGTTTATAAAAGGTTCCGGTTACTTGAGCCTTAAAAAAATGGTAAAATCAGTTATTCTAACCGAAGACATGCGTAGGACGTCGAGCTGGCCTTAACTTTTCAGTGGCGATGTTTTAACCATGAAGCAGACAGTCGCTTATTGGTTTTTGACCTCAATATATGTGTTTTGTTTTTTTTTTTTTTTTTTTTTTGTGGCGGGGTGTAAAATATTCTTTCTCATACTGAGGGCTAAATCAGCGCCTCAGACATATTATCAACAAACATCACTTCTTCTTCTATATGCCCTGTCCCTTCAGGACGTAGGCGATCATGGTTCTCCATGTATCCCTATCCCTTGTGGCTCTTAGTATGTTTGCTCCTGTTGCTCCTGGCAGCCCCCATTCTGTCATCCACCTGATCAGACCCTGCAAATATGTTATCCGCTGCCTTCCTCTGTCTCTCTTTCCTTCTAGCTGACCAGTCAGTATCAGGTTCTCCAGGCTCTCCTTCCTCATTGCATGTCCCAGGAACTTCAGTTGTCTCTTCCTGATGCTTAGTATCAATTTCCTTTTTGTTGCCATTCTTTCCAACACCTCATCGTTGCTTGCATGCTCAGTCTACTATATCCGTAGCATTCTTCTGTAGAACCACATTTCGGCCGCTTCCAGTTTTGTCCTCATTTTCGATGATATTGTCCAGCATTCACTGACATCACGTAGCAGTCCAGCACTCTTTTCTTTGTTTCTATTGAGATTTTCCTGTGTGTTAGTATTTTGCTCATCTTCTGGAACGCGTCCTTTGCCATGCCAATTCGCCTTCGGATCTCCGTGTCGCACTTTCCATCTCCTGTTAGAACAGTTCCTAGGTACTTAAATTTTTGTACTTGCTTGATACTGTTATCTCCCACCTGTATTTGGCATTTTGGGTTGTATCTTTTGCCCATGACCATGCACTCAGTTTTCTTAAAGTTTACACTCCAAGCATCACTGCGAAACAAAAATTGACTCGTGAATCGTTTGAATTATCGGCTAGCCGGCCTTTAATTCTTATGCTTACTAAAGACCTCTATGACTATCTTCGCAGGGATTAATTAGCATTGAGGTATGGTACCGTGTCTGTGGCGTCTGTTCACAGTAGACACATTCATCAACTATTGACAGCTGGACAATGTCAGAGTAGGGTGTAATGTTTAAAACAATGGTTCCTAAGCTTTCCTTCTTCAGCTCACATTTTCTGATATATTTTCGCACTGATGCCTCATATGTTAAAAGCGCACTACTTGGAAAAGCAGGGTAAATGCAAGAGTTTTGCGATATTATAGAAACACTAGTCTCCAGAGTTAATTACCTGAATTTATCTTACAGGTTTCCACTCAATATATGCATCACACATTGATGTTTAATATATACGTAACTTTCAATAAAGAAAATTTTGAAACTTATCTTACCGAATTAGAATTTCACAGAAAAGTTATTTGTTCGTCAGGAGGGTAGATAGCTAATTTGAAATTAAAGAAACCATAATAATTTTCATTAACAATGTGTTGAATATAAGTTTGAAAATTATTTTATTTGTTCATACAAATACACTGTTGATACCGAGCACTTTCAGTGCAAAGTTTGCTTGATTCAAAGGTGTTATTTCTGAGAAATATACTGACCAACAGTTTTGATTTTGTTTTCTTTTACAAAATCCAATCTTTTTTTATTTTTCGGTATTAAATGACCCATAAGTATTTAATATATCGTAAAATAAACAAATCAAATTAAGTTATTGCTATCAAAACAAAATATATAGGCAAGAACATGAACAAGTATGTATATACAATATGGTGACTTGCCCAGTCAGGGTTCCGGGGGTTATTGCCACGTTAAATGTTAACTGCCCACTAAATCACTGAAAAACCACCAGCCCGCTTGAGATTTCACGGGTTTTTTTACAGAGATTAATCGACACTAGCATGATAACTGGCCCAAGCCACGACCTACGCTATATTAACAAAGGCTTGGGCGATGAAATGTGACGTCACAGGAGTAGAGCCATGAATCGGCGTAGCAGCCATCTCTCGCTTCATGACAACGTTGATAAACACAAAGTCGTTTTTTAATAAAGATTTGAAAACCTTTGAAAATGTAACAAGAAAAAAAAGAAAGACACATGTTTTAATTTATACTGGATTTATTAATTTTAATTAAAATTAAGAAAAACGTTGACTACTGCTTGTCGGTCGTGTTTGTAAATAAACACAGTTTTAAAGACAAAATTTTTCGTTTATTCGTCTAAATACTAAAAACAATTTAACAAACTCTTCTTAAATGTTCATATTTTGAAATTAATTATGAAAAGTCACAATCATTTTTGTATTAATTGCAAGAATTTTTAAATCAGAATCACTCAAATATAGCAATCAAGCAACCATTAGAATTTAGAAACAAACAAGAAGCAACAATAAATAAGCAAAAATTATTAATTATAAATATTAATGCAACAATTGAAATTCAAGCAAATTAATTAAAACTAAAGTTCAAGTTCAAGTTACTGTTTTTTAAAAAACATATACAAGTATTTTTATGCCTCGAAATTAGAGTTGAATGTTTGAAGTTTTTTTTTTTTTACTTAATTTCTTACAAGTAATATCATTTTCCTTGCTACAAAAACTATTTAATAATGCATTCGAAGAGCTCCAGACAATTATCTTTTCTATTTTTTCAATGCTGTGACCTTCACCACATGAGTCAACATGAAAAAGAAGTTCATCATTAGCCAAAATATCCAACGTTATGTACATACACAATTTTCAAATAAAAAAAAACTTAAAAATAAAACAAATTCTTTTAACATTGACTAAAAAATAAATGTTGTAGTTTTTGTTAATACAAGAAAAAGAATAAAAAAAAAGTTAATTCAGGAATATTCTTTCATGTTTAAATGTTTAAAGTTGCAAGTATAGAAAAGTTAAGTAAGTTTATACTTTCGTTTTCTAAGTATTTTTTAAACATTTCATTGAAAAGAAAACACTATTTTCTTAAATAAAATATTAATAAAAATTAATTAAAATATTTTTAGAAAATATAATGTTCAACATCTTTTTTTTCGGCTTCAGTTTAAGTTTTAAAACATTTCGAAAAAAAACTTACGAACGAATAGCCATATATAAAATTTATTTTTTTAAATTCAGATATTTTTTTAAGATAATTTTTATTTCAATCTTATTCAAAGAAATAAAATTATCTTATTTTATTGTATTAATTTAAAAGATATAAACAAAGTGCTTCCTTTTTTGTGCTACGGCAAAACTAATTTTTTAACAAATTTTGATTTTAGCGCCTGTTGAAATAAATGGTGATTAAAATGTTAACTGCTCACTTTGCGAAATTGACTTGGGGTAAAATTCTCTCTTTTAATGGCATGTTTTCATTTATCAAATAAATGTTTATTTTTTGGAAGCGGAAAACAATGAACTTTCGGTCCATTTTTATAATTCCCTTTGCAATTTGGTACCACACAAGGGGAAGACATGTAATGTTTTGAAAATAAGTCAATGCTAACGGACGCCGTGTAGTAAATAAAACAGAACTCTACTAGGTGTGACGTCAGCAAGTCAACTTTAATCATTAAACAGACCTTGGTAATATAGCGGAGGTCGTGCCCAAACGCCCACTTACATAAATTGCCTTGTTGAATGTAAGACCTTCTTTTTCAGGATATAAGCAAACTGGCTGTCCCTGTTCAGCCATCCATTCATAACGGAACTTTAGATAAAGCGCCTGTTGCTTTCCCCTTTTTCTGTTGTCCTCCCCTTTTTCTGTTGTCCTCAGTATGTCTCATGAAGGTTAAGTTTTCCAAGAACTCCTTCCTTGTTATGTGTACCAGTAATGTCAGCTGTTTTTCTTCATTATGGATATAAGTCTTCTTTCTGTTGCCATTTTTAGAGACATCCTTTTTGCTTATTCAATATTGTTATATTTCAGACTGTGGTTTCAGGAGAAACACATATTTTGCTGCCCTCAGTAACTTGTCAGTTCGTTTTAATAAAATTTGTATAAAAGACAGATTGCTTCCCAAAGACACACACACACACACACACACACACACACACAAACGCGCGCGCGCACACACACACACAATATATATATATATATATATATATATATATATATATATATATATATAATTATGTGCGTATTTTGGCAGCATTTTTTCATTAACACAGGTTTCGTTGAATAATATAGACAAGTTTTGTCTATTTATTTTGTGTAGGATCCGTTCGTATCGTCTGATAAGCTTGATGGTGCTATCGTTTCGGCTTACATAAGCCATTATCAAAGAATAAACATTAACATATATTGAACATAGAACATTTAAGCTATTAACAAAGTGGAATTAAATAAAGAGACTTAAATCAAAGAGACAAGTCCATTTTTACCGTGGTGGATGGCCGCAGACAGTGACAAAATGCTGGTGGTGTGGTTCTTGATCCGATTACAGGCATTGGAGTATGTTAGTTGAGATATCAAAATTTATCGTATTCAAGCCAAGTTTAAGTTGTTTGATGTAGATAGCTTCCAGGATTTTGAGTTTTACAAAATATGTAAAATAAAAAGTGGCATCTTCTACTATTAAAATGTTCTGAGTTGTACGGGCAACGCCGGGCTATGATCCTAGTGATATATAGAGTAACATATATCATTACAATCTTTCAATTAAGCAATATAAATAACGTACAATAATTCATAATAGTATATAAATAAAAACAATAATAATAAAAATAAAACTAATAATAATCATAATAATAAGCAACTATAATAATATATCAGAATGTTGAGCCAAATATAGGTAATAATAGGATTTAATAGGGAGAAAATATGAATAATAGTGATAATAAAAACAATATTATATAATAATAATGTGAAATATTTGAAAATAATAGGGAAAATATTACAATTTTAAGAATATAAGGAACTATCTTTAAATTATTTAACGTTATCTGATGGTATATCGGATTCATGGATTATAGATTTGTGAAAAAATGCAGAAATAATGTAATGTTTTAATTGTGTGTTTATTGTTAGTAGCAATGTTATTAATATGTTTTCAATGTACTTTCTCTTTATATCATTAGTTTTATATGAAAGTTTTAATATTTATATTTTATTTATATTATTCAATTATGATATTGTAAAAATTTTAATACATTGATATTTAGTATTTTAATGCATACTACTCTTTCACTGAAAGATTCTAATCGTTACCTACTTATTTTCAAATTTACTTTTTTATTTAGAAAATGTCAGATTAATGCTTGTATAAATAATTTTCGCTAAAATTTTAAACAGAAATATATTTCGTTTTATGATCCAGACTCTGAAATGCGGAAATTCATACATGATTCTCTCATGAACATACATTCATAGATGGTTATCTCATTTTATTTCAAATAGAAACAAGTTACATTGCTCTACAGGTGTATTCATTATTTCACATACTAACTTTACTGACTTATAAACGCACACTTTTATATATGGTTTCTCTCATACAGATATATTCATACATGATTCTCACAGCTTATTTTTTTTTTAAATCGTTCCATCGCTTGACATGGGTATGAGTGATTTCGCTACAATTTTGAAAGGAAATGTTATCTCTCACACACCTATTAAGGTCACCGACATATAAACACACTTAATTCGTCAACAGCTTAAATACGCTTAGCATGCATTATTTTTGCATAAATATACTTACATTCATAACAAACATCTAGTGTCATGTATTACACATTTAAACTAGTGGCATACACATTTAAACAGACATAAATTTTTCCTCTATATTTATAATTCATCCATTGCTTCATGACGCGTGACACGTATCTGACCAATTAAATCAAACATACTATTTCTGTAGATCCTTAAAAGTTATTTTTAATTTTAAAAGGTTTTAAGCCATATGTGGCCATATTATATTTTTACTTTTACGCATGCACTTTATTGTTTTTTGTTATTTGTGTCAACGAAACCGTATCGCCGGGTCAGTTGGGCACCATCCGTGAGAAAAAGAGCACCATAACACAATTCAGTCAGCCAGAGATTTGGAAACAGCATGTTGTACTGCTTGGCTGAAAGTTCCAATACGAATATTTCAGAGTGTTTGCGTGTCAATTCGAGAACAGTACAGAAAACTCGGAAGGATTTAGATGGGTCTAATGCTGATTACGAAGGTGAATGGGGAAACCTTACAGCGACCTCGTCAATGGCAAAAACCATCACGGAGACCCACAACATAGAATCAAAAAACAAGTGAAGTATTCTCTGCTCCAGGCCGTAATCAGCGATCACACATGATAAACAGAAGCCATCGAATGTCCATCCTGGCAAAGAGTAATTCATTTTGGTTGTTTCACGTACGAGGAGAGGTGAAATATAGAATAAGAAATATAAACGAAGCAAAGCAAAAGCCGGAAACTCTAGCCAAGACCAGCATCTGGCTTAGCATGCTGTAAATACTCAAGACTGTTCCATTTCCGACTTAGATTCCTGAGCCATGTCGAGTTAAAGCATCGTGGAGGCACCGGATGAACCAAACTGGAACACTAATGGTGTCGACGTATCGTGCTGGTGGTAACAGTACAGGGTCAGATTGTTTGCAAAAGGGGCTGTCGAATTGGAGATATTAAATTCAAGTCGATAAAAAGTTATATATCCGAGAAGTGTTATAACAGATTTCACGAAAATCTGAAGCCGTACTGGAACAGTAAAAACATGTCTTCTAAAAGATAAGCAAAGTATTAACAGGGAATTTTCATGAGAACCGAGAAAGAGTGTTGTACTGCTACGTAATATCCATAATCGCATTTCTTTCAATAGGCTACGGACTTACTGACTGACCCATAAATACGGGAAATAAAATTGCAATACCCTTATGGCTTTCAAATGACTCACGATTAATCGTGCTTCCCTCCTTCACGCCGGATTCAGCCCAAATACCTGAAAAACAGCAGCCACCGACCGTCAATCATGAATAAGAAAGACTGAAGACAAAATAAAATAAGCCGAGGCAAAACCCGGGAACTCCAGTCAAGACCATCATCCTGCCTATCATGTCATCATTACTTGAGATTGTTCCATTCTCGACATGACCTCTTGAGCCATGTCGAGTATAAGCATAGTCGAGGCGCCGTATGAACGAAACTCGGAAACGAAATGGGAAATGAGAATATAATATTAAATAGTAAACAGCAAATTATAAAAAGACTAAATTTAACAGTAAATAACAGTTTTAAATTAAAAAAAACTACGAACCAACATAACTGTTTTCTTCAAATGAATAAAGTATTTATAAATTGCTAATCATTACTCCACAGCGATGATCCTTCACATATTTACTAAACTTTACTAATAACCTTCCTACTGAGGCCGGATGTGGCACAGTCCGATTTATTAATGTGAGAAAATCTGAACGGGCAAAAATTTCTAGTAGACACTGCATAATCAGGGTGGGGCTCCTCTCTGTTTTTCCCCAGACAAGACTCTGCCCTCGGTGTTGCTCCGTCTGGGTTCCTTTCCGTCCGGAGACAGGGAGTCCGACAAGTAGTTTTTCGAGCGTAAAACTAAACTGATCATACGTCAGAAATATCTTTAAAAATCGAACTTCGTTACTATTTCATTACTACGTGATGTAATGAATATGTAATGAATATGCGTACACCTTGGTTCCCTCCTTACAGTAATGTGAGTGGATGGTGTCAGCCGTAAATACAGACGAAGGCGAGGACGCATAAAGGTCTATGTCCATAGGTCTATCACTATAGGTTTACAGGTCTTCGACTAGTGATCTACGACTATTGACTTCGAATACGTCTCAGGATACTGCATACGACGAGTACCGTCCATTATGTCTACTTACAAGATTGTCCTACCCGGTTACGTTTGCCTAAATCGTTTAGTTACCTTGAATCAGATATATATTCCTTTCCGAGACATATCACTACTCTATGATGATACTTTACCACGTGATCGAGAGATTACAACGATCTCTTACCAACCATTGAAACCCGGATTCGAATCTCACACTTATTGATATTTCAGGGAGGTTTTTTCTTGATCTGATAGGCATAAAGACGTAAACCCTAGCAGATGTAACATTTGGACATTGACAACCATATTATAGATTCGCCCGTTTCAGAATCACCCTCCGGTCTTTTAAATAAGACTTGAATTTTATTCCTTGTTTCCGATTTAGAATAATGTTTGAGGTTCTCAAAGACTTATCATTGTCTTTCCTCAACCCCTTGTGTTTTAATGGCATTATTGTCTTGCTTGAAGTGAAATTAATTCGCTCCTTGTGAGGAAAATTGTGCAGACGGAACTGTTTGGAGGCCGTCGATGGTTGTGAGATTACAAAGTCCTATGACTTGACCGTAGGCTTGATACTATCGATTTTGTTTAAACCCTTGATCTCGTCAGATTATGCGAGAAACTGGAACTAAACATAGATGCAATAGAAACCACAGGCATATTCTACTGGCGTTAAAGAACCTCTCATGTACCTGAGTATACCTTTGCAACAAGAAGAGCCTAATCATTTTAGCCTGTAGCTGAACCTGTTTCGGCATTGACTCTGGTCATTTTTAGCTGACTTCCTCCACCCAAACGATGGAGAAATATTCGTTGGGATTTGTTTAAGGGCTGGGTCCCTACACTGAATAGACCTCAGACATTTTTAATTACCCGGCAACAGGTTTCCAATACCTGCTGCGGTAGTCCGGCTGCCAGCCAAGGCTATAGAACCCAATCTGTCCTGTTATTTAACCCATAGCAGGAGGAAAAGGACTGATTAATACTTTTCTTAAGGGTATTAGCGCGTAAGTGAATGCAGGACATTCAACTGGAATTTGAACTCGGCTCCCCGATTTCTCTTTCCGAGCCGATATCCACTGCCCCACAACGCACATCCATCAAGCATCATAGCAGAGAAGTATAATCTGAAACATTCAACAAAGTCATTATGAACAACTTGCAGTTGATACTATTGAAGTTAAATGAAGTGTAGAGTAATTATACTGATCCATACTCTCTCTCTCTCTCTCTTTTTCAACTCTAAGCAGAGCCTCTGTCGAAGGGCAGGGTCACGGTTTGGGGTGAATAGACCAGAGTCCGACCTAGCTTTATCTAGGGATATTTTTGGCTGAGCTTACAGGCTCAGAATCTCCACTTTAATTGGCTTTGGTGGGAAGGTGTGAGATACTAAGAGTAGAGTGATTATACTAACTAGCATTTTACTAGCAGTGTATCTACTTCAGATAGCGTGTGAGTTTTATATTTGTTGATATACTATTATTCCCAACCTCTGTTTTGGTGCTTACACACGCAGTAACAGTTTAGGGCTACAATAAAATACCATTTATTAAATAGAAAATATCAGAAATCTATGTATCTATTTAGAATATTCTGTGAATTTCGTTAGTTCGTTCATTACAACCTCTACAATAGCCATACACTGACAGATCAAAACCAAATTTCGGAGAGAATTGCAAACATGTAAGTGGGTATATGATACAGATTGTTTTACTAGGGTCCGTAGATTGGTACAATTAATTTACTTCATTTTTTTTTACATACAAAATAATCTCACTATTTTAAAAACAATTTAATAATTAAAATAACAAATAGGTTTTTCAGTAAAAATGCAAAACTGTTTTTTGCATATTTTTCCTTTAAGTTTTAACATACAAGAATCTAGGTTTCAATTTGCCTTGCATTTGCGAGAACGTTAAGCAAATTACAAGGCCAAAATTTTCAAAAATGTGGAATTGAGCTCCAGAAATAAATATTTACATATGGCCAGTTGTATGTTGTATGCCCAAGAGTAAGAAATCCGAGAGATTTATTCTTCCCTTAAAACTGGAAAAAATTATAAAAATATTTCTTACCATGAACTCCTATAAAATTAAATTAAATTAAATTAAGGAAATTATTAAACCGAAAAGTAGGGCTTTTTCTAAAGTATTTTTCAAAAAAAATTCAGCTTATTCAACTTTCGTTGATTGTTTTTCGAAATTGATCGAAACGTAGAGTTTGTAAATCTCGACAAAAATGTTAGCGTTAACTTCAACAGAACTAAGAATTCAACACGCGTAAATGCGTTTGTAAAAAACCTTGTAAATGAAATTTCTAGCAGATTAGAACCTACATTATATATTCATGGACGCCTGATTAGCCTGAATATTAGTTGAGCATCCAAGTTATGGCAGATAATCAATAGACGTTATAAAAAATTAATTGTATAGCTACGCTATTGTGTCACTGAATTACACCACGTGATCTTGTATGTTTGCACCTCGTAGAATTCGTATTTAGCGTATTAGTCTTAAGCTATTGTAATTATTTTGATAAATGTTTGTTATAATTAATTCTTGATTGTTTTTTCTCTTGTAATTATTGTGGTATTTTGATATTTATGCAGAGGTTGATCAAATTTTCTCTAATTATTCAATTAAGTCCCATGGATCGTGAATAAAATTATAACCAGAGGCGCAGTTTGAAATCGTTTTCAGTATCTGAGGGAGACCAAATTTCATTTATAGAAGCAAATAAATCCCAGTATTAAAGAAGAATTTATCCTTTCGTAAACCCATCAAAATAATGAAAGTAGAAATAGTGCTGTAAAAATAAATAAATAAACGTACCATTTTTCGACCATATTTTTTTTGTTTGTTTGTTTGTTTGTTTGTTTGTTTGTTTGTTTGTTTGTTTGTTTGTTTGGTCGAGCAGTTCAAAACTGTCCATTGTGGTGCAGTGGATATCAGTTCGGAACGAGAAATCAGGGAGCCGAGTTCGAATTCCACTTAAATTCGTTGCATTCACATACGCGCAAATACCCTTAGGAGAGGGTATTAATCGGTCTCTTTCCTCCATCTATGGGTTCAATAACAGAACAGAATGGGTTCTATAGCCTTGGTTAGCAACCAGTCTACCACAGAATGTAATGACAACTTACTGCGAGAAAATCATCGGCCCAGTCAGTCATGTCTCTTTCGAAACATGATCGCCCAAGCGTGTATCACGTATGGGAATTTACTGAGATTATAGAATGAATAGTGAGATTATTATGGTTGACTTCATGGTAACAAATATTTGGTTCCTAAAGTTTCAGTGCCTTCTAATGCAGTGTCATTTTGTTATCTTCTGTCTCTTTCTTTTCTCGGCCTATTACCCCCACCACCACCACGTAGCGGCAAGAAGAGCAATCAGTAACGTGTTTTCTATGCTTTTCGTATTTTACAACACGTAACCTCTTTTACACGTATGCATTCCTCGATACGGTTTATTTCATTCTGCTTGCTTTACTCGTCTGGGCAGGAAAAACGATATGTTGTTACCGATAGCTAAATACTGTCGATATCTAAATGTATTAGGATCTTGTCCAATAGTATTGTTACTTTTAGCTCTTTCCTTAAAATTAAAATGCAGCATTTATTGATCGAGAAGCCACTATTATGTGGACAGTGGTGCAGTGGATATCGACTCGGAACGAGAAATCGGAAAGCCGAGTTCGAATTATAGTCAAATGTACGCCTTTCGTTCATCTAGTCATACCTTACGGTATCTTCACAAACCCCAACGCTAACCGCTGACAGCGGACTGTGGTATTGACAATACAAAAGTCAACACGCCGTTATTTGTGGCGCCCTAACATATAGAAAATACGGTAGTTAAAACTATACCCATTTAAAATTGTGGATTATGTCTTATCGGCCTGCGTATTCTAGAAATCTTAGTTTAAAAAACAAAGAAAAAAAAAACAAACGTATCGCTATCAACAATCGAACTTGCAACCCTCTTTATAAGAGAAACGACAGTTTGATCCTGGGCGATTTAATGATCGGCCAAGTATCCCATTCTCTTTGCACAGATTATTTTATTGGAAGCTTCGGAATGAAAAATCAGGGAGCCGAGTTCAAATTCCTTGCATTCACTTACACGCAAATACACTTGGGTAAGGTATTAATCCGTCTCTTGCCTCCAGTTATGGGTTACATAACAGGACATATTGTGTCCTATAGCCTTGGCTGGCAACCAGTCTACTGCAGAAAATAATGGCAACCTACTGCGGGATAATCTTCTGCTTAGTCCATATGTTCCAAATCTTTTTGCTGCGATTACTCTAAAATACAATTTCACTATTATCCATGGCCCCAATAAACAAATACCCGTAATATAGGAAAAGATGTAATTATATTTTCATACATCAAAAGCAGACAAATTAATGGAAATTATTCAATACAGTAGTACCAATTTATAATAATCATAGGTATAGTAGCCGTTATCTAGCCAAAACTTTGTCTATGATCACAGTTCTATAATCTGGTGTCTAAAAAGTGGAGAAAGTTTGATTTTTTCTTCCACAAGGTTTGAAAGAAAGATACTTTAAGAGAGATTGGGGTAGGGGGAATTCTTCCTTGAAATGCTGTCTCGTTAATAATTTGGCACAGTGTGAAATAATAAACTAATTGCTTCTTCCAAAACTAAACATCCATTACCCACAAAATATGGGCCCATTACCCCACTGAGGTAATTTACCTCGGGGTTGAGAACTATGGGCCTAGTCAGCTTGTATCACGTATGGCACTTAACTAACTGACTGAACCACTAGTACTGTCTTTTGAAATATATAAAATCTTTCTCTTATAACAATTTTTTAGGAAAATAGGTTGTGTGGCTTTATTTAGTACTAGCACCATAGCCCGGCGTTGCCCGTGCAACTCAGAACATTTTAGTAGTAGGAGAAGATGCCAATGAGAGGAGTAGATGGAAATCATTTATTGAAATTTGGAAAGGAGAGCTGAGGCTGTCAGTAACCATTTTCAGCATTAAGAAGAAGGCTTTGAATGCATGTTGCTGTAGTATTCGAACGGAGTATAAAGCATAAATTACTTTGAACGCAATATTTATAATGTTTGACACGTGTGATTTGATTTCTGTGACGTAATTCAGCAACCATCTTAGATCTTATATGTTTCACGGAAATAAAACGTCGGAATAAAAATTAAATATAAAGGCTCATTTTTTTTAATAAAAACATATTTTAGTCTCGTATGACACGTGAGATTTGATTTTTTTGACGTAATTCAGCAACCATCTTAGATCTTAGATGTTTTACGGAGCAAAGTTAAAAATCGGCACCATTGGCCCAAAAGTGCGAAAGGGAAAATTGTTGAAATTAAAACTCAAAAAATATGTGTCGGCCTGGCTTCCCTGTAGATATGTGTCCCTAGAAAGTTTAAATGGCGTAGCTTAAAAATGTAAGCGTGCATAAGGAACAGTCACACACAGACTCACAGATTGCCTTTTATATATATAGATCATCATGCAGTAATGAATAATTATTATCATCTTTGGATAGTTGACTTTAATTCTGTATTCAATCTATTTGAATGACTGAAGAGTATTGTATATTGGTAAAAACAAACGTACCTTCGATCTTGGGAGCAAGGTTTATTTATCAGTAGAACAAGTAAGTCGCCTGCCACTCATACCCGAGAATGCCCCCTCTAGGGTCTCGTCTACTCAATTTCACTCACAACCAATGCTATGATTTTCAGGTACTTTCCAAAGGTGCCGTACTCTGAGATCTCTTCCTGACTAAAAACACCAAGAAGTCAGCTTACTGACAAATCGACCATGGTCGGATTCGAACCCGGTCATCATGGTCAGAAAGCAAACGTTCTAAACACTCGGCTGATTCAAATATAAACGACTAGTATTTTCTTGTCCTAGAATCAATCTATCGAATCAGATATAAACAAACATACCTATACCGAAGTAAAGTAAATCCTTGCCGACTCGTATATAAATGACCAATATTTACGTGACTTTGAGTTTAGTTAATAGTTACTGACTCAAATATTAACAATTTGCATTTACTTATTCGTGGACAATGTAAATGTTTATCGGCTCGAATATAAAAGACATAATACAGGGGTATTTGCGTGTAAGTGAATGCAAAGAATTGGAACTCGGCTCCCTGATTTTACATTCCGAAGCTTCAAATGAAATAATCTGTGCAAAGAGAATGGGATACGTGGCCGATCGCTAAATCGCCCAGGATCAAACTGTCGTTTCTCTTATAAAGAGGGTTGCAAGTTCGATTATTGACAGCGAAATTTTTTTCTTTGTTTTTTTAACTAAGATTTTTAGAATACGCAGGCCGATAAAACGTAATCCACACTTTTAAATGGGTATAGTTTTAACTACCGTATTTTCTATATGTTAAGGCGCCACAAATGACGGTAGGTTGGATTTTGTATTGTCACTCCAACAGTCCGCTGTCAGCGGTTGGCGTTTGTGAAGATACCGTAAGGTATGACTAGATGAACGAAAGGCATACAAAGCCGATAAGAAGCAGCCTACTCGTTATCATCAATACGTGAATCAACAACTATAGACATGGTATGATAACAAAGGATATACTGTATTTATTACATAGGAATGGTAATTTTATATTATATGCCTGTTTAATTTAAAAAGTAATAAAATTTAGATATTCTACAATTTTATGGGTATTACGTATTTCGCAGCAGGAAAAAAATAAAACCTGCTCGTCAGACCCAAAAGATACAGTAGTTAATAATATTCAAACCGTATCTTTTGGGTCTGACGAGTAGCTTTTTTTTTCTTAAATCATATCACCCCAAGCAAGGCGATAACGCTACTGATGCGCAGGGGGCTACGTAAGATTAAAAAGATAGAAAAGAGAAAAAAACGACACCCTAACCAGGGAACAAGGGATGAGCCTCTTCACCTGTTTAATAGACGTGGGTGGAGTGTGAACCGGGCGATAGTTTAGTCTATCTACTCCAACTGAAAAAAAGTAAAGAGTTTGGAAAAGAGAAAGCCGGAACTTGCTGCGAAATATGTATTATCCATGAAATTGTAGAATATGTAAAACATTTCTATATATATATATATATATATATATTATATATATATATTCTTCCCTACTAAAATCAATAAGGCCTTGATAAAAAGCAAATATACGACAAGCGCTTTCATAGGTGATAGTAAAAAAATGAACTGACCCAACAGTATCTCACTTTTGACTCTCTAATGAACTGACCCCACGCTGCATTATCGTGACTGGATGAAAATACCCACACACATATATATTAGTCATCCACATACAAGCCCGTTTCGCTGTATCACAGTTCATCAGTGTGGCTAAAACTATCCACTTGCTTCCGGCCGGGATCGAAACTCAACCGATTTGGTGTTAGTCGGAGTCTCTACTCCCTAAGCCATCGGCGCATGGGGTCAGAGAAGGGAAATTTTAACGTATTGTTTGTAAGCAGTGTATACAGACGCCAGTCACCGAGAGAACTCAATTCATTTCTGAAGAGTCACGCATTATAGCCGAAGTGGAAACTGTTTTTAAATATATACAAATATATGCACAATGGTCATTAGTATAACACAGAGGATAGTTATAGTTATTGATTAGGCTTCATATCAGAAGCCAATCGCTTTTTTTGGAAGTTGACGATCTATACTGCCATGATGTTTAGTAAACTGTATTACTTGTAACTTGAAATGAACAGTCTATGTCTGTCTTCTCTGTTATGGTGTCATTCTGTTCATTCGAAGAAGGTTATCCTCTGTTGAATGGCAGTGTGCCGACAAGATTAATGACATTACCTGTTTTGATTACGCTGGCTGAATTGTCTTTCCTGTAGATGGAAAGGGTGATGTACCATCACTATAAACACACATGGCGAATCTTTGGTACTGGGAATTAACAATTCGAACGAACGACTTAAGAAGCTGTCAAGTGGTCTTTATTAGTCCTCGTAATATATATATATATATATATATATTGTCATCCGCAGACAGATCTGTTTCGCCGTATCACAGCTCATCAGTACGGTTAGACTCCGATTGCTTTTTTACCCAAGATTGAAACTCGACCGAAATGGCGTCAGTCGGCGACTCTACCCCTGGGCTATGGGCGTTCGGTGGAAGTAGGCAGACTTTTTAGCGCATATCATTATACGTGCCCAATAGCTAGAGCGCTCTAATTCATTTCACTAACGGAGTATAGGTGTTTGTTACATATGAATAATAATTACATGCTTACATGCCTCTGTGAGTGACTGTTTGTATCTCGTAACTGGGGATCGAGAGTCTTGACAAAAACCTATCTAAAACGTGACCTTTTAAGTTTTTAAGGTGATTTTTAGGGCATTTTTTATGAAATAAAAAAGGCATCTCACTGTACGAAAAATAAGTTAACTTGTTTCAGAAACATCGTCTTTGTTTGTATCGCACCAGAAGTTATATATCAACGTACATTTCTACTGGTGCAGAAATTTAAATACCTAGGAAGTCTTCTAACAGAAGACGGAAAGTGCTATGCGGAGATCCGAAGGCGTATTGGCATGGCCAAAATTATTTTCTAGGAGCTAAGTAGAGTATTAAGACAGAAATATTTCGCTAGAAACTAAGTAGAAAGTGCTGAATTATTATGTGATGTATGTCCTTCATATGACACCGAATGTTGGACAATCTCATCCAAGAAGAAGGAACGACTCAAAGCAAGTGAGGTATGGTTCTACAGAAGGATGCTGAAGATACCATGGACGGAACACTCTAGCAACGACGAGGTTTTGGAGAGGATGTACACAAGAAGAAAACTAATACTTAACATCAGGAAAAGACAGCTGATATTTTTGCGACATGTAACGAAGAAAGCGGGCTTGGAGAACTTGATGCGCACAGAATGGATAGAGTGAAAGAATAAGAAGGGAAATCAACGCATGGCATACTTCGGCTTGAGCAGAGGGATGGTGGAGCAAGGATTGAGTGGAATAACAGGAGAAGGGGTATTAAGAGCGACAAGGGATAGAGAGATGTGGAAGGACATGATCGCCTATATCCTGAAGGGACGCGGCACCTAGAAGAGGAAAACTGGTTTCTCACTTACGTTTGTTTTGATTTCACACATAGAAAGGGTGAGGCTGTGGCTCTATACCAAACAGACTCTAGAGGAGTTACACCCAGGATCACACCAGATCGGTATTTAATAGTAAAATGTGAAAGTGAAAATGTCCAATAATGCCCAATGGAAACGGTACAGGTTACCCTAACCAGGATCACAATAGATTGGTATTTAACGCAAAAACATTTGCAATATTTCAAATGTTGGTAAAATTGACTTTAATAGTAACATTCATGAGTGAAAATGTCTAATGATGCCCACTGGAAATGGTACAGCTTGCACTAATCAGAGCAAGACTGAACATTTCAAAAACCGTATTTGAATAGTCACCCCAGTTTTATTTTTCAACTGTGTAATATGTACCTGGATATGTGTTGTGGTGCAACGGGTACCAGCACGGAACGAGAAAACGGAAAGCCAAGATCGAATTTCAGTTGAATTCGTTGCATTCACTTATGCGGGAAAGTATTAATCCATCTCTTCTTCCTCTAGCTATTGGAAATATTAGGTTTTATAACCTCGGTTGGTAACCAGTCTACCGTAGCAAACTAGCTCGGGAAAATCTTCTGCCTAGTCAGTCATGGTTCAAAACGTAAAAAATCTTAAATTATAAGTTTGTTAATACTGTTTTGAAGCATAGGTAGATTACTCAAGCAAAAAATTAATTACCTTCTTTAATAATACCGGACAAATCTATTGCCACGCCAAATTTTCGGGCCAAGTCCATTCTTTAGTTTCACTAATATAGATCTCTACAGCTAAGAATCGCCATGACCCATTCACGGAGTCAAACTAGTCTTAAACCGTCCATTCTAGTTGGAATGTCTACTTACAAATTTTTCCCAACAACCATTGCTTTTTGAAACACTCTCGTGTTTATACTTCCGAAAGACCACATTTAGTAACGCTAACTTGAGTGGCTCTTTAGCCCTATTTTGGCTGAATGATAAAAAATAAGGAATAAAAAGAACTAGGACTGCGCAAAGTTTAGAATGCAAGTTGCGTCCGATAAAATTGTTTGTTATATTTAACAACTTACCGTGTAAGATACAGACAAATCGGTTATCGCTGGCAATAAATTAAAAAATAGTCATTGCTTGCAATAAATAAATAAATAAATAAATTTTAATTCTAAAGAATTGCAAAGAAGAATTTTGCTTTATTTGAAGAGCAAAATTATATGTCTCGGATAGTTTTTGGTATGTTTATTTGTTTTTTTTCTTTTAATATTTTCGGTTTTCACAAATAAAAAAATAATGGCGTACTCATATAAAAATGGCGAACTCATAAAATAAGAAAACAATTTCAACTTGGTTGCATTTCATGCATTCTATTTTTTCTCGAATTCAGTCAACTCGCCAAATTTTCTTCCAAAATCTTGAGAAGACGTCTCACGTCTATTCATGATTTTGGTACAATAAATACTTTAATCGATACATGTTTTTCCTGTTTGCTTTGGATTCTAAATATCTTAAACCTAAACTAAAAGAAAGAAAGGAAGAAAGAAAGAAAGAAAACCAATTTCGAATCAGGTGAAACATCTCTTGGAAAATAAACCATTTTCTAACCGATGCCGTTATTCTGCACTCATTCGTCTATTTAAAAGAATCCGAATGAAAGTAGAAATATTACTCTGTTGCAATAGTGTCTGAAAGTAACGCATGAATTAAACAAATCCAGCAGGAATTTTATCTGTAACTCACAATAAACTCGAAAAAGCAAGAAAAATTACCGGAAATATTTTCAAAATACCACATTGCCATATACTTAGTATTTACTAAATGGTGACCGATTTCTTCTTATTATTAAATATTCTGGTGCTTTCAACATTCGTACAACTGTTTGACTATCACAACGCATAAAAGGGACTGATATGTACAATTCGTTCAAAAATAATTTTAAAGATACTTTTTGTGAAATTTATTTACAATGAATGTCTATAAGATTTTTTCAAGTTATTCTAAACATCATAGTTTGCACCCTTGTTGTGCATCTTTGTCGCTAATTTGTTGTGTAGTTGTGGCGAAATTCGCTACAAAGTTGTGACCGGTTTGGCCGGAAGTAAGAGAAGGTAGGTCCAAAATAGTGTATTAATATAACAAGAAACAAGATATTCAAAGGAAGTGTTAATAATAAGTAACTAAAAATAAGCAAGGTCCGAAGGTGTTATTACGCTGCTTATTGCCTGACTAGTAGCTGTTTTCAACTGCTGCTAACTGCTTCCGTTAACTGCTTTTAAATACTCTCCGGAAGTCACGCAGATAACTATATATAACAAGAGGAAGAGTCCATTCCTCGTAGGAAGGCAACATAACAGTTTTCAATTTATGAAAAAGACTTAAGGCATGAAAACCTAATTGTTCAGTAATTAGCAGTCAGTTAAGTGTCATACGTGATATACGCTTGGGTGATCATATCTCGAAAAAGACATGACTGGACATAATTCCCGCAGTAGGTTGCCATTACTTTCTGCCGTAGACTAGTTGCTAACCGAGAATATAGAAGCCCATCTGTTCTGCTATTTAATCAATAGGTGGGGGTAGAAGAGATAGATTCATACCTTTCGTAAGGTTATTTGTGAATTTGTGAATAGAACGAAATCAACTAGATTTCGAACTCTGCTCTTTAATTTCTCGTTCAGAACCGATACCATTGCACCACAACGCAAACTATCTAGTCTATCATGTTTCAGCCCCTTAAGAATGGAATATTAAGCGTTACCTGTGTACACATCTCTAACCAACAATCAACTTTCTAAACGACTGAAGTCTCGGAAAAGGACAAGGAAGTTTCTGTTACTGGCGCAAAAGGATGACAGAGAAACGAAACAGTTGTTTTTGCTAAAATGGCAACTCGTGCGCTTACGGCGACATCATGTTAAAAGACCAGTTCCTGTACAATCATTGAAATTAAGCAACATCGAGCCTAGTCAGTACTTGGATGGGTAATTGTTTGGGAATACCAGGTGCTGTAAGTTTAGATCTATGGGGAGTGTTATGGATAATTACTTGGAATTAGGAAAGTTATAAATCCAACCCTTGTTTTTCCAACTATAGATTAATTAGTAAGTCTTGTATGACTAAATCATTATTATCTCACCACCAAAAAAAGGTTATAATGTAAAAATAACCTGATAAGGATTGATAAACCATAAAAAATTGAATCATCGTATTTTCTGGCTTACAAGACACTGCGGCTCGGATGGGCTCCCTATCATTGGGAAGAGATTTCTAAGAAAAAAAGTCATTCTCATACAACGACACACTATGCCTCCCTCAGATACTGGCCGCACTTATTTTTTTACAAGAATCGCTCGTCCGATTTTGTTTATATGATAATGATATCCTATGTGGTAGTTCGTAAATATACTATGAAACTTTCATTGTTCAAGGGAGGGTTTGTTTTCATAAAAATGAATTAAATTTTTTAAAATATGCATAAAAAATATAATACAAAGAAATTTTATTCATCCTCATATCCCCAAAACTTGTCACTGCTGAATTCACGTAAAAGCTCTAAGCTATAATCCGCAGAAACATTACTCTTGTCATTCATGTACAATTAATGATCCTCCCTTCCATCCATGTCATGGTGGTAACTGATACAATCATCTTGGAAGATGCACACGTATTTTTCAGGGTATTTAAAAAAATGTTCGTCTTGTAAGTTGGAAAATACAGTAATCAATAAATCAACAACTCATGTTTTTAAAGAAGGGCCAACGTTTCGAATTGAGTCTCTATGTTTGGGATTATATGTTCTAGCGTCTCTTATTACTTGAGTGCTGTCAAAGTTTTGTCAATGAAAACTAGACAGAATATCCCAAAGTCAGAGAAGTTTATCGAAACAAGAATTTATCCAACAGCGAAATTAGTGTAAAATTGTTTTCTCACTATAAGAAATGATACGCAAAAATCTAATCTAAACTTATTGTTATAGGAGTGGTCCGATTTTAATCAAATTTTATACAGTCATAGACAAAGACATAAGAAACGATATTCATAAGTTTCAAGGTTGCAGTTATACAATAGTTCAGAAAATCGATAATGTATATATATAAAGGCAAGATATTTGCGTGTGTTTGTGTGTCTGTTTATCTGCCTGTATGTATTTTTTCACCCCTTTTATTTTAGTTTTTGCTTCGGGTTTGGCTCTAAGTAGGTATAATTATAGTTCTTAGACTCAGCTATGATACCATTTACTCAGAGGACTTATTTAGCCTTCAAAATTCAGTTTATGACAAAAAATACTCATTTGATATCGATATCAGGAAATCAAAATTTGACTTACATCCATTCATTTTTCTTTCAGTCTACGGTTTCGCTTTAAATGGAAACAACTATTGCTTTTTAGATTTTCGTGCCAACGTCCAAAGTGTCTGAGCTCCAGGACCATTTATTAGTTTTAAAGCTTTCATTACACCCGAGCAACGCCGGGCTATCCTGCTAGTTAATGATAAAACAGAAGCATTATAATAATATGCATAAATATCATGTTTTTTTTATCCATTCTTAGCCTAGTTTTTAGTAACCGAATGTTTTGTATACAAATGTTTTGGTTTGATTTAGTTCATTTGCTTTAGGGATATCAACCTCAAGGGGTTATTTAATGTTGAAAAGATTTTTAGCATATGTATTAGGTTGTTACAAAAATAACGGCTGCTCCAAGTGTTGTATTTCGAAAAGTCACTTAAGATTGTATTCTAGGTTTATATTATTATTATTATTATTATTATTATTATTATTATTATTAATTATATGAACAGAGCATGAAGAGCTGGGTCTACAATTAATCGGACAGTAGGAAGGTGGTTCCAAATATTCCTTACTGGTGATGAGAGTCTTGAATATAGAGAAGGTAGAGGACGGTCATGCAGTCTTGACAACGAAAAATTGCAGGTAGTTTTTGCGTAAAACCTACGTAAAAGTGTCAGAATAATATCTCATATGCTTGGTCTCAGCACAAAGATGCCCACGTCAGTGTTGGCAAGATGAAGAAGCTTGATAAATGCGTTTGTCATGATCTCAAGGAAAATCAAGACCTAGGCGTTTTAAACTGTGCTCGATGTTCTTTCTGCGTAACACCAATGATTCTTTCTTGACCAAATAGTCACTTGTGATGAAAAGTGGATCTTTTATAATAACCGTAAACGATCAGGTCAATGACTTGATCGTGATGACTCCCCCAAACATTTTCCAAAGCCAAAGTTGCATCAGCTAAACAATATGATAACTGTCTTGTGATCTGCAATTGGTGTTATCCACTACAGCTTTCTGGAAGCCAACCACAGCATTAATGTAGAAAATTATTTAAATGAACTAGCTGAAATGCATGCTTGCCTGCAAAAAAACGAGCCCTGCATTAATGAATCGTCAAAACATTTCAATGGACGTCGATCTTAGAGAGGATTATTTTACATCAGCTCTCTTGCACTGCTTTATAGAATCACAAAGCAAATAAACACAAAGATAAATTGTCAAAATTTACAAAAAAAGGAGATGTCATTTTAAACTATCACCAGGATAATGTGATAACAACAAAGTAAAACATCTCGACTTATTAAGTAAAACATTTGTCGCCCTGACGATGAACTACATGCAGCAGCACGACCTCGGATTGAAAGGTCTTGAAGATCGTAAACTGTTGTTTCGAGATCCACCCTGATTCGAGGTGGTAGCACCTTTTAGTGTCCCAACTCTCGGCAAATTATTAACCGACATACTGTGGGCAAAACACAATGAAAGTATAAAAATATATTTTTATAATAAAAATTTCAGGAATACATTACGATATAAAAATAACTGCAGAAATCCATTTTTGTAAAAAAAAAAAAAAAAAAAAAAAATCAGCAATATATTTGAAAGTGGACAAAAACTCTCTTTCCAAAATTACATCAATGAAACCTGATTCACTACAATTTATACACATTCTATTCATAGATCAGTCAGTTAAGTGCCATACATGATACACACTTATAAGATCATGTCCGGAATGTGACATGACTGACTGGGAAGAAGATTATCTCGCAGTAGGTTGCCTAGTTGCCAGCCCATGCTATAGAACCCAATCTGTCCTATTATTTAACCCATAACTGGAGGGAAGAAACGGATTAATACCTTCCAAGATTATTTGTGTATAAGTGAATGCAAGGAATTCAACTGGAATTCGAACTCGGCACCCCGATTTGTCGTTCCGAGTCGGTATCCGCTGCACCACAACGCGCATCCTATCTGTTCATAGATACATATTCTAAAAACCCTGCCAGTATTAAATGATCAATTGGTTTTGATAACCAATGAAACAAAATAAACCAAACCAAAACATTCGTACAAAGAGGATACTAAGAACTGAATTAAGAAGGAATAAATCATGACATTTTTACACATTACTATAATGTTGTTGTTTTTTTGCCTATCATTTATTAAAAAACCTTTTTTATAATTTAAACATTATAAGACGGATATAAGCCTTCAAAAAACAATCACTGAAAACATTAGAACCTTGAAACAGTTTTCGTTAATTTTTAGTGAAAAATAATGTTTTAGAAACAAAGAAGAGAGTGTTAGATTGCTATGTGATGTCAGTTCTTCAATACGGCAGTGAATGCTGGACAATATCCTCGAAGATAAGGAAAAATCTTAAAGCAGCGGAAATGTGATTCTACAGAAAGATGCTGCGGATATCATGGCCCGAGCATGCGAGCAATGATGAGGTAAAGAATGGCAACGAAATGAAAATTAATAGTGAGCATCAGGAAGAGACAACTGAAGTTCCTGGGACATGCAATGAGAAAAGAGGGCTTGGAGAACCTGATACTGACAGGCCAGATAGAGGGGAAAAAGAGACAGAGGAAGGCAGTGGATATGTTATCCACTGCCTTCCTCTGTCTCTTTTTGAGGGGCTTGATCAGGTGGATGACGGAATGGGGGTTGCGAGGTGTAGCAGTAGAAAGCGTACTAACAGCCACCAGAGAGAGGGAGACGTGGAAAATCATGATCGCCTACGTCCTGAAAAATAGGGCACAAAGAAGAAGAAGATTTAGAATTTCGGAATCCTACAATAACGCGAATACATTGCTTTGTAAATATGATCGATTTGTTGCCTACGTATTATCAACCCATTAGAAGTTATTTAAAGCCACAAAATATTTTAAGATTGTAAAAATTAATTTTGCAGACGAAAATGGTTCATTGATATAAGTGTTACTAATAAACGTTTAGCTGGGTGGAGAAGAGATGCATTCCTACCTTTTCTAAGAGTATTTGTGCTTAATAAATATAAGGAACCCAACGGGAATCGGAACGCTGCTCTGACTACCAATTCTAAGCTAACAGTACCTGGTATTCCCAAGCCTGCACCAATCTATGTACTGATCAAGCTCAATGTTGCTTAACTTCTGTGGTCGTACTGGAACTGGTGTTTCAACCTGATGCTTCAATCTAAACTTATTTATCAACGGAACTTTGTCTGTGTGTGTGTGTGTCTGTCCGTTACCTATAGACTCCAAAACGGCAGAACCGATTTTGGTGAAAATTTACACAGTTGTACTATAAGCGTCTGCAAGTGTTCTTAGCTAGGTTTTGTGTCGAGGTACCTCCGATAAATATCTAAAATCGATAATCGAAAAAACGGGTTATTGAAGAAGTGGTTCGATTTTAATCAAATTTGATACACTCATAGACAAAAACATAAGAAACGATATTAAAAAGTTTCAAGGTTGCAGTTCTTACAATAGTGCAGAAAATCGATAATATATATATAAAAGGCAAGATGTTTGTGTGTGTGTGTGTGTGTGTGTGTTTATCTGCCTCTATGTCTGTATTTTTTCACCCCTTTTATTTTAGATTTTGCTTCGAGTTTGGCTCTAAGTAGGTATAATTGTAGTTCTTAGTCTCATTCATGATACCATTTACTCAGAAGACCTATTTAGCCTTCAAAATTCAGTTTACGACGAAAAAGACTTTTTTGATATCGATACAAGGAAATCAAAATTTGACTTACATCTATTCATTTTTCTTTCAATCTACGGTTTCGCTTTAACTGGAAACAACTATTGTTGTTTAGTTTTTCGTGCCAACGTCCAAAGAGTCTGAGCTCCAGGATGTGGATTAGTTTTAAAGCTTTCATTACACCCGAACAACGCCGGGCTATACTGCTAGTAAACTTATATTTGTAAATATTTAATTTGTCCAAGGGATTAAACTAAAATGCGCGATAAACGACTCACTTCCGAATCGGTGAGCTGATAAACCAAATCTACACTGTGTTCCTGCCACTCAGACATTGATTTTTCTACTTCGGTTGGTTCCTAATTTACTTTTTCGATCAACCCAGTATATTCTTTTTTTTCTTTCTACGAACAATGACTTACTACGTGACTGAGAAAATTTTTATAACATTACAATTCGCGCGGCTGGAATAGAGATTAGAAAATGTGATTTTTTTTCATAGGCAAATCGAATTCCCTGTTTTATAACATTGATTACACAGCGTACGCCCAATCTCATGAAAATCACTGACATCGTATGGGTCGGAATATGACGTAGTAAAGTTTTATCGTTTGAGTAATTTAAATTAAATGCTTCTGTTCTTAATTACTATTTATTGCAATCAAGAACATATACTACCAGCAAACTTCCTGCATACTGATAAGAAATGAGTTCAGTTACCCAAAGATAATAAGGTGTTTAAGACAAGGATGTGTCTTCTCACCGGAATTGTTCAATCTATACAGCGATGCAATTCTGAGAGAATTAGATGTCCGTCCTTGGTTTGATGTTGGAGGCCACAATCTTACATATACTGAAATAACAATGTTGATAACAGACACGAAAAGGAAACTACAAATCCCCACAGAAGGTAGCAAAGAATAGCGAGAAGAAAGGAGTAAATATAATCTACAAGAAGACAGAGTTCATGACTATTAGAGAAAGATGATTCCAAAATGTAATATAAAAATCGGAAATACTAAACTCAAACAAGTACTAAAATTTTAAATACTAGCAGTATAGCCCAACGTTGTTCGGGTGTAATGAAAGCTTTAAAACTAATTCATGGTCCTAGAGCTCAGACTAAAGAATATTTGTGTGAAGTTTGGTGAGAATCGGATAAAAATTGTGGATTTGTATAAAGGACATGCAGACAGATAAACAGACACACAAAGATCTTGCCTTTATATATATATATATATATATATATATATATTATCGATTTTCTGCACTATTGTAAGAACTGAAACTTTGAAACTTCTGAATATCGTTTCTTATGTCTTTGTCTATGAATGTATCAAATTTGATTAAAATCGGACCACTCCTATAACCCGATTTTTTCGATTTTCGATATTAATCAGGGGGTACCTCGACACAAAACCTAGCTATGAACACTCGCAGATATTATAGTACAACTGTGTAAATTTTCAAGAAAATCGGTTCAGCCGTTTCGGAGTCTATAGGTAACGGACACACACACACAGACACACACACACAGACAATGTTCCATTTATAAATAACTTTAGATCTGGGAAATGTTTGACTATATTTCTGAGATGAGGTAGTATTTACATTATTTACGTCGTTCGGACTGTTCTCATCTTTATTGTAATGTTTACGACCTTTTCGCCGATGTGCTTTCCGGCCTTCTTCAGTTGCTAGAAATCAAGGACACATAGTCTAGTAGATATAAACGCTGATTACTTCCAGTGACTTGACACAAAGTGTTGTGAGTTCAATACCTGGCTACAGTAGTGGTGAACAAATAACTTGATGAGTTAAAGTGAGATGGCATCCGGAAGTGCCATCGCACATGTAATAAGAATGATATACCCGAGTAATGGAAATAAAGGGTTCGGTTCGAAATTAGTCGCACCTGAAACGGTCGAAACATCGTAAGCATGAAAATAAAATAAGAGCAAGAGTTCGAACAATGTAAATAATCTGGGAAGTGTTCTAACAGAGGATGGAAAGTGCGACACTAAATTTCGAAGACGCATTGTGATAACCAAAGATGCGTTCTAAAAGCTAAGCAGAGTTTTAGAGAAAGAAAAAGGAAAAGACTGCTAAAATTTTATGAGATTTATGCGAATTTATAAGGCAGTGACTGCTGCACAATCTCCTTAAAGATAAAAAAGAGACTTGAATCAACAGAAATAGGGATCTACAGAAGGATGCTGAAAATACCATGAATCAAACATGTGAGCAACACGCGGCTTTAGAAAATATTGCAACAAAAATAAGACTTTTAGGAAGAAACAGTTTCGGAGACACATAACGAGTAAGGAAAGCTTGTAAAATCTGATAGTCACAGAACAGATTGAGGAGAAAAGGGACAGAAGAAAGTAAGCCGTAACATACTTGATGGGCTTAAGTAAATGAATGCTTTTCGAAAAAATTGTAAAAAAAAAAAAAAAAAAAAAAAAAATTTTGAAAAAAAAAAAAATAGCAAAAGACACAAAATTTGAAAAAAAACATAGCAAAAGACACAAAATTTGAAAAAAAATAGCAAAAGACACAAAATTTGAAAAAAAATAGCAAAAGACACAAAATTTGAAAAAAAATAGCAAAAAACACAAAATTTGAAAAAAAATAGCAAAAAACACAAAATTTGAAAAAAAATAGCAAAAAACACAAAATTTGAAAAAAAAATAGCAAAAAACACAAAATTTGAAAAAAAAATAGCAAAAAACACAAAATTTGAAAAAAAAAATAGCAAAAAACACAAAATTTGAAAAAAAATCGCAAAAACACAACATTTGGGGAAAAAAGCAAAAACACAAAAATTGGGGAAGATAGCAAAAACACAAAAACTAGAAAAACAAGCAAATCACAAAATTTGAAAAAAATAGCAAAATCAGAAAATTTGGGGAAATAGCAAAAACACAATCTTTAGTAAATATAGCAAGAACTCATGATTTTGGAAAAATAGCAAAAATACTAAATTTTGAAAAGACAAAAGCACAAAATTTGAAAGAAATATAGCAAAAACACAAAATTTGGAAAAAATAGCAAAAAGACAAAATGTATTAGCTACAAAGGACAGGAAGTTATGGAAGCCTGAGATCACCTACGTCTAAAAGAACACGACACATAAAGAAACAGTAGTTTTCTTTAATTCGACAATATTTGTTCTGAATATGAACGTTGTTTTAGTGAGTGCATCCCAATTAAATTATTTTGCTGTGATCTCGCCTAAGACAAGACTTACGATGTACGCTTCATTTGATTGGAATTTTGAACTGACCTTATTTCGATCAATTGGGTAGATCCTTAAGCGTACATGGCCCAGTGGATGAAAACGTGTATTAGATCCAGTGACTTGAGTCAAAGAGTTGTGAGCACAATGCCTATCTCCAGCAGTGTTGAATAAAAGATTAGAGAGTTGAATTAAAAGGAAATAACAAAGATAACCGGAGTAGCATTGATCATGGTACGAGAACAATTTATCTTAGTGATCGAAATAAAGTGTTCATTCAAAATTTTAATCCCCTGAAGAAGGTTGGAGGGTACATCAGCTGAAACCTCGTTAATATGGCAATAAAGATGAGGACAACATTACGACCAATATAAATAATTCTCTTTCCTTTAGACTAAGTTAGTTTAAAAAGCTTAACAACGGACTATTTTATCGTTTGGCTGTTTCATATTTGAAACAAAGACCCGGAATGGTTTTCTAAAAATGTCTTTGCTTCCATAAATACAGCTTTGTCATCTGCCCTGAGCAGATTCAATGATTGTTGTCTTTTTTGTTTTCTTTTTCTTTTCTTTTTTTTTAAGGCTTATCAACTTTTTGCAGGTTCTTTAAATCCAGTAAATATTTTTATAGTTTATGAATTATTTGGAAATACTAATAATCTACTGAGAAAATTCATCAGAATTAACCCACAGCTGGGGAAAAAGAGGGGGATTCTCAAGACTAATTGTGCTTAAGTAAATATAAAGAAGCTTGACATTCGGTTCTCCAAATTCAAACTCCGTTTAAAAACCTGGACATCCAAACATACAACAGCTGGTATTCCCAAACGGTCACCCATGTACATTCTTGCCATCCTAGACGTTGTTTAATTTCGGTGGTCGTACCACAAGCAGTCAGTTAAGCGTGATACACGTTTAAAAGACCGTGTCTAGAAGAGACATGACTGACTTGGTAGAAGATTTTCTCGCAGTAGGCTGCCATTACTTTCTGCAGTAGACTGATTGCCAACCAAGGCTATAGAACCTAATCCGTCTTGCTATTTAAAGAGAAAAGACGGACAAATACCTTTTCCCAATGTTATTTGCGCGTAAATGAATGCAAGAAATTCAAATAGAATTTGAACTCGTCACTCCGATTTATCGTTTCGAGCGGGTACGCACATTCAGTACCACTACATGAAGATATAAAAAAGCGGGAAGTGATTAAAAAGATTAATACTCGGCTCATATTTCTCTTTCTTTAATAAGTTCACATCTAAAGTTTGAGATAGCTAAATATCTATATCAGACAAATCTTGTTGGCATTGTTGTTTAGCGTGTAAACTCACAAAATTCTGTTTTTATGGCTTTTCTAGTTGGTGGGTTTCAATAAGATGGACTTTCTAGCTTCACCTCAAACGGTTTTGGATTCAAATTTCTATTTTGAGTTCCGTACAATGCTAAAGATCTTAACCTGACCAGCTATTAACCTCTTATGGATGGGAAAAATACATACCAATCTAAGTTTATTTGTGCGAGAACCAACGCTATGGCCTCGGCTGTAATCTGAACACGCCAAACCATTCTCACTTTCCTTCTGGATAGTCGATTCACTACGCACACATTCATGGTGACAGAAATTTAGAGATTTATATTTTGTGGCGAGAGACTAATAGGTTGGGATTGTAAATTCTTTAATTGGAACAGACAGATTTAATCAAGTTTCAGATAAAAATGTCAGTTAAGTTTTGACCTCTTAAATATGGAGTGTAACATCTAAAAATGCTGGAACGTTCATCCCAGTTTGTTAGTCTAGATAGAGAACTTGGAGTTTTTTTTTTGTTTTTGCTTTTTTTTTTGCACGAAAAAATAGATTTGCTTTTATTTTTGTCTTAACTGTGTTCATGATTTCATATGAAAAGTTAAAGGATCAATGCAGCGAGCCAGCAACATCTATAAGTCGAACGTGGAAAAAATAGCACTAACAGCCATAACTATACACATCATAATGGCATTGAGAGACTTCAGCGAGAACTAATGTTCGCTCCAGGAGCCATCTAAAGGAATCTCAGGACTGTAGCTTCTTATGTTATAAACACAAGTAATACCCCTTGACTTAGAGGCGTGAAACGTATGACATATTTTGTTAATTTAACATTTAAGATTTTAGAATTTTCATTTTATGCATAAGTTTTAGTTCACGAACGAGAGCGGGCTCTAGCTGGCTCGATGTGTGTGGGTTGCTACCGCCAACCCTACTTCCTAATCTAAGCCAAGTCATCTGAAAAATAAAAACAAAATCGTGTATGCCTTTATTTATATAAAGGTGTTACGGTCGTCATTTTATTTAGTAAGAACATCGTAATTTTATCAGCGTGATAAGTGTAGCGATTTTATATGAGAGAAGATAACAAATATCGTCGAAATAATAATCGTCGTTTCATCCAAGGATACACAACATATTTGTCTTTTTCCATTGCAGTTTAATTTTTCTCGTTTTGTTATAGAGTATACAACAATATTATTACTGGTTGGATCGTGTAACGAACCGACACAGCTCTTATTATAGAATAGATATGAAATTGTGACGGACAGAGGGACGAAATGACACGGCTCTTATTATAGAATAGATATGAAATTGTGACGGACAGAGGGACGAAATGACACGGCTCTTATTATAGAATAGATATGAAATTGTGACGGACAGAGGGACGAAATGACACGGCTCTTATTATAGAATAGATATGAAATTGTGACGGACAGAGGGACGAAATGACACGGCTCTTATTATAGAATAGATATGAAATTGTGACGGACAGAGGGACGAAATGACACGGCTCTTATTATAGAATAGATATGAAATTGTGACGGACAGAGGGACGAAATGACACGGCTCTTATTATAGTATAGATATGAAATTGTGACGGACAGAGGGACGAACCGACATGGCTCTTATTATAGAATAGATATGAAATTGTGACGGACAGAGGGACGAACCGACACAGCTCTTATTATAGAATAGATATGAAATTGTGACGGACAGAGGGACGAACCGACACAGCTCTTATTATAGAATAGGCATGAAATTGTGACGGACAGAGGGACGAAATGACACGGCTCTTATTATAGTATAGACTGTGCTGAAATGGCTTCTTACGGGTGGTATATTGGCTCGTAAACAGATACTGAATAACGGAAGACAAGAAGTAACAAAACGAAGACTTAAGTAAAAAAAAAAAAAAGGAAAGAAAAGAAAACTATGTTGCGAATTTTACTCTCATTACAGAAAATAGATCGACAAAAATAAGGCTACTGTCCAATAGTCAAAATATATCTCTGCATAATAATTCTGAGAAAGAGAAGAGCGTTTTGTAGCTATTGAGAACTGTCGCCATGAAAAGAACAATTTATCGCTTATGCTTAGTGAGGTTGGTTGGTTGGCTGGCTAGAGCTCGGGGCATGCTGTAGATGGCTGGCTGGCTGGCTGGGACGGAAACTGATGGCGAGCTGGAGCTACGGATGATGATGATAGATGGATGGGTGAAGCCGTGAGCCGGCTGCCTGCTGTTGGAACAAATGCTAAACTTTGATCCAAATCAGCTTGTCGCAGATTGTTGTTTCTCTTGTCAATTTTAAAGGCCTTATATATATACCGAATCAGTTTTACAATACTCACTATTGCTGGAAGTTTCTCCCTGTTTTTATTTATTTATTTATTTTAATGTGGACATATCGACAGGATGCGACATGCCTACTTAGATATTGAAATCTAATCCCTGACTTTTAGATGCATGATGCCAGCCCACTTAAACGTTTATCTTCAGCAACCTTAATGAACAAACAGGCAACCAAAGATAGACAAGAAAATACAAGCAAATCAACTGAAGTAATCCAGTTGTGGTTTCTACAGTGTAGTAAAGAAATATCCTGTCCTACCCAGGAATGGGTATGGCCCTGGTTATAAAAGACCTGGACGGAAACGAACTACAGAGACTGATTTAGAGTGTTCGTGACTATACGAAAGACTTCGTCATTACACGGGAGTGATCGAGATTATTCGTCATTATACGTGAGATCGAGAGCCATCGGCCTTAGACGAGAATTAGACGTCACTAGACGGAAGCCTTCTTCCCAAGACGGACGCATACGTCCTATAAAGAAACATTGCCTTCTTACATGTTATTCTTGTTAACTGTTCGTTGGTGTACTTGTATTTGGTTTATTGTTCTGAGGTATAATAAATCTCTATCTATATATCCTCAGTGTTAAGAGTTATTTCTTGTACTATTCTTTCTCTGTTTATCCCATCCCGGGATACAATAGAGAAAATTCAGGCAACTTCTTGACTGAATTATCATGCTTAAGAGAAGGCAAGCACGCTTGCAATTGGAGAATAAAACACCCTCTGGAAGAAGCGTTGTTACAGAGACTGCGCCGAGATAAACTGACATCCCCATCTCCCATTGAATAGATTATTAAATTACGACTAAACCGCTACTAGGAGTGATGATTGACGGGTGGAATGATACGTATCTATGAGATTTAAGTGAAAATATTAGCTTAGAGTTGTATAAATTTTAGCCTAGAGGATTTGTTCAACAGTGAAAACAACAGGCTTGGTTAGAATCTGAACTGAACTCGTTCATTCCATTTTAATGCGCCGGTAACAGATTTTGTGGCTCATTGGATATCGGCTCGGATCGAGAAATCGGGGAGCCGAGTTCGAATTCCGGCTGAATTCATTGCATCCACTTACGCGCAAATACCCTTGGCAAAGGTATTAATCCGTCTATTCCTTTCAGTTATGGGTTAAATAACAGGACAGATTGGGTTCTATAGCCTTGGTCGGCAACCAGGCTACCGCAGAAAGCAATGGCAACCTACTGCGGGATAATCTTCTGCCCAGTCAGTCATGTCTCTTTCGAGACATGATTGCCCAAGCGTGTATCACGTATGGCTTTTAACTGACTGAACAGATACATCATTTGTACATCGGAAGAAGATTTGCCTACAGCGAATATAAATATACAAAACACCAATTTTTATTTTGAACACTATTTTTTTACAACTGTTGTAAGTATCAATCTATTTCAGCCACTAGACAGAAAGCATTCTGAGCGTATAGATTCTCACCATTAGCGATTGTATTTAAGGGTTATTTATTTCTAACGCCGATAAAATGGACATTGACATTGATTTAAGAGAGAAGTAATCTGTAATATCACGCGATGCTTTTACCGCATGTAACTTCTCTAAATTCTGCCGATGACATTACCATTTTTAGGGTATTTTTGCTTTTTCTTCTAGGGTGTAGGCTATATGGAATGAAACCACTCTACAATACCATGACGACTTACATTTCGAATGAAATCAATGTCATAACTATTCTTCTTCTATGTGTCCTGTCCCTTCAGGGCGTAGACGATCTTGACTTTCCACATCTACCCTATCCCTGGTGGCTCTTAGCACTCTTTCTCCTGTTACACCACACAACCCCCATTCCGTCATCCACCTGATCAGGTCCTTCAAATATGTTATCCGCTGCTTTCTCCTGTCTCTTATTTCCTCTATATGGCTTGTAAGTATCAAGTTCTCCAAGCCCTCTTTCCTTATTGCATGTCCCGGGAACTTTAGCTGTCTCTTCCTGATGCTCAGTATTAATTTTCTTTTTCGTTTCCATTCTTTCCAACAACTCATCATTGCTCACATGCTCAATCCATGATATTCGTAGCATCCATTTCAGTCACTTCACGTTTTTCCTTCATCTTCGATGATATTGTCCAGCATTCTCTGCCATATTAAAGAACTTACATCACATAGCAATCCAGTACTATCTTCTTTGTTTCTAGTGAAATCTTCCTGTTTCTTAATACTTTACTCAACTTCTAGACTGCATATATCAAGGCGAAATGTTTGTAACTTTACAGAAACTGAAAAATGGTTTCTTACTCGACAAGACCAAAGTGGCAAAGGGCGACTAGTTCAATTTTCAAGGTATGGAGAACTTTTCTACTTTGAAAATCAGAATTTATACTACTGGCTTCTTTGCCAACATTGAAGCTGACACCAATCATTATTAGGGAATATGTATAGTTCTCAAGCAGGAGTAAGATATTAGACGATAGAATTACGCAACCCTATAATATTAACGAAGAAGTAATCTCTGTTAGGCTTTCACCTGCTTTAAAATGCTCAGCTTGGCAGATCACATATCTATTATACAATAATTTCCCGGATTACAATAGTCCCGACCTACGACATTTCTTGTTTACGACGCAATTTTCATTAGCTATTTGTCAACCAAGAAAACCTACTTCCATTAAATACCACTTTGGTCCAATAGACCCATTTGTATTTATCGTTAAACTATTCAACATTTTTGCATTTTTGTATGATATTAGATATGTATGAATATATATGCACTAAAAAATAACAATTTTAATCAAAATACAATCATTGAAACAGAAAAATTACAATATATCGTAGCATTTACTTTGAAATCGAAAACTTTATCCAAATTACATTTTTTGAAATTACAAATTGATCGCTGCTTTTTTTACAGAATACTTTCGAATGACTTTGATAGAATTTTTTGTTGTTGTTGTTTTTTGCAAATATGACAACCAAATTTCGTTTTTCTATCCATTTTAAGACTACACGAGGTATATTTTTTTTTCTCTTTTTGGATTGTTCCTGGGGAGTGTATTGCTCACTAGGATTTGCAGTTGTATCAATACCTGCAATTCCGTTAGTATTTGTCCATTTTTGGATTAATTCCAGGAGATTTATATTCATGAAAAATTTAAATGAAAGATCTGAATAAAAAGATCTTTCAAAACGTGGAGGTCCAGGTTTTTGATACCAAACTTTACAGGTTTGAGTTCTTCCTTGTGTCCTTTCAATTAGTTTAGAAATCCAAATTTTAAAGACACATCTTTTGAATAATACTTTTGGTTTATCATTGAAGGTTTTAAAGAATCGTTTCAGTCAAGTTTGTTTTCATGATTCATATAATCATCCGATTCTGAATAAGTAATGCTGACATTAGGATTTGCATTATCATCTTCAGAAAAAAATGGCACCATTTATAATGAACGATATTTACTATTTAATTAAAACTTTCAACCACTGGACCCGCTTGGTAATAAAAGTAGCTTATCAAAATTCCATTTTTTTTGTTCTAAATTATTTCTTTTATTTAAATAAAAATGAAAGTAAAATGTCAAAAAACTGGCTCGGATAGAATAACACTAAGAGAAAAAAATTATGCTTTCAGTGGATCCATTGGTAGACTGAGAGTAGAGTCTTGTTCCGGCTTATGCCATTTGCCTCCTACTCAAGAGGCTGTGAGTCAGTTCCTTGTTGTACGCCATATTGGATTGTTTTCCCTTTGCTCTTTTTCGTTTGTATTGTGTTTGTGGAAATACTGCTTTTCATTATGGCTTCTAACGTACTATAACCTCTTATGATAGCGTTGCTTTCAGAAATGCAAAGCCATCACCATGAAAGTGAAATAAGACACTGTTAAACGCTCTGAAAATTGAGAAACAGCGAAAAACACTGGCCGGTTGCTCGGCTTAAGTCGTCCGACTGTCGCGTAAAACATGTAGATAAGTATATATATATATATATATATATATATATATATATATATTGAGTTTCCCTGTAAGTGATAAGGAGATTTTTGTTAAGCTATAAATTATTGAATTCCCGATTACGTCTGTTATTTATTTCTTCTATAGATTTACCGCTGCTTCCGAGTACTGCTAAAGTAATCTTCTGGTTCGTCATCTTATTAACGGAGAGCTATAGACATCACTAGCAATAAATATTCAAGCAGCTTCAAATAAGTTTAAGCATTAGCATAGCTGAGTAACTTTAACGCTTCTTCAAGGAAAATCGCGTTACGCCGCATCATAGGAACGGAATTATGTCGGTGTCGAGGGCACCCTTTACTGTTCACAACAATCTAAAACGTTCTATTTCGGGATCGGCATCATATGTCAAAATTTCTCTATGCATGTTGAATGATTTGACTAGTAAATTTTTACGTTTCATGCTGATGTAATACAATTGTTTTATACCACTTCTCTGTCGACGAAAATAATGCTGCAATCCATTCGGAGTTTCTCACGATCGTCAAATGGTTTCCTTTCGTAATTGGCAGGCCATAAACTGCTATCAATTTGGTGAGAATCTACTTAAACCGAATGCTGATTTGCTTTTCACATAAGATAAATGACAAAATATAAATTTCAAACACAATATCTTCAAAATTACTTGCATTTTTACGACTGATAAAATCGATAGATATGAAGTTCGTATTTAAATAAAAATATTCATACTTTTATTCAATTCTCTTCTTCGATGATTGACCGGGGAGTGGGTGGTTTGGTCGGGTCGGAGCACACACGAATCGAGGCTATCAGTCAGTCATCAAGCTGTCTACAACTCTAAAGTCAACTTCCTAACTCAAAAACTGTTAAAAACTGAGGCTCTGTGACAGCTGCAGTCACTTAAATAGTTACCTCACTGACACTTGTAGCTTCCTATGCACTATGTCTCGTCTTGGGCGCTGACCCATTTGACTGGTTCGTCTAAGCAAAATCTACCAACCACGTGCGTTGCCCAGGTCAAAATAGACTTCTTGGCGAAATTCCACACCGACCAATGTATTATTTAACGACGTCTTTTTCAGGCCATATAATGAAAACGTCGTACATGCTAATAAAAAAGTATTTCTTTTTCTGTGTGCCGTCCTTTCAGGATATGAAAGATCATGGATATCCACAACATCTTGTCATTTGTAACTCTTAGCAATGTTTTTGTTTTCAGTATACCTCCTGTTCCAAGGAACAGAAGGTATACTGAAAACAAAAACATCAATTTGCACAAGCCACTTATGCAGGAGGGTCACTGTTTCTTTCTATCTCTTTTATGTCATTTGAGTTGCAAAACTGCCATAATTGTTTTCTTTTTATTTCTAAGTATTTCTAAGTGGCATTTCTAATGTGAGCAAAAGACTTAATCTTTCATATTTAACATTACACTTTATTCACCAAGTTTAAAGTTATATCTCTCCACTGGGGTGGGTGTTTATATAACTTCCTAATGTCATCGATTCCCACATTTACACTCAGGTACAGCTGTATCGAACACGTGTTCAGGTGTCAATCAAATCTACACCTGACTACATGAAGACTCTCTCAGGTCAACTCTGCACCTTGCTTCACAGGACACTGAGTGCAAATTCTATTCTGCCAAGATCAAATGTGAATCGCAAACTACATAAGAATTTTGGATAAAACACGGCATAATCTATATCTGGTACTCTTTTTTTTTAATCAAAATAGAAGTCTCTACGATTTTGGGTATTTCCAAAAACTAAAATCATCGTTGAAAAATGCGATTTCAGACCATGGACAAGATTAAGGAAAACGTTATTGGACAGCTGAGGGTGACCATAAAGCTTACATTCTTCTTCTTCTTCTTCATGTACCATGTTCCTTCAGGAAGTAGGTGATCATGGACTTCCACTTGGCTCTGTCCCTTGTCGCTCTCAATATAGTTTCTCTTGGTATCGCTTTAAAACCGTGATCTGCCATCCATTTGCTCAAACCTAACAAGTACGTCTCGCGCTGCTTTCTCTTATCTCGCCCTCTCTTTATCCGACCTGTGAGTATTAAATTCTCCAAGCTTTTTTCTGTCATTACGTGTCCCAGGAACCACATTTGTTTCTTTCTGGGGGATAGTATAATTGGATTTGAGATTAGTGTGTGAATTCCGACGCAAAGTATACTGAAGAAAGCGTAAGTGCCAACGAATAAAAAGATTTCTATTTTGTCTAATCTAAACTTATTTATAAATGGAACGTTTTGTGTGTGTGTGTGTGTGTGTGTGTGACCTATAGACTCCGAAACGGCTGAACCGATTTTCTTGAAAATTTACACATACTATAAGCGACTGCGATTGTTCTTAGCTAGGTTTTGTGTCGAGGTACATCCGATAAATATCGAAAATCGATAATCGAAAAAATCAGGTTATAGAAAGAGTGGCCGATTTTAATCAATTTTGATGCACTCATAGACAAACACATAAGAAACGATATTCAGAAGTTTCAAGGTTGCAGTTCTTACAATAGTGCAGAAAATCGATAAAATATATATAAAAGGCAAGATGTTTGTGTGTATTTCTGTTTATCTATCTGTATGTCTGTATTTTTTAAGCCCTTTTATTTTAGTTTTTGCTTCGGGTTTGGTTCTATGTAGGTATAATTGTAGTCCTTAGTCTCAGCCATGATACCATTTACTCAGAGGACTTATTTAGCCTTCAAAATTGACTTTACCTCGAAAAGAACTTATTTGATATCGATACCAGGAAATCAAAATTTGATTTATATCCATTCATTTTTCTTTCAGTCTACGGTTTCGCTTTAACTGGAAACAACTATTGCTTTTTAGTCTTTCGTGCCAACGTCCAAAGAGTCTGAGCCCAAGACCTTGGATTAGTTTTAAAGCTTTTATTACACCCGAGCAACGCCGGGCTATACTGCTTGTATTATATGATTGCATAATAGTATTGTCTACTAGGAAGACAAAACTATATCTCTCAAAGCTTAACAATACATTTCTTCCACCTATATCCATTAACGTCAGGTAGTGTGTGTGTGTCTGTGTCTGCGTGTGTGGGATCACGGAGGCCTCATCCAAACGTGTACTCGTGTGCGATATCTCAGCCTTCTCTTTAATGCCGGGGTCGGTGCTTACATATGTCTACATGTCATATGGCTATTTTCTTTCGCGTGTCCATCACGCGATCATTGACATGTAGGGGAAAACACTGTAACAGAGTGCATTCGTTACAAGGATCTCTTTCAGTCCAGCCAGTCAATGCAGATTATATTCAAACCTCGTATGCATCGATACTTAGTCTCTTCTAGTCTGAGACGCATAGTAGGTCATTTAGTAAGAATCGAACCCACTGCAAAGTTATAATAGTCTTTGAGAAACGCTTGTAAATTTCACCAGATATTTTTATTTGTTTTTGAGTTGACAATAGAGATTGGTTCTCTGAAAATATTTTGAAATATCATCACTAAAACGGGTTAAGAAGTTCACTGAGCAAAGAGTTAACAAGGAATACGTTTTGAGGACGGCAAATTAGAGAATGAAAATGAGAATATAAAGATATTTTTCTACTTTTTACGCATTTGTGCTTTATAAAATGAACCGTAAGCTTGCCATCAATCTGATTGGCAACAAAAACAACTCAACGGGTAAAAGATGACACATTAAGTAATTACATCCTATGAGTCAAGCACGAGAAACCTGGCCATGGCAAGCATTTACCTGTAATTTGATATCTTAGCAAGCGTAACTAAAAATTATTTTTGCACTACACAGCAAAGAGTGACATTTACGCAACTGTCTTCTTTGTTTTTAGCGGAATTTGCGACCTTTCTTTTGAAGCTATTTCTAAAAAAATTATCTTATTCATTTGTGGTAAGCAAAAATGGCCATTCCTTTTATAAAATAGTACAGAATAACCAAAGCGAGAAAATAGTTAAGAGTTATAACCTAAAGAAAATATAACTTAGTTTTGACACAAGACAGCAAGTATAGGCTACCTCATAAGCTCGATCGATCGACTGATTGATTCGCTATTTTTACTGATTATCAAGCCTGTGATGAAAATATTTTTACATTGTAAGAATTTTTGGAAATAAAGATATTTTTGATACGGGTTGAACTAATTATCGCATTACTTAGGGCAGAAGTTATGCCTTCATGATTTTGCCAAGGGTAATTGCGCGTAAATGAATATGATAAACCCGACTGGAATTGGAAGTCGAGTTTTAATTCCAGTGCTATGTATTACACAACCCACGCATTTAAAATCTAGTTTTAATTCCAGATTAATCCATTAGATCACCCGCATTATCCACGTTGGCAGTACCTGGTAATTCCAAGTAGTCACTCATCTAGATAGTGACCAGGTCGACGTCGTTTAATTTCGGTGATCGTTATACGCGAGGTTTTTAAACGGGATACAGGCGTAAGCCCCTAACATCGAACTCACTCCTCAAAAGTAATGGTCAATCAGACGCGTGTAACTAACACTTATCCCTAAGCTGAGGTTTATTTTTTTTTGTTTATTAACTGAGCTTAGCAGGGATAAGCACAATGCTACAAGTATTGAGGACCCAATAAGGATCGAACTGCCAACTACAACGGTACTTAGTCACCTTCCCTCTTAAGGCAAAATGTGACACAATGTGGGTCTTCCCGGCTATATAACCAGGCCAAAATAATCTGTCTATCTTTCCCTAGTCGTGATTCTACTCTTCGGCGCAAGCAAGACTGGGTTAGTGCTCTCTGCCCGAAGGCAGACAGCGGTCTCCACCCGAAGGCAGAGAGCTGACAGTCTCAATATTAGCCAACAGCAACGATATTTACCCACCTTCAGGTGTGATATGACACAAGGTCTTTTTAATGTGGAGATCCCACAACACATACAGTGACCTTTTAATCTCTGGCAAAATGGTCTAACCTTAAGTCCTATAGAGTAGAATTGTTACTTTTAAAAAATTCAGCAACATTTTTTTTTTATTTCTAGCTGAAATTTCTTTAATTCTTTATTCAACTTTCGGAGGGCATAATTCGCTAATTCAGTGCACTTTAGAATATATGTTCCACGTTTCATAGTCTGTTAAAACACTTCAGAAGTATTATTTGGACATCACCAAAACAAATGATTTAAAAAATAATTCTAAAATCGATGATTAAGTTCTCGAAGAAGAGTTCATCATCGTATGATGAGAAATATGACTCGGTATAAGCCGACTGACTTGACAATCATATCTCGTCTATTTCCCGGTCCGAACATTGCCTGACAAACAATATGAATGTGATGAAAATTGACGAAGGTAGACATTTATTTTTAACACCATTGTTTCAACGATTAAACGATTTTGTTTTAAATAGTTTTAGTTTTTTAAAATCAATTTATCAAAATCTAGGTCTGTTGGATTCAACTTAAAATGATTACTTAGATCACGAAAAAGTTTTAAAAATAAACATTTCGTGGCAAATGATGATAATTCTTACAGCAGCGGCGATGATAAATATTTTTTGTGTTTGTCTGCAAAAGTTCCCAATATAAAGTTGCGAATTCAAAAATATAAGAATTATCGTTTTTTTATTTACTAAGCTTGTCTCAAATCCACAAATACGGGGAAATTGTGAAGTATAAATTCACTAATGTTCTTTAAAAAGAACTTATAGTTTCAGTCAGTTAAGTGTCATACGTGAAACACGCTTGAGCGATCATGTCTCGAAATCTTATCAGTAGGTTGCCAGCCAAGGTTATAGAATCCAATCTGTTCTATTTAACCCATAACTGGAGGGAAGAAGCGGATTAATACCTTTTTCAAGGGTATTTTTTCGTAAGTGAATGCAATGGATTCCCCTGGAATTCGAACTCGGCTCCCCGATTTCTCGTTCCGAGCCGATATCCACTACATCACAACGCACATCTGGATCACATATAGGTCAGATGTGATATTTCTATATTTTGAAAAGTTAATATTTTAATCGGTGACAAAAAGACATGGCTAGCGATCTGAAATTTTATATATCGATGTGCAGCTAAGTGGGATCAGACCAAAAGAAGTGGAATGAGATTATGAATAGTGTAATGCGTCACACCTTAAATGGTTTGTAGTAAATATGATTATTCGAAATATTGTCTTTTTACTTAGGTCTGAAATGTTTCGAAATAAACAGAATAAAAATTGGTTTAAATATCAGTATGTATTTCAGTGGATATCGGCTCGGCTCGAGAAATCGGTGAGCCGATTTGAATTCCAGCTGAATTTTTTGCTTTCACTTATGTGCAAATAACCTAAGGAGAGGTATTAATCCGTCTCTTCTCCCTCCAGCGATGGGTAAAATGACAGGACGGATAGTATTCTATAGACTTGGATGGCAACCATTCCACCGCAGAAATTAATAGCAATCTATCTGCATGAAAATCTTCTACCCAGTCAGTCATATCTCTTTCGAGACATGATCACCCAAGCGTGTATCACTTATGGCATTTATCTGATTGACAGTAGTGCACTTTTGTCTCTGGCCTTATTTAAGAGTATGTAGCTGTCTCTTCCACCAGATATGGTCTTTTGATTTAGATCAAGATTAATTAGGTTGGTTTCATTTCAAAAGTAAAACGGAAATAAAGATTTGGTTTGCCATTTTAAAATAAATTCTGAGAGAAAATAATATATCACACACGCACAAACTTATAGAAAAGACAGAGAAGACAGGTCAAGGCAGTGGTAAAGTGATCTCATGTCAGGTCCGATGGTATTAAAGACACATCTTTGCATTTTGTGAAGAATTTCGAGATATATAGCATGATCTTCAAACCTTAGCTGTAATATTCACTGCATGGACGAATTGCAAATTTATAACTGAGTAAAATGGATTCTGACAAGAATAATTATCCGGTGGCATAAAACAGAGACCAAATTAAAAGAGAAGAAGTGATTATTTCCAGATTGCATATTGGAAACACTACCATAACCCATTCGTATATCCTAAAAAAGGAAGATCGTCCGGTACGTGTGGGATTTTAAGTGCTTTCAACCTAAAACACATACAGACAAACAGCAGAAATTTTAGTTTCAATCCGCTTAATATACTACCAAACTTTTTCTTCTTCTATGTGCCGTGTTCCTTCAGGACGTAGTCGATCATGGTCTTCCATATTTACCTATCCCTTGTAGCTCTTACCACCCTTTTCTCTTGTTACCCTCCCAAACCCTACTCCGCTATCGATTTGCTCAAGTCCATAAATAATTATAATAACTTTTTCAAAATACTGATTCATTTTGCATATTTTGGTTTCTAAGAGAAACTGATTAAAAAATTATAATAAATAAAAAAATTCATAGCAAACAAAAGTTTTATTATTGAAAGTAAGTTTTAGCTGTTTAAATACAAGTCTTTATTTTTAAAAAAATCAAACTTTGGAATTAAATGAGTTGATATTCCGTTAAACAAACCTAAACCAGATCACACAGTAAACCAACTCTCCTCAAAGCAAACCTGGTTAGTGATTTTATAGAATCACTCCACTATATGTCAGCAGGGATCAGTATAGAGAAATACGACATTAACGAAACAATATAAAAAAATGAATAAACAAGTTAAATAAATTTATTCTATTGCGTGACATTTAAATCTGAAACACTTTTTTTTACATCTAATATTACCATAGTGTAAAGGAAAGCAACATACATATGGTTGCTGTGTCTGGTGTCCTAATAAACCCATGTCTACAAACTACTTCATCAAGATGTAAGCGTTTGTCCAAGAAAATAATTCTGAGATATTTTTTTTCTTAAAAAAAAAAAAAAAAGCTATTTATTTTATCCAAAACTTTATTTGTTATGCCTTTGGTATCTGCTTAATTTAGCCTCCTCCGTTCGTTTGTCAACTCTGGCAGATAACTTTGAAGACAATTCATGTCTTTCTGAGCGACATTCATTCCATTTTAATCAGATACTCCTTGTCATAGTATGATGCTTGAAAATAATGATCGACTGTCAAAACTCACTATAGCATAAACCCGTCCACGTGCCTTTTGCACTGACTTTTATCTACTAGAAAGCTGTCAAAGGCCCATCGCTGCGAGACTTTATCGGATCTTTCAAGCGTATTCCGACGTCTGGCTTACATTTGAAAACAACGTGGGTATTGTTCGATTGAACCAACACAGAGTGCAAGCCACTACACTTCTTGTAAAACTTAGATAGAAAATTATATATTGCTAATTAGATTATCTTTGTTTGCCCCTTATACTCATATACAAATAGGACTCAAAAACAATTTTAACCAAAGCATCGCATTTCCGCTAAGTCAGAAATCTATCTATCTAATCTAAACTTATTTATAAATTGAACTTTGTCTGTCTGTGTGTGTGTGTGTGTGTGTGTGTGTGTGTGTGTATCCATTACCTATAGACTCCGAAACGGCTGAACCGATTTTCTTGAAAATTTACACAGTTGTACGATAAGCGTCTGCAAGTATTCTTAGCTAGGTTTTGTGTCGAGATATCACAGAGAAATATCAAAAATCGATAATCGAAAATATCGGGTTATAGAAGGAGTGGTCTGATTTTAATCAAATTTCATACGGTCATAGACAAAGACATCAGAAACGATATTCAGAAGTTCCAAGGTTGCAGTTCTTACAATAGTGCAGAAAATTGATAATATATATATATATATATATATATATATATATATATATATATAATATTGTGTGTGTATTTGTTTATCTGCCTGTATACCATGATACCATTTACTCAGAAGACTTATTTAGAACTTATTTGATATCGATACGAGGAAATTAAAATTTGTCTTACATCCATTCATTTTTCTTTCAGTCAACGGTTTCGCTTTAACTGGAAACAACTGTTGCATTTTAGTCTTTCGTGCCAACGTCCAAAGAGTCTGAGCTCCAGGACCATGGATTAGTTTTAAAGCTTTCATTACACCCGTGCAACGCCAGGCTATACTGCTCGTATACAACTATTTGAATAGTTTTAGTGATATCTTTGTAGCTAATTTAGAATTCCATGTGTTTTTTTTTACAATTGTCTACTAAAAATGGACTATTTACAGCCATATCAGATTAAAACACCGATTTCCGTACGAGCAATGAAGTTAAACAACGTAAAGTTGGGTCAGTACCTTGATGAATAATGACCTGGAATTATTAATTAGAGAGGCCGATTTTAATTAAAGTTGGGTTCGTTATATTCCCTTACGTGCAAATACCTACCTGTATCAATTGACCTCCCCCTTTCCCCCAGCTATGAATACCTACCTGTATCAATTGACCTCTTTCCCCCAGCTATGAATACCTACCTGTATCAATTGACCTCTTTCCCCCAGCTATGAATACCTACCTGTATCAATTGACCTCTTTGCCCCAGCTATGAATACCTACCTGTATCAATTGACCTCTTTGCCCCAGCTATGAATACCTACCTGTATCAATTGACCTCTTTGCCCCAGCTATGAATACCTACCTGTATCAATTGACCTCTTTGCCCCAGCTATGAATACCTACCTGTATCAATTGACCTCTTTCCCCCAGCTATAGATTAATTAGTAAGGTGTGAATCACTAACTCGTCAATATTTCTGAAAATATAAATTTTTTACAATCCCAAGTACAATTTCTGGTTTTAAATGACCTGCAAAAGGTCGATAGACCGAAGGAAACGAATCAATTAATAAAACAAATGGATGATGTCACATGTAGGCACGATTTCCAAATCAAGACTACCTCGAACTTATGTAAATACATGGGTTCTCTTTCTCTCTTTCTAATTTGAAGAGTATTATCTACAGAGTTTAACGTGGGGCAATATTATCAACAAACAAGGTAAAAACACACCGCTCCTCTCGTAAGTATGGATTAGTTAATAAGACTTGTATCACTAAGTCATTATCCCCGCAAAAAATTCTTACAATTTAAATATACGTTCTTGCTTTACATGACTTGTGATAGGTCGATAAACCGTAAAAAATTAAACAACCAAATAAATAATGTTACTTGCAAGCACGATTTTAACCCTTTCACGCATTCTGTTTTCAAACTTTATAGAATTGAAAGTGAGGCAATATTATCAGCTTCTGTATTCTAGAATCTGTAGCAGATACATCAGGAAATGTAAAATTGTCAAAAAAAAAAAAATAAGACAACTGTGTTTCTAAAGGGACATAAATTAGAATGTTGTAAAAATACATTTAAAAAATTATCTTATTTTACGAAAATGTCACAAAACATCGTCCTTGCACAATGTCAAACAATTTGTCAAAAAAAAAAGTGATCGTTACATCCAGATCTAGGTTTGTTTACGATTCTACTGAACGTCGTCCTCGAAGGCGAGTAACAAAACAAAACAGTTACCATATTTTATGCCTTCAAGAGAAGAACACATATTAGCAGCTGTGCGAACCCGAAACCCATCGGGAAAGACAAGTTTGTTTGAGAATATATAAAAAACACAGTAAAAATGAAATACTTTAGACTTAGAGTAAACTCGCTTAATATTCTAATAGAATTAATATAACGGAAGTAACAGTAATCTTGTTGTGGCTGGTCAGCAAATTTAGAATATCTTAAGTTATAGTCAATCATCATTCTAGATGTATCTATGGAGGAATAGCCTAAAGAATTCCATTCATACTGGGTTTTTATATTTTCTCTTAGACTGATTGTCACCCAAGACAAAACTGTCATTGGCACTGATATTTAACCTACAAATAAAGGAAAGTAGATTCATCCTTTTCTTCCGGGATCATTAGAATGAACTGAAGAAAATAGACTGAATTTGAATTCGGGGTAATGATTTCAATTCTAGTTGAATTCATTGCATTTACTTACGCGTAAATACTCTTGGGAAAAGTTTTAAACTATCTCTTCGCTTTCTGGCTATGGGTCGAATAGCAGTACAAATCTTGGTTCTATAGTTGTGGTTGACAGCCAGTCTACCGCAGAAAGAAATGGCCACCTACTGCAGAAATGATCTTCATAGTCGGTCATGTCTCTAAAACGTTCTAAAGCCACAGTTTTACGAGGATCGATACTAACGTGTATCACATATCACTGACTGATTGATGCTGATTTCACTTTCGGGGACGATAACCTTATTGTTACGCGCACATCCGAAATGAAGCATAGCTGATCATATACAAAGGTGAAGAGGGTTTATTAATATACAAAAGAGGCACTTTTTTGGAAAATGCAACAATTCAATATGGAAACACATACTAGTTTCTTAGGAATATTCTGATGTGAACAGTAGAGCACAGTAAAATATAAAATTGATATTAACAATAAAGAACAGCTTAAGAAAGAGAATGTCCTTTAGTGCTTTCCATAACTTATTTAAAAGTTGATAAAGCTATTCTATACATATCCCCCACAAAAAAACAAGTTTACAATATATTCAGTCTGCACTTAGCATACCATTGTTATTCTTGGGCTTAGACTACTATTGCTATACTTCGAAATGACCCTTAGATATAGATGTATAGATACATTTATGCATCGCTTGCAATGGCCCATCGAAATCTCAATATGATTAGAATTTGTGCATCTGCCTGGGAGAACTTATTGGTGAAAATAGAGAATGAAGAAAAGATTTCTTTATCAGCGAAAAATATCCAATGTTAACTCCTGATCGAGAAGGTTTGAACGGTCACGTTACTCTTTGCGTGACACCGGTTGCTTTCTAAATATGAGCGTAAAGACAGTCTACTTCTTTTCATACATCTTCTCACTAAACGTCCATCTAGCATACAAATGTTTATAGAGTCGAATATAAATGATAAATAGTTACCTGCCTGCCAGGTAGGGATAGTCATCTCTCAACAGGATGCGGCTCAGCTGTGTCTCTTCCGAGAACAGATATGCTTCTGAAAAAAATAAATACTGATAAATCCCCAGTTCCAGGGAATAGCTATCTCAGGCTAAACCACCTTACTGCATTAGAGGGGTGGATCTGTGGTCGGCACCGAGGACAGCGCAACCGACGCTTGTAGGTGCTGGGCAATTTTGGACCCTGGACCGAGCATTCGTGTTCCCCACATCAAAATCGATCTAGTATCACACTATGTCTCAGTTAGGAGACGAGATAAATATCAGTATTTACCTTAACACGAACCAAGTAAGTCGTTACAAATATAGAGACCAATATTTAACCATACCTAACCAATACGAAACCAGCAGATTGAAATATAAACTAGTAATAATGAGCTAATCCCAAGTAAAGATTTTCATCAGTTAATTGTCATACGTGATACACGCTTGGGCGATCATGACTGAGTGGACGGAACGTTATCCCGTAGTAGATTGCCATTACTTTCTGCGGTAGCGTCAAGGCTATAGAACCCAATCTTTGTTATTTAACCCATATCTGGTGGGAACAGACGAATTAATACTTTTCCCAAGGGTATTTGCGCATGGGAAAGGTATTAATAAGGCTTTCATACTAAACTAGAAAAGACAAATATTTACTAATATCTAACTATTTCAAAGCTTATAGACTCAAATTTAAATTACCAATATTTACCCAATTCCAAACCAAGTTTGTTTTGTTTCTTTTAATCACAATGGGTTATTTAATGTTGAAATCTAAATATTGTTTACGCAATATTTTATGTATTTTTGGAAATAATAGTTTAGTGATACAAGTCTATTAGCTGGGAGAGTGAATAAATGGATTAATACCTTTCCCAATTGTATTTAAACATGAGTGAATATAACAAAAGCAACTGGAATTTGATCACCGCAATAAATAATTGCAAGACATTGTCTATTGTACCACGAGTAAACTCAATCGCTAGATATTCCTAAGCAGTCACCCTTATAAGTATTGACTAGGCTAGACGTTACTTAACTTCAGTGATCGTACAGGAAGTGATCGTTTGACGTGACGCAGCCATAAGTATAATAAAGGAGCAGACTAAACACAAAAATTTTATCCATTTTCTAACCAAGAAGATACTTTTTATTTATCTCTGAGATGAGTAATATTCAATAATCCTGGAATTATGTCAAACTTTGTTCTCATATTCGTTGATATAAGTGTCTATTATAGACGCAACATTTCGACCAAATACACTCTGGATATCATCAGGTGTCTATAGATTGGCTGATGTGGAATATCTCGTTGATTATAATGGACACGTTTAGAAACGCCGTGTCTATTATAGCACCTGCATCAACCAAGATGAGAACAAAAGTTTGAAATCATTTCAAGATTATTGAAAATTCCTTTTTTGTTTCATAAGCGTTTCACTCCGAGCAAGGCATGTCACTGCTGCGCAGGGGGCTACATAGAGTGGAGAAAAGATGATTAAATATAGGAAATGTCAGAGGGTGGGTGATAGGCGGGTAAGGATACCGAGAATGAGGGTTGGGTAGATGAGTGTTCTGAGAATAATTGGGAGTTAGTGTGATAGGAGGTGTCTATTGATACCTACATCTCAGAAATAAAATACAAAATTATGACACGTGGCACGAACCCACTAACATAATCCAGTTGTCAAAATCCATCTGACACTGAATATAAAAGGCTCCAAAAATACGCCACCAAAGTCCCTTCAGTACAGTGGCGTAGTGGATACAGTAGTTGGTTATACATGTGTTAGCATCATCTAGTGGTCATAAGTTCGATCCTTGGACTTGGAACCATATTCCAACATGAAAGAACAATAATTGATTTCACAGGGTATTTCGCAATAATCCAATTGTCAAAATCCATCTGACACTGAATATAAAAGACTCCAAAAATACACCACTAAAGTCCTTCGGGGCGGTGGCATAGTGGATATAGTAGTTGATTAAGTAAATACTTATATGAACTACTAATATTTATCTATTACTGAACGTAGTAAATGTTTTCAGACGCAAATATAAACTACCCATATTTACGTAATCGCAAGCCAAGTAAATGGTTTATAATTCATAACCGAGTGGTATTTAAATATTACCTGACCATGTAAATACTTATTAACCCCAAATAAAAAAAGTTTCAATGTTCAACTATCTCCAAAACAATAAATTCAAATATAAAGACTGATTTCGGCATGAAAGCTTTGACATATAAATTCAACCAACAATAATTAAATTAACAAATTTGAATCTATAAAAGATTGTAAGTTCCTGTGTAGAAAATATTCTCTCGCAAATTGCTCGAATTTCGGGCCAGAAAAAGAAAAATGCTGACAATTCAACTCGCCGGTCCAATCTCACCAATTACTATCCACCTAACCAGTTAAACCTCCTCTTCGCTTCGAGAACGACTGCTTTTATCGGCCGATCAATTTTTTCCATTGGTCGACAACACAGAGAGGACGCCAAAGATTTGCATACACTCCCATAGCGACTCCTGCGGCGGACTTGTTTTGGGTATGTAATTTTCTTTTTCGCCACATTTTACGTGGTAGTATTAACGCGACGCGTTGTCGCTTGGTTTGACGAGGTAAGTCGCCGTTTTCTTCGCTATAGCCTGATTAACGAATATAAAAATAAAAAAGAGCAGTCAAGGACCACAAACTTCCGCCAACAAGCAATTAGCAAGAGAAAAGTATTAAAATGAGAATAATTGCAAATAACTTGTCCGCTTCTCCCCTTTTTTGTTGCTTTTGGAGAATAAATATTAAATTTTCATTATAAACAATAATATTTTCGTGAAAATATATGGTGTGCTCAGAAAATGTGACGTAAATCAATTTAGGGGAGGTAATTCAGTATTGGGCATGTTAAACATACGAAAAATATTAGTAAAAAGAAAAAAAAACAGTAAAAAGCCCAGAAACTTTATGCCGTAGCAGATCAAACCCAAAATCTAATCAGTTCGTGTCAGTCATGAGGACAATTATCCCTGAAAGTATCATCCAAAACCATCCAGCCGGTCTTGAGATATCATGAGGATGGACAAACAGAAAAACAAACACGCAAACAATTAAACAAAGGCGACCGAATAATATAAAAAATAGTTTTGCGTGTTTCTATTCATAAAGTCTCTTGAAGAATGTTCAGAGGAACAAAACGGTAAATAACTTCAATAATGTTAATGCAGAATTCTTTTTTTAAAGTGTCTTTGTTTCTTTTATATGAATTGTGGGATAGTGCATATCGGCTCGGAACGAGAAATTGGGAAGCCGAGTTCGAATTCCAGAGGAACAAAACGGTAAATAAGTTCAATCATTTTTTTTTATGTGCATTGTGGGGCAGTGGATATCGGCTCGGAACGAGAAATTGGGAAGCCGAGTTCGAATTCCAGAGGAACAAAACGGTAAATAAGTTCAATATTTTTTTTTATGTGCATTGTGGGGCAGTGGATATCGGCTCGGAACGAGAAATTGAGAAGACGAGTTCGAATTCCAGTTGAATTAGTTGCATTCACTTATGCGCAAATACCCTTGGGAAAGCTATTAATCCGTCTCTTCCTTCCAGTCATGGGTTAAATAGCAGGACAGATTGGGTTCTATAACCTTGGCCGGCAACCAGTCTACCACAGAAAGCAATGGCAACCTACTGCGGGATAATCTTCTTCCCAGTCAGTCATGTCTCTTTCGAGACATGATCGCCCAAGCGTGTATCACGTATGTCACTTAACTGACTTTTTTCTTACTTAAAACAAAAAAAAAAACTTTTGAAGCTTTCCAATAAAATATGTTACTGTTTTCATGCAGAGCACTCAATTATATTATCTTATTCTCTTCCGCAATAAAGTCAGAAAAAATACCGGACACTTTAATATCTGTTAGTTTTTTTTTTATTGGTACACTTGAAGAAGCGGAAGTCTTCAATTACCGCCGGTAATACCGCCATTTTGCATTCTTCATCGGAGTCTTTGTCGACATCTCACTGCAAGTTAAACAGACAAGTTTTTGGTTGGAGGGAGAATCCGTGTGACGATTTAATTGTTCCTTTCGCCTTGATTACAAGATGTGATATAATCGTGCTACTCGCTTGGCTGGTGTGTATCCCATGATTCTAAGATGCTTTTGCTACTCGCCTTTTTTATGAAGGACAGCCATCCGTGCGTATTGAAGTGGGCAGCTCTCGACTGAAATGTTTTCGTTACCCATCAAGTAGATACGTCTGCGCTGAATATCAGTTGCTGAGACATTGAATGAAAAGACTGCTCTTTTTCTTCCTCATCTTCTTCCTGTCCATACTGAACCCCATCTTCATGTGAATTTTTCACAGTTTCGTAAATTTCAATCCAATGTTGTCTTATTATTTTTTTATTTTTTCTTAATTGTATTTTTACATTACGTTGTTGTTACAAATTGGCGTAATCAATTGAAATTCTGTTCTCTAGACATTTTTAAAACAAACTGGCTCAAGATACAAAAACCATGCAAAAAATTCTCGCAGGGTACATGGTGGCAGGTTTTGGAGGCCTACAATCTTATTGTGTGTTTTGGTGCGTGATCGGGACGAAAAAACGGAGAAGTTCGTTGCATTCACTTACACTTAAATAACCTTGGGAAATTATTAATCCGTCTTTCCCCTCTAGCTATGGATCAAATAACCGGACGGGTTGGGTTCTATAGCCTTAGTTGGCAATCATTTTACCACAGAAAGTATTGGCAAACTATTATGGGAAAATATTCTGCCCACTCAGCCAGCCCTACTTCGAGACATGATCACCCTACCATGTATCACGTATGATAATTAACTGACTGACAATCCTACTATCAATACCACTTTTTAATAACCGATCCCTTAAGTTTCTAGATAGTGTTCCAAATGCACCTTTTATTGCATTGAATATTTTTCATTCTGCTTTTGTGTTTTTTGAGTAATTGTATCATCCAGTCCTTTGTTTTTTCTGTGCAAGTTATTATCGAATAACTGTTGTCTTGTATGACAATTCTAGCTGGATATGACATCTTCCACCTTTTTACGGGGTAAGTATTAACGGTCTAGGATGTGCGTTGTGGTACAGTGGATATCAGCTCGGAACGAGAAGCCGGGGAGCCGAGTTCGAATTCCAATTGAATCTATTGTATTCACTTACGCTGAAATACCCTTGGGAAAGGTATTAATCCGTCTCTTCCTTCCAGTTATGGGTTAAATAGCAGGACAGATTGGGTTCTATAACCTTGGCCGGCAACCAGTCTACCGCAGAAAGCAATGGCAACCTACTGCGGGATAATCTTCTTCCCAGTCAGTCATGTCTCTTTCGAGAAATGATCGCCCACGCGTGTATCACGTATGGCACTTAACTGACTGACTGATTGACGGTCTGCATCAGCATTTGAATGAATTTGTTGTCTTAGAATCCAATCGGCGAATGTCACTTTTTTTTCAGTTTAAGATATCTAAACTTATTTATAAATGGAACTTTGTCTGTGTGTGTGTTTGTGTGTGTGTGTCCGTTACCTATAGATTCCGAAACGGCTGAACCGATTTTCTTGAAAATTTACACAGTTGTACTACAAGCGTCTGCGAGTGTTCTTAGCTAGATTTTGTGTCGAGGAACATCCGATAAATATCGAAAATCGATAATCGAAAAAATCGGGTTATAGAAGGAGTGATCCGATTTTAATCAAATTGCATACACTCATAGACAAAGACATAAGAAACGATATTCAGAAGTTTCAAGCTTTCAGTTCTTACAATAGTGCAGAAAATCGATAATATATATAAAAGGCAAGATGTTTGTGTGTGGGTCTGTTTATCTGCCTCTATGTCTGTATTTTTTTCAGCCCTTTTATTTTAGTTTTTGCTTCGGGTTTGGCTCTAAGTAGGTATAATTGTAGTTCTTAGTCTCAGCCATGATACCATTTATTCAGAGGATTTATTTAGCCTTCAGTTTACGACGAAAAAACTTATTTGATATCGATACCAGAAATCAAAATTTGACTTACATCCATTCATTTTTCTTTAAGTCAACAGTTTCGCTTTAACTGGAAACAACTATTGCTTTTTAGTCTTTCGTGCCAACGTCCAAAGAATCTGAGCTCCAGGATCATAGATTAGTTTTAAAGCTTTCATTACACCCGTGCAACGCCGGGCTATACTGCTAGTTAGAACTATATATAATCACTGGCATGATAAGGCTATTGATGGCAATTATTCCGTTCTAAGAATTTACTTCAGTTCTTAAAACGTAATCTTCTTTCAATATTTCTTCCATTTTTATGGTGAATTCCTTGCCACTCACTTACAGTTAGGTGCTTAAAAGCTTTTTCTTGCTCTAAATCTTTAATTTTTATCTCAGGTCTAAGATAATAAAGGAGGCTTGTTGTATTGATCCTCGTAAAATTGTGGCTTTAGAACGTTTATCCGCTGTCATCACTGAAATATTTTGCTGTTTTCAGGAAAACTTCAGGAAAGTTTTCAGGAAAACATCCAGCTCACTCTCATTCCTAGCATAGAACTTTAAAGAATCCAGTTAAAAAAAGGTAACTGATTTCTTTTCAGATATCTTGTAAGTATATTCTGTCCTGCTTTTTAGTATGAGAGACAGCGCGTCACCTTGAAATATTCCTCTAATGAGTTCATTTTTGTTCTCCATATCAACATTGATGAAACTGATGATAACATGTGACACCTTGTAGATATTTGAATACTTTAAATTGAGGACTCTATCGAATGACTTACGGTAATCTATCCATTCATTACTGAGGTTTTTCTTTGTATCACGCTCTAATAACTAATTGGTATTTACATCCGTAAAAGCCACGCTTGCACCCTTTTTGTTCAAAAGGTAGTTTTCCTATTTTTAAGAAGAAATGTGTCCCTTTTGTTAAAATAAATTTCAAAAGTTTGTAAGTTGTGAAAAGACATGAAACTGCTCTGTTGTTTGTGAGACATTTGTGCTACTATTCTTTGGTAGAAGGAAGAGGAATTTTGGTAGAATAATTGACAATTTCTTGAAACCTTTTAGCTAGTTATTTTGTGTGCTGCATTTAGATAATAGTCAACACTTAGGAATTTTATTGATTCCTAAGGATTTTTATTTTTTTCACTGCACATTCAAAATTCTGTTCTGATTTTCGTCCATGTTTGTTCTAGTTTATTTTTCATCCGTTGTACTTCTTGCATAATCCAATCTGCTTCTTTGATATGTTCTTCAGGTCAACACCACATTTTTTCTAAGAACTGTATATCCACTGTCATTGTTGTTAGGTTACGGTATCGACTCTTGCTCTGTGAAATCTTATGAAATCGGTTTGAAAGATCTTGTTCTGTCTATAAAATCTTCATCATTTTTCTAGTGTCTGATTCTTTGAGTCTTCAGTTCTATTATTTGATTTATTTTTTCTCTAGTTGATCAGACTTCATTTTCATTCCTAATATCCAATTTTCTTTTCACTCTTCTCTCTTTTCTAGTCCTTACAATTGTCTTCTTGCCAGTTTATCAAGTACTGATAATTCACTTCTAGGTTGTTCGATTTCTTTCTCTATTTCTCTTTCTCAAGGATAATCTTCATGTCTGTGAGATTGCTTTTTTGTAATTTGATGTTTTATTTTTATTAGCTGCTTTTACTGATGCATATATTGCTTCTTTACGACTTATATGTGGGTCTACTATGTACATAATAGATTTGAATGCTGCATTGTAAAATTTAATAATTTAGAGGTTATGCTTTGTTGGTTGTAATTATTGAAATGGTTCTCGTTCCTCTATTTCAATACTTAGCTCATGACTTACACTACCGGCCATAATTATTAGTCCACCCCAGTTTTCTAAAAGAAATTATGTACTTCATACTATTTTTAGTATTTATTACCAAGTGTATAAATTAAATGAAAATAGAATGGTTCTTTTGTTATTATTACTTTGCAAAATTTTACAAGGCAAGGAAGCAAATATGAACTCGTCCGAATCACCCTAAATTTTCTTCATTCTTTCATTGATGAAACTGCAATATAGGTAATTATTAAATGCTTATAAATTCATTTGATGCACATGTCATTGTGCAGTATTAACAAACGAACCATTCTATTTTCATTTACAATTATTCACTTGGATATAAATAATAAAAATAGTATGAAATACATCATTATTTTTTTAAAAACACTTCTGCTTCTTCTGCTTCTATGTACCCTGTCTTTTCAGGACGTAGGCAATTATGGCTTTCCACGTCTCCCTATCCATAGCGGCTCTTAGCACGCTTTCTCCTGTTACACCACGTTTTGTCATCCATCTGATCAGAGGCTTCAAATATGTTATTCGTCTTTCCCTTATCTCGTTTCCCCTCTATTTGGTCTGTTAGTATCAGGTTCTCCAAGCTCTCCTTTTCTAATTGCATGTCCCGAGAACTTTAGCTGTCTCTTCATGATGCTCAGTATTAATTTCCTTTTCGTTTTCATCCTTTCTACAACCTCATCGTTGCTCATATGCTTGATCCAGGATATTTGCAGCATCCTTATGTAGAACCACTTTTCAGTTGCTTTAAGTTTTTTTCTCTAAAACACTAGGGTTGCTTATTAATTATAACCGGTAGTGTATATTTCTCATGATTTCTTCCTTGGCTTCTTGTATGTGGTTATTGTTTTCTGGAAAATAATCTGGGTTCAATGTGTTTTGAACTCGTTCCTTTGCAGTTTTTTGAGCTGCGAAGATCATGCTTTTAAGACTGTTCTCAACGTTAAGCATGATCTTCATATTGATTGGTGTGTGTCTCAGTTGTTTCATTATGATCTGGGGTTTGTTTGATGTTAGTACTTTTAATGTCCATTTCCTGTTCCCTTTTTATGTTTTATTGATTCCATAATTTCGGTTTCCGTTGTTTTTATTTCTTTAATTTCAGCGCTGTCCATCGGTTATTTCTCATGGTGTACTTTCTTACATTCTTCTTCTTCTTCTTCTTCTTCTTCTTCTTCTTCTTCTTCTTCTTTTTCTTCTTCTTCTATGTACCCTGTCCCTTCAGGACGTAGGCGATCATGGTTCTCACGTCTCCCTATCCCTTGTCGCTCATAGTATGTTTGCTCCTGTTACTCTTGGCAACCCCCGTTCCGTCATCCACCTGATCAGGCCCTGCAAATATGTTATCCGCTGCCTTCCTCTGTCTCTCTTTCCCTCTATCTAGCCAGTCAGTATCAGGTTCTCCAAGCTTTACTTCCTCATTGCGTGTCCCAGGAACTTCAGTTGTCTCTTCCTGATGCTCAGTATTAATTTCCTTTTTGTTGCCATTCTTTCCAACACTTCATCGTTGCTTGCATGCTCAGTCCACGATATCTGCAACATCCTTCTGTAGAACCACATTTCCGCTGCTTCCAGTTTTGTCCCCATTTTCGATGATATTGTCCAGCATTGTTTTAATTTGTCTGTGGAATTTCAAATTAGACTATCGCCTTTACTCCCAATTAGCATGGATCAGGCTAGCCTTCCTGAGAGCAAAACACGGCGCCTCCTTGGCCTCACTCACTCAGCAGACCTCAAGTGGAATGACTATATCGAATCCATAGCTAAATCCGCTGCTAAGAAGGTCAGTTTACTGTGCAGGGCCTGAAATTTTTTCCCGTCAGTATTCATCTTGCACATACATAAATCTATCATCCACCCGTTTATTGAATACTGCTGTGGTCGGGTGCCCCTGCTATCCACCTCGGGGTTTTTGACAAAATCCAACGGAGAATCTATAATGTGAACGATCCCAACTTGGCAGCTCGGCTGCAGTTGCTCTCTCACCGGCGTGATGTGGCTTCCCTATGTCTCTTCTACAAATACTTTCACGGCTTCTTCTCCAATAAACTTAACTCACTGGTGCCCCCTATGTATGAATTTACTCGAGCTACTAGACTAGCAGCTATTTCCCATCCTTTTACAGTGAAACCGATAAAAAGTAACCTCAATTTCTACTCTAACATCTTTTTTCTTGCACTTCCCGGCTGTGGAATTCCGTTCCGTATACTTGCTTCCCCGACAGCTACAATCTCCAAGAATTTAAATGCAAGGTCAATAGTCATCTAACACGCATCCTTTCTCTCAAGCTCTTTTCTCTATCCACTACACTCTCATCACACCAGTATTCTGATCATTCTATTACCCTCTTCCCGACGCCCGCTATAACCTACCCCTCCTTCTCGCCAAATGTCATATGTTTTTTGAGTGATGTTTTTCTGAGTTTTGTGAAACCTTTCACCGAACACAATCATTAGGCGCCTCGATGTGGTGTAATGGTTAGCAAGCTTGTTGCGCGAAAATCATTTCAACTGAATAGTGAGTACGATCCTCACTGGGTAACCAATACCTTTGGCCTTGTGCCGCATTTAAGCACCTCTTCATAGTATGCAGTCACAACGAGTTTTTATTGTTCACGAGGCTTTGACCGTTTCTTTCTTTAAATGAATGGCTGTAGATCTAGTTGGGAAATTCAATGACCCATCACTGGTATTATCCTGATCGTGGGGAACTGAACATTTATTATTTTTGTACGAATTTTTTGCTATAGCAGAGTTTGTGAGCTCATGTAGGTTTCCGCTTTTAGGGCGCTCTCCTTGCTTATTCACTGGAAGAGCCATACTGGAATTCTCTTGTTTTGTTTATTTATTTATTTATTTTTTGTTCTTTCGCATATTTTTCCCACGAGTATATGCGTTGTAGTGCAGTGGATATCGACTCTGAAAGAGAGATCGGGGTGACGAGTTCGAATTCCAGTTGAATTCCTTGCATACACTTACGCGCAAATACCCTTGGGAAAGTTATTAATCCTTCTCTTCCCTCCAGTTATGGGTTAAATAATAGGACAGATTGGGATCTTTAGCCTTGGATGGCAACCAGTCTACTGCAGAAAGCAATGGCAACCTACTGTGGGATAATCTTCTGCCAGGTCAGTCATGTCTCTTTCGAGACATGATCGCCCAAGCGTGTATCACGTATGGCATTTAACTGACTGATTTTCCCACGAGTGATGCACGAGTCAAAAAATCCACCCAAAGTTGCACGCACATTGTGAAAAATATCTTTCACAGACATGATTCTGAAGCCTATAGTGAATCATTCACAACTCAGCAACTTCGGCACGATTAACATTTTGAGTTGCGGGTTGTTGTTTGTAATTTTCCTTCTCGTAAATGGGTTGCCAGGAGACACGATTAGAATTCAATAAGAAAGACTTCCGAAAAAGACTTTGTAAAATGAAGCTGCCTAACAAAACAAAATATTATTATACTAGAATATTATGTTTAAATAATACATTATATATTTATAATTAAGAAAAAATAGATGGTTAATTTATTTATTTTTTACTATTTTTGCTACTGTTTATGTTGATCAGATTGGTTATTGAGTAATTAAAAATATTATTGTTGTTGGTACAATCACTAGATTTTTAGTGAAATTAGTTACCAAAAACATTTAATGGAAAATAAAAGCGATAACACTCGGATATTATATATTAGATATTAGATTGTCACACATGAAATGTCGTATTTTTGATTGGTTGTCGATCCTATATTCTTTAGTGTGTATAAAAATCTTGACTTATTCCTGACTCTTTTTCTTTTCAGATAATTTTTTTAATATATTGTAACTCATAAGCCCAATAAAAATGATTAGAATGAAACAATGTCGAGTAATGTTATTCTATAAATGCAGACTGGAAAAAAATATTTTCATCGAATCATTACTTATGATGAGAAATGGATACTTCTCTTTGATAACAAGAGTGACAGTAAGAGTGAGTTATCAAAACACTACCGAAGACCTGCATTGCACCCTAAAACGTTAATGGTTACCGTATAGTGATTTTTCAAAAGGAATTTTCATTATTCATTTTTATCATCGAGGGAAAGCAGTAACAGCAACCTGGTTGTGTGAAAAAAAAAGAATTAGAAAAGAAATATCCTAGTCATGTAAATAGGGAGGGTCTAATTTTGCTGCGCAACAACTCACGGCCGCACGCTTCTCGTTCAACTGTGCAAAAGTTGTATAAACTGAATTATGAAGTTTTGCCTCATCCTCCATATCTCTTCTACTGATTATCACTTATTTAAACATTTTGAGCTTTACATACGCAATGAAACTTTCTCGAATTAGGAAGAGCTAACCGAAGCATTTGAACTGTTTATCGCATTAAAGGATTTGTTTTTTTTTTAAGATGGGATCAAGAAATTCGTGGTATTTTGGAGAAAAATCATTAATCAACTCGGCCCCTATTTCAACTTAATAAATTACTGAATATTTCAGAATCGTTTTATTCATTTTGTACAAAGTGCGTTGTTTCATGTACGACAACCTAATGAAGTTCAGAATTTATACGAAGGATGACGTATCACTACTGGGACATTTCAATAATAATAATAATAATAATAATAATTAAAAAAAATGTGGAAATTGAAAACAAGAGTTGTGCCAGTGATAGTAGGTGCACTTGGAATGATAAAAAATGGAACAAAACAACACATTGAAAGAATCCCTGGAAACCCCAGCTTAAGAGATATACAAAAAATTGTCTTATTAAGTACAGCCCACACACTAAGGAAAACGTTATCTATGTAATGCTGGGGATGATAGGGAAAATAGAAAAACATGAAATGGAGTCATAACAACACGCCACTACCTGCCTTAGGTCTCCCCGCAGACTTGGTTGGTAGTGAGACCAAAGCAGAAATCGAAATATGATGAAAAATGACATAATAATAATAAGTTTTACTATTTTTTAAGATAATATGATTAAGTGAAACACCCCTGCAAATTAAAAAGGTAAAAACTTTAATTATTGATTAATTTAAAGAAACTTTGATATTATTTATCAAATTATATATATATATATATATATTAATCGTATCACCCCGAACAAGACGGTAACGCTACTGATGTACAGGAGTCTACATAGGAGTAAAAAAAGTAGATAGTTAAGGATGGGAACACAGGTGTAATGACAATTGCAAAGGTTGAGAGAAAGGAAAAGATATACAGGGTGGTGTAGAAAGAACTACAATCAATTATATATATATATATATATATATATATATATATATACTGTCCATCTATATATTTTGTTATCTATTCAATGAACTCCTTGAACACGCTCATCGTTATCTACAATTAATATCGTAGTCTTTCTAAGAAAAATATTTCTAATCTTTCAAAGAAAAATCTTTCGAAATATCTACAACTAATATCATATGAGTACAGACAAGAAAACTAGTTGATTAATCTATCATGATCATTGAAAGAGAAAGTGATAAATCAAATAATAATAATAACAACGACAACAACAACAAGAAATTCATATCTACGTTAAAATAGTGGTAAAACTAACAAAATTTTATACTCATGTTTTTAAAGATAAAACGCCAGATTTTCAGGAGTTTAAAAATTGTGCCATTCTCGATGTAATTCCAACCTCGAAATTGGTTTTATTATTATTATTATTATTATTATTATTATTGTTGTTGTTGTTGTTTTTGTTGTTGTTAGAAACCTAATAGACTTCTTTTGTCAGTAAAACTTTATTAATTCCTTATGAATTATATTAACTTCCTATTTCGAAAACATGTTAATACATAGTGCCGGCAAAATTTAAAATTTCGATGATTAATTATGAAAAATTCATTTCCTGTCACAAATATTTACATTATAAGAAGAGAAATTCTCTAAAGTTAAAAAACGATTTGTTATTAAGAAGTTGTTAGTTGAGTGGGAAGCATTTTTAATTTTTTAATTTTTTGTTTTACCTTGTCTGTATACAGCTGTTTATAAGACGTTGGAGCTAAAATCCAATTCACCGGAATCTGTAAACCATTGGAGTGAATGACAGTTTTCATTGAGTTTAAGAAATCTTCATTTATTTTGTTCTTAATATGTTTTCCTACATTTTTTCTTTTTAAGTATCTTCATTCATTCTTTTTTTCTTTAGGTTTAATCTTATGTTTTGTTTTTGTTTTTTAATAATATCTCTTTATTTATTCTTTCTTGCTTTTTTATTATCTACTATCTTTCATAATATCTCTTAATTGATTGATTATTTATAATAATAATAATAATAATAATAATAATAATAATAGACTTTACCCCAAGCAAGGCAGTATACCATTAGGATACAATGTATTACTGGCCATGAAGTAATTAGAAAAGAGTGACTTTCCTAAGGCACAAGAACAAAAGTAATCAGGAATACAATGGAAAAGAATTGACTTTGTTTTTTAATTATTAAAATGAGCTGAAGGTCATGGAACCGTAAGAGGGTTCCACAAACGAGAAGTGTGAGAAAAGAAAAAGTTAGCATAGAGCTGAGAGTTACATCTAGCAAACTCAACTTTATATTAGTAAAACTTCGTCACCATTAGTACTGCGTTTAAATTTACAAAGTCTACATACCTTGGTAAAAAAGTCTACATACCCTGGTAAAAAGCTTATCAAAAAGATTTCCATGGAAGTATTTATAGAAAAGCACATGGGTGGGGGACTTTTCAGCTGGGGAATATGGCTGAAGCTGATTGAGACACTAGATCAGAACCAATAATATTGATGGTTAATTTTTTTATTTTATTAACTGTCTCAAATATATGGCGGAAAAACCAAACGATATGTGGCAACAATTCACTAAGCATGAACGAATGGTAAATTTATAGATTTGTATGATTTTCTAGTAAGATACAAACCCCGAAATTTCAACTTCTTATCAACAGATTTATCAACTGATTCAATAAACTCTTTACACTTCATGTCAGCATAGAAATTTAGCCAACCAATTAATCTAATGGAGGTTAGCATCAGCCATACTGATGGAAGGCAGAATATCTGTTTTTACTAAGAGAGAAGTTTAGATTGGGGGCGCTAAAATTAACAAGCCATCCATTGCCCCAGTTACCAGCAGACTAAAGTTGCGTTTTTCCCATCAGCCGCAGATTTGACTTTTCCGGACAAATGAAACTTTTTTTTATAATCGTGTCGCCCCAAGCAAGGCATTTTACTGCTACTGTTGTGCAGGGGGTTAAATAGGAAGAATATTGAGGAGTTAGAGGTTGCAGGGAATGTCAGGAAGAGAGTAGGAGAGGGAAGAGATTACTGATGAGAGTGGGTTGGACGAGGAGGAATGTTATGAGTGAGAGGTTGCAGTGGGTATCAGGAAGAGGGTAGGAGAAGGAAGAAAGTACTGATGAGTGTGGGGTGGATGTAGAAAAGCATGATAGAGAGGATGTAAGTTAGTGAGACAGGAGATAAGTAATGACTTTACATTTAAATTCTTGGAGATTGTAACTGTCGAGAAAGCAAGTATGTGGAAGAGAATTCCACAGGCGGAAAGTGCGAGAAAAGAAGCTACTGGAGTAGAATTTGCGTTTACAATTTAATGGTTTCACGTTAAATGGGTGGGACTTACTATCGAGATAGGAGTAAATGGTCGTGCCATCAGTGAAGATATCAAATTGAAAGCTAATACCATCCGATAAATCATTAATAAAAATGTAAAGCAAAATAGTACCATGAATAGAACCCTGGGAGATACGTATATTAGTGCCAAAATATATAGAAGAGTGGCCGTTTAGAATAAAGTTACTTTCATGATTTGATAAGAAAGACTGTATCAGTGCGAAAATTTGGCCGGAAATACAGTAAGTTTTTATTTTGTGAAGAAAACTAGCATTGTTGAAAGCTTTATAGATGTTCAAAGCTTGACTATTTATATCTTGAACATGATAGTCTCTTGCCACAATTATCATCAGCAAAATCAGCAGTTGATGTCAAGAAATCAAAGACATGTTGTTTGTCTGAAGAAAAAAAAGCATTGCGATTGGAGATGCTTAACCAGTTGAACGTTGATTAGGATCACTGGTAGTTTCCCAAATACAACTAGAAAGCTAATAGTTCGATAGTTGGAAATGTCGGACAGTTCACATGAGCTCTTAAAAACTAGAACAACCAATGAAGATCTTCAGTATGAAGGAAACGAAGATGCAGCAAGATATTTATTAGACAGTTTAGATTATTATTACGGTGTTATGATCGTTCGAAACGTTGTATTTAAAAACTTTATTTATTATATATATATTTATTTTTTATTATATATATTATTATTTATATACACGGAATATATTAGGTGAATTTCGGTATGCATAATAATTAATGCGTGATATTTAATATTTTTTTTTTACTTATTTTTGGATGTGCGTTGTGGTGCAGTGGATGACGACTCAGAACGACAAATCGGGGAGCCGAGTTCGAATTCCAGTTGAATTCCTTGCATTCACTTGCGCACAAATACCCTTGGGAAAGGTATTAATTCTTCTCTTCCCTCCAGTTATAGGTTAAATAACAGGACAGATTGAATTCTATAGCCTTGGTCGGCAACCAGTCTACCGCAGAAAGCAATGCTAACTTACTGCAAGACAATCTCCTACCGAATCAGTTATGTCTCTTTCGAGACATGATCGCTCAAAGGGTATATCACGTATGACACTTAACTAACTGACATATTTTCAGAGAGAAATATTCTTGAAGTATAGAAGCCCTTAATTATGAACATGACAAGATATGATCTTTGTTTACTTTTCTTACATGAATTCAGACTAGGGCACATTGCCTCCCAAAGTTCTGACAAAATAAACAGAGCATGGTGAGATGGGTCTACAAGTGATTAGATGGTTCCAGAAATTTCATACTGGTGATGAATGCCGTAATGATGAAGAAGGTAGAGGAGGGTCATGCAGTCTTGACAACAAAGATTTGCAAGCAGTTGTTGAACAAAAAACCCGTGTCAGATATGTCTCAGGCATTTGGCGTCAGTACTGCAACAGTCTCGTACCATTTGCAGAATATTGGCAAGGTAAAAAGCTTGATAACAGAACAGATTGGGTTCTATAGCCCACAGAAAGCAATGGCAACCTATTGCGGGATAATCTTCTGCCCAGTCACTCTTGTCTTTTTCGTGACATGATCACTCAAAGCGTGTATCACCTATGGCACTTAACTGACTTATTTTCAGACAGAAATATTCTTGAAGCATAGAAGCCCTTGATTATGAACACAACAAACATGATCTTTGTTTACGTTCTTGCATGAATTCAGACTTAGGCACACTGTCTTACAAACCGCTGCCAATATCAACAGAGCATGGGGAGATGGGTCCATAAGTGATCGGTGGGTCGTTCCAGGAATCCCGTACTTGTGATGAGAGTCTTGAATATAAGAAACAGGTGGCAGACGGCCATGCAACGAACAATTACAGCAGCTGTTGAGCGAAACCCACGTTAAACTGCCATAGAAATGATTCAGACGATTAATGTCAGCCCTGAAACAGTCTCACACCATTTTCAGTGCATTGGCAAGGTGAAAAACCTTGAATGTGGTGCAGTAGATAGCGGCACGGAACGAGAAATCAGGAAGCCGAGTTCAAATTCCAGTTGAATTCGTTGCATTCATTTACGCTCAAATAATTATAATTCCGTCTTTTCCCTCAATCTATGGGTTAAATAGCAGGACGGATTGGGTTTTATAGTTTTGGTTGGCAACCAGTCTACCACAGTAAGTAATGGAATCCTACTGCGAGATAATCTTGTTCCCCCTAGTTATAGGTTAATTAATAGAACAGATTGGGTTTTACAGCCTTGGCTGGCAACCAGTCTACCACAGAAAGCAATGGCAACCAACTGCGAGATAATCTTTTGCCCAGTCAGTCATGTCTCTTTCGAGTCATGATCACCCAAAGCGTGTATCACGTATGACACTTAATTGACTGACTGAAAAACCTCAATAAATGGGTTCCTCATGATCACAATGAAAAACAAAAACTTAAGCATTTTGAAGTGTGATCGATGCTCTTTCTGCGTAGCACCAATGATCCCTTTCTTAACCGAATTGTGACTTGTGATGTAAAGTGGATCCTGTATAATAACTCTAAACAATCAGATCAGTGGCCTGATCGTGAGTCCCCCAAACATTTCCCAAAGCCAAAGTTGCATCAGCAAAAAAGATTATGGTAACTATCTGATGGTCTGCAATTGGTGTTATCCACTACAGATTTCTGGAAGCATCAATGCAGAACTTTATGGCAATTGGGCTGCTGAAATGCATGCACACTCGCTGAAGATAATACCGGCATTGGTGTATCGAGTTGGCTCAATTCTGCTCCATGGTAATGTGCAATGACATGCTGCAAGAATGAAGTTGCAGAAACTCATAGACTTGGAATTCGAGAGTTTGTCACATCTTCAACATTATCCTGATTTTTCACTCAGTAATTATCATTTTTAAGCACTCAAGCTCATTTTTAAATTGTAAAATTTTTAGGTTCAAACCAAAGGTGGAATCAGCTCTCAAAGATTTCGTCGATCGATGGTAGAGGTGTATAGATATTCAAGGTTAGTACTTTGTCTAATTTCAACATTTTTATTGTTAGTTTTTCAAGAATAAAATTGTTTCTGAAATTGGTCATTACTTTTGTAACAACTTAATATTAACAAAGCAATGGTGACATATTTCACGTTAATTCCTATTCTTGCAGTTATTACCAACATTATTAATTACATTTATTATAATTTCACTATTGTTTTGCTTTTTATCTATCTCTCTCTCTCTCTTTATTTATTTATTTATTTATAAGGTTTTTCTTTTTGACCTCTTCATTCTTTATTTCTTAATACCTTCGCTTTTTCCCTAAAATTTCATTATTCAATTGTCTTAACTCTTTAATTTATTTCATTCATTCTTTTTTCTTCCCTTTTTCTTTCCTTCTTTCTTTCTTTCTTTCTTTTCTTTTTCTTTCTTAAAGTTCAACGATTATTTCTCCCTCAATTAACTGCTTTGTTTAATTACCTTCTGTTTTCTCACTGAGTAATTCTTTACCGTATTTTCTTGATATTTTATTTCCTGTTTTCTTCAAAAATATTTCTTCATTCACTCATTCTTTCTTTCAAAATTATTATTTCTTCCTTTCTTACATAATATCTCTTTACTCTTTAATATTTTCATTCTTTTTTTACCATCGACTTTTTCTTTCATAATATATTTTAATTCTTACTTTTTTGTTTCTTTCTTATTATCTCCTGTATTCTTTTATAATATCTCTCCATTCATTCATTCGTTTCTTTCTTTCAATTTCAATATCATCTGTTTTCTTTCAAAATATTACTTTATTGATTCATTCTTTCTTCTAATTTTATTATCTGCTGTTTTCTGTAATAATATCTCTTCATTCATTCATTCTTACATTCCTTTTTATTATCTGCTGTTTTCTGTAATAATATCTCTTCATTCATTCGTTACTTTCTTTCAATTTTAATATCTTCTTTTTTCTATCATAATATTTCTTTATTGATTCATTCTTTCTTTTAATTTTATTATCTCCTGTTTTCTTTTATATCTCTTCATTCATTCATTCTTACATTCTTTTTGATTATCTGCTGTTTTTTCTATAGTATCTATCGATTCATTCTTGCTTTTAAAATTATTACCTCCAGTTTTTTTGCATAATATCATTTCATTCATTCATTCATTCTTACATTTATTTTTATGATCCCCCGTTTCCTTTAATAACATATATTCGTTTATTGATACTTTAAGTATTTATTATCGACTATTTTTTTTTCATAATACCTCTCTATTTTTTCAGTCTTCTTTCGATTTCATTATCACCTGTTTACTTTCATAATATCTCTTCATTCCTTCTTTCTTTCAATTTCATTATTACCTGTGTCTTTTATTATATCTCTTTTTTCTTTCTATTTTCTTACTGTATACCTGTTCATTCAGTCATTCTTTTTTCTTTCTTTCTTTCTTTCTTTCATAATATATCTTGATTCGTTTTCTTCACTAATTTATAGCCTGACATATGTGTTTATTCAACTTTTCTTTCTATTTATGATCACATATTATAATATATATATATATATATATATATATATATATATATATATATAGCCTCTGCTCTTTCAGAAACATCGATGCAAGAGAAATCGTGGCGTCTGTAATGTAAATTTTTGGGAAATTGCCACCGGTCCAAGTACGTCTTAATTATTTTGTATAAATTGTTTTACCTTGTGTATCTCGATAATTTCGAACATATATTTTGCTTTCTTTGGTTATTCATTTGTATATTAATATTGGTTATTCTTACTTCTTTTTTTCTCACAACGTTACGACTTCAGAAACAAGAAAAATGTAATTAAACGTTTTGTGCTATCATTCTTCTTATATAGCAATGAATGCTTGACAATCTCACCACAGATGATGAAAGACATGAAATAATAGAAATGTCGTTCGACAGAATGTTTCTGAGAATACATTTTATCGAACATATGAGCAACGTTGAATTTCTAGAGGCAATGGAAACAAAAAGAGAAAAGAATAGTTGAAGTTTCTAGGGCACATAAATATGAAAACGGACTTGGAAAATTTGATATTCACAGAACAGATGGAAAACAAGAGAATAATGTGTCCTTTGCGAGCTTATGTAAATGGATGGCAGAACAGCGTTTGGGAGGAATGGCAAAAAGACAAAATTTATTAAGAGCTGCAAAAGACAGACTGTTACGAAAAGTAAAGATGGCAAACGTCCTGAAGGGTAGACCACCCATAAAAAAGACATTTAGATGTATATTACATTCTGAAACGTTTGCATGATACTAAAACTTTTATTCCATGATTTTTGACTGAAACTTTGATCATCCAGAAAGGCTGATCATCCATTGAACCGATTAAACATAGATTCGAAGCTTTTGGGTGAAAGATGGTGAAATTTGTCTAAAGTGAACAATATTTTCTAATTGCTACTTTAATACGAGTAAGCCCGTACCGCCAAAAAGGACAACACAATACTACTATTAATATGCCGTGTAAAACGATTGCAACATATATATTGATATACCAACTATTTCGAATCTTAAATTAAGACGTAAGAAAAAAGCAAATAATCTATACCCTCTGAGCGTGACAGAGGGGATCTATCTATCTATCTATCTATCTATCTATCTATCTATCTATCTATATCTATATATATATATATATATATATATATATATATATATATATAAACGTAAAGGTATTCATTATAAGAGAGATTATAAACAGACACACAAATATATATATATATTCTTCACTACTCGTCGACATAATTATTGAAAAATAAAATAATAAGGCACTGTTGAAGAGCAAATTCACGGCAAGAGCTTTTATAACTGGGAGTAAAGTTTACTAATTGGTAGTAAAGAGAATGAACTGAGCTGATGCTGCTTTGCCATTGTTCTTTTTCTCCGTGAGTGTAACAAGAGGGATGTATATATATATATATATATATATATATGTATGTATGTATGTATGTATATATATATTGAAAGAAATTGGATGCCTTAATAAATCCATTGGTAATAGCTTATTTCGCGGAGCTCTTACAGACCGCTCTTCAGACCAAAATTCATAACAAAGATGAATATGTTAGGTTTATCCAGGCATAAATAATCATGGCAGGACAAGGGAAAACATATAGGCGAGGGGTTTAGATATACAGTGTTAGTTATTACGGGAGGCTAAGTTCCTATCCCAGGCAATAAGATAACCTTGGATTGAATATTTACTTGCCCATTTGCAAATAAATGACAGTAAATTTAGGGGCCGTATTGTCACTAGAAGAATTGAGTTGTTACCTTTTTATATTAATTCTAACGGTAATAATAATATCTTCATTTTGTAAATATAATCTTTTATCTTTTTGGTCTTATTACAATTATATTTTCATCGTGCATGATAAGAATATTAAAAAAGCAAAAACAAACGGGAATAACTGTTAATTATTATTATTATTATTATTATTATTATTATTATTATTTTTATTATTATTATTATTATTAACGATATCAAAACCCTAAAGAAAGCAGCTTGCGGGTAAAAGCCCAAAAGGATGTTATTAATATTAATTATTAAAACTTAAATATTAAAAGTAATCGAGCCAGAGAGTTAAAATTATTTTTTTACAGAGCCAATATTTATTACATTTAAAAAAAAATCAAATTTTACAAAATCGTATATCACTTCAACGAGTAAATGTAACACTTGTATCATCGGTGGTCACAAATCATTATGGCAAAAGACAATTATTTGTTTGTTCGTGTGTCTGTGTAAAAAAACTGAAAGTTAGCGAAAAGAAAATGAAAAGGAAAAGAAAGAAAGAAAATGGAAGGAGAAAACGGGAGGAGAAAAGGACAAAGAAAAAGAAAAAAATGTGTGTCAGATTGGCTGCCAATTTGGATGTGGAAGTTTACATTAAAATAAACTGAAGACAATAAAAAAAGAATACCTATATACATACATATTTTAATCCAAAGAGGGCTCGAATAAATTTAATACCAAAATAAATTAAGTTAAAAATTTACCTCGAAAATAAAAAAAAAGGACAAAAGAACAGGAAGTGATACTATAATATAAATAAATTATCTAGCTAATAATAAGGAAAACAACTATTTTCAACAGAGTCAAGGTAACGCAGGACCACCATAGAGCTTGACAAGAGAACTGGGAAGGCAGCCACAACCTTTGCGCCTCACAATAAGTGTTTAAACGAACTCCAAGCTGACAGTGAAGACAAAGATGGCAGTGTACGACGCCTGTGTCGTTAATACACTGCTCTATGGCAGTGAGACATGGACCACGTACACTAGGCAAGAGAGGCGTTTGAACACCTTCTACGTGAGAAGTGTCCGATGTATATAGGGAATTTCATGGCAAGACAAGTTGCCCAACCCTCCTTAAATACTCCTTAAACACTCCTTAAACACTCCTTTCTTCTTTTATCTGTCGTGTCGTTTCAGAAAATAGGTGATCATGGCATTCCACTCCACCCAAACCCCACTTTGCCATCTACTTACTCAAGCCCATTAAGTATATTACTTGCTGCTTTCTCCTCTCTTTATCGTAATCTGCCTGTGAGCATCAGATTCTCCAAGTCCTCCGTCCTACTTACATGACCGAGTGACGTTAGCTGTTTTTTTCCTGCTCTTAGCTATTAGCTTCCTTTCCGGTTTCGTCCTCTCCGAAATCTCATTTTTGATCACATGTTCCGTCCATGATATCCTCAGGATCCTTCTGAAAAAGCCACGTTTCGCTTGCTTCAAGTCTGTCCTCTATTCTTGATAGAGCATTTACTGCCATATTAAAGAACAGACATCCCATAGCAATCCAGAACTCTCTTCTTTGTTTTGTTACTCTACACTGATGTCTAATTTAATTTGGTCTCTGTAAACCAGGACTATGCCTAACTTTTTTTTTAACTCTTCTTGTTCAACTCGTTCAAATTCGTAGCTTTTTGTTGATTTTGTTATTTTGAAACGTATATTTGTCAGTAAATAAATAGAACTTACATATCGTTAAACCCGCTACAAAAACCGTCTTGACATTACGTTCTTATTCCTTAATTTCATTTATCTGCTTCAGTCAGTTAAATGCCATACGTGATACACGCTTTGGGTGATCATGTCTCGAAAGAGACGTGACTGACTAGGCAGAAGATTATCCCGCAGTAGGTTGCTATTGCTTTCCCCGGTAGACTGGTTGCCGACCAAGGCTATACAACCTAATCTGTCCTATTATTTAACCCATAACTGGAAAGAAGGGTATCTGTATGTAAATGAATGCAAGGAATCCAACTGAAATTCGAACTCGGCTCCCCCGATTTGTTTTTCTGAGTTGATATCCATTGCACCACAACGCTCATCTGCTTACCAAGTTTTAAAAGTTTTTTTTTTTTTTGGTTTCCTAAACTTTTCTTCTTTTATATTTTATGTTTCTTTTTTACTTTTCCTCTAATTCGATTGATGTTATCGTTAGGGTAACTTTTTTTTTTTGTTATGGATCTTCGAATGCTTTTCTTTGTTAGCAAGATGACTTCTTTTGATTATTTCTCGTGTCATTTTTTTTTATAAATAAAATACTCTGTGATAAATGGTAATGATGTTGTTATGGTTAAGTTCACGCTTATATTTTTACTTATTTCTACTGCATGATGTCACTAAAAATGGAAGACGAATAATAAAAATTAAAATGAGACAGATCTTATCAGATAAAAAATATCCTTTAAGTGCTTACAAGCAAGTCAACTGACAAACCGCGAGAGAATAATCAGGAACTAAAAAAAATTGTTTCAATTTATCGCAGATTTCCTGACAAATAAACGCACAATCTTCGAAGAGTGACTTTCATATACGAAAGGTAAAGCGAGGATAGATTGATATGAAAAGTCGCAAAAACAGAATTTGGACCAAATATAAAAATAAATGTGCGTTGTAGTGCAGTGGATATCGACTCGGAACGCAGAAATTGGAGAGTTGAGTTCGAATTCCAGTTGAATTCAATGCATTCACTTATGCGCAAATACCATTTGGAAAGATATTAATCCGTCTCTTCCATCCAACTATGGGTTAAATAACAAGACAGATTGGGTTCTATAGCTTTGTTTGGCAACCAGTCTACAGCAGAAATTAATGGCAGCCTAGTGCGGGAAAATCTTTTGCCCAGTCAGTCATCTCTCCTTTGAGACATGATCACCCAAGCGTATTTCATGTATGGCACTTAGATGACTGATAATAATGAAACATATACCAGAATGGAATCAGTTAATTTATTTTTAAAATTACGATGGTTAGACTTATATCTAGATTCTACAGTTCAATTTCTATATCAAATAGAATAATGAAGTGGCTGTCAAAACGGGAAAAATAAGTCTCTAAAAATCTCAGAGTGTTGACATATATGAAAACCTCTACTGCTATAGTTCTAGATAAAATAATGAAGCCGCTATCAAAATTAATTAATTTTATTTCAGAATTACGAGGTTTGATATTAAGCCCTCTACTAATATAATAACAATTTCTAGAGCGAATAGTATAAACAAACTGCTATCAAAATGAATAAAATTCACTTGTATGGAACATTCAGTCAGTTAATGCGGGATAAACGCTTGGGCGAGTACATCTTCGAGACATGACTGACTGGTCAGAAGATTTTCCGCAATAAGTTGCCATTACTTTCTGTAGTAGACTGGTTGTCAACCAGGGCTAAAGAACCCATTCTACGCTGCCACCCAATGCATAGCTCGATGAAGAAAAGGTGGATTTATATCTTTTCTAAGGATATTTGAGCGTAACTGAATACAACGAATACAAGTAAAATTCGAACTCGTCCCTTTGATTTATCGTTCCGAGCCGATATCTACTGTGCTATAATGCATATCCCATTGAAAATTAGGTGGTCTAACTCATACGAAGATTCTTCAATAAAGTTTTAGAGCAGAGAGAATAGTGCAACGGTTGTCGCTAAAACAAAAGTTTATTTCGAAGGTTGACATATTTGAAAACCTCTACTCGTATAAAACATGTTTAAAAGAGATAGAATAAGAAAAATGGTATGGAATTCAGCGTTATCCTTCTCTCAGAGTGGTTATCCTAATACATTTAAAAACCAGATTCTTGGTTATCCTACTAGATCGAAATACGTGATTATTGATTACGTAACGAGATCTAAGTACGATATACTTGCTTGCCCTACTACATCTAAGAAAAATATTCTGTTTACTCTACTTAAATGTAAAGATTAGATTATTGATTACTCTACTAGATCTAAAGACCAGATTATTGGTTACCCTACAGGATCTAATAACCAGATTATTTAAAAGAGATTGAGTTCAGCGTGTTCTTTCTTCTAGACCGGCTAACCACACAAAACAAGAGACGCCAGTCTACTTCGATATTGAACAAATCTCTGGAGAAAGATAGATTGAACCTTTTTTTTCCTAATGAACAGAAATGAACAAAATTGATTCTATACGAACTTGAACGCGGCAAGATAATTTCACTTTCAGTGCCAACTGCTTCAAATTTTCTTGTGTTCTAAAGTGTTTTCATTTCTAGACATAAAGTGTGTAAAAGTGACAACATTTTCAGTTTCCGTGGACATCAGGCCTGATCAGTGTGTTGTATCTCTTCTCAGATACTCACTGTCTCTTCGCCGGACGGGAAACAATGACCAGCTAATAGACTAGTTTTGTACCCAGTTACCGCATAGTCAGATGCTGGGTAATCTTTGACCAATGGCCTGAGTGTATCCGCTCAGGTTCCGCACATTAAAAAGTGACCTTGTGTCACAACTCGCTCCAGTGGAAGAGTGGGGTAAATATCAAGTGTAGTATCTGTTCGCATGTGCTCACTACCTGCTCGCCGACCTGAAAGCAATGACCAGCTAAGACCAGCTTTGTAACAAGTTACTACGTAAATGCGGGCTAGGTAATCACTGACCAATGGCCTGAGAGTACGCGCTCGTGTTCACCACGTTAAAAACTGAACTTGTGTCACAACTCACTCCAGTAGGGGAGTAGTGTAAATTCTAGTATTTTCGGTTATCCTATTAACAATTTTCAAAGGTTTTAAACTGAATATGTAGATTTTCATGTAAGTGCTTTTCCCAAAGTCGATCAGTGTTTGTAGGATAATATATATATATATATACATATATATATATATATATATATATATATATATATATATATATAGAGAGAGAGAGAGAGAGAGAGAGAGAGTGGTCCAGAAATATGTGGACAGTAAATGATAAAATTTATTTTGAGATTACATGTACAATTATATTTACTAGTACAATAATTCATTGACAATTCAATTTTATTGTATACTAGCAGTATAGCCCGGCGTTGCCCGGGTGTAATGAAAGCTTTAAAACTAATCCATGGTCCTGAGAAGAACTACAATTATACCTACTTAGAGCTAAATCCAAAACAAAATCTAAAATAAAAGGACTGAAAAAAAAATACAGACATACAGCCAGATAAACAGAAACACACAGAAACATCTTGCTTTTTATACATATATATTATCGATTTTCCGCACTATTGTAAGAACTGCAACCTTGAAACTTCTGAATATCGTTTCTTATGTCTTTGTCTATGAGTGTATCAAATTTGATTTATTTTGTTTTATTCGATTATCGATTTGCGATATTTATCGGGGGTTCCTTGACACAAAACCTAGTTAAGAACACTCGCAGACGCTTACAGAACAACTATGTAAATTTTCAAGAAAATCGGTTTAGCCCATTCGAAGTCTTGTCTTCTTTTTATTTAAAACATTCTGTCCTTAATCTCAGCTCATAACTGAGTATATTTTTACACACACACACACACACACACACACACACACACACACACACACACACACAGACAAAGTTCCATTTATAAATAGGTTTAGATAATAATACAAAAGCGCTTAAATTTTATCACTGCATGTGCTCAAACTGTTATCCACCACAATTTACACATCTTTGAAGTATACGCGTCACGCTTTGACAAACATTTTTGAACAAGTTTCTTTTTGTATCAATTTATTGAAATGCATCTTTTATGCATTTTTCTTTTTTATATCACCACCACATCTTGGTTTTGAGTCTGAACTCTTTCCTTGAGTAATTCCAAAATAAGAAATTCACTAGGGTCAAACCAGTTAAATATTCTGACCAATCAAGTGTACCCCTTTGGCCAACCCATTTCTCAGGTAATATTTCATCAAGATACTCGCGGACTGCTCTTGAATAATGTGGATGAGTCCCCATCTTGTTGGAAATTTGCTGTGGATTTTTGTCGCCAATTTGGGGTGGCAAATCTTAACGCAAATCTTCGTCGCCAATTTGTTGTTGTATCAAACCTTTGCCGCAAACTTGTAGTAACCTGTTTGTCCGGAAGTAAGACACGAAAACAGTATTAGTATAACAAGAACATATGTACAACGTAAGGGTTAGTAGTTAAATACACAGAAAAAAGTAAGTCCGAATGGTACAGTTATGCTGCTTATTGCCTAACTAGAAGATGGCTTTAACTGCGTACTAGATGTCGTTAACTGCTGACTTAACTGCTCGCGTTGCATCCGCCTAAAAGTATTTATATAGTAAAAGGAAGAGTCCACTCCTCGTAGGAGGACACCATAAGAGAAATAAAGGTCATGATGATGTAAATTAGATGCTCCATACATAAACACACACACACACACACACACACACATATATATATATATATATATATATATATATACTGTAATTTTGTTATTACAATGGTTTATAAAAGTATAATATCACTACACAAACATTTTCATGTTTTAGAACAAAACTGTTCCTCTTCAGGTGATATGTTAAAATAAATCTTAACATATCACCTGAAAAGGAACAGTTTTTTTCTGAAACATAACATTTTTTGTGTAGTGATATTATATTTTTATAAACCATTGTAATAACAAAAGTACAATATTAAGTTCTACTCTGGATCGAGCACTCTTTATAAAAGTAAATGCTTGAACACTGGCTTTGTAATCTGCGTGTTCTTTCACGTTTTGTAATACACACACACAGACACACACACACGTACATATAGATAGATAGATAGATAGATAGATAGATAGATAGATAGATAGATAGATAGATAGATGGTGGTTCAAAAGTAGATGGCCATTAAATTATAACATTTATTTTGAGATTATATATACATTGTTATTTACTAATAAAATTATTACATTGACAATTAAATTTTATTGCGTACAATAATATAAAAGTGATTAAATTTTATCAACGCAGTTGCTCAATTGTTTTCCATCACAATTGACACAGCCTTGAATTCTACCTATTATCTCTAACATTACCAGTAAAATGTGTTTGTTTAACAGAAACATGCATTGCTATTTGCTTGTAAGTTGTTTCGTTTTTGTCATAAACCCCTACGTTTTACCAGTCTACTCCAAATCTTAATTAGAATTGCATTTGGGGAATTAAAACCAGCTTCAAGCATGTACGATTTTCGGAGTGCAAGTAAATTGGCTCAATTTCTGGTGTTTAGTTGGAGTGTTTACATTGTTCGTATAGTCATTGATGCATTTACTTTTGAACGATGATTTACACTCGAGATCTCTGTGTGGGACCAGGAATTTTTTCCCGTTCGAAACCATCCTGCACATATATAAATCTACTATCCGCCCGTGCCTTGAATACAAACAGAGAAAAAATGAAAGGAGAAAGAAAGAGTGAGCAGGTAAATGAAAAGGAAACATAAAAAATAGTGTGTTGGAGGGAAAGAAACAGAGAGAAATCGAGAGAAAAGTAAGTAAGAAAATGAGAAAGAAAAAGAAAGAGAGATAAAGACAAGCGGTCCAGAGAAAAAGAAAGGTGAGAGAAAGAGTGAGTTAGGAAATGAGAAAGAAAGATAAAGCCTTAGAGAGAAAGAAACAGAGAGAAAACGAGAGAGCTAAAGAGAGAAAGAGTAAGGAAGAGAATGAGAAAGAGAAAGAAACAGAAAGATAAAGTGGTCGAGAGAAACAAAGAGAGCGAAAAATGAAAGAAAGAACGAGTATGAAAATAAGAAAGAAAGATAAAATGATAAAGCTTTAGAGAGAAAGAAGCAGAGAAAAAGGAGAGAGAGAGGGGGGTTGGAAGAAAATTAGAAAGAAAGAGATAAAAAAATAAAGGGATAGAATAAAAGAAACAGGAAAACTAGAGACGAACAGATTAAGGAAATGAGAAAAAAAATGAAGGAAAGAGAGAGAAAGAAAAAAGCTAGATTGAGTTTGAGTCTCAGTTTGGTTTAATGGCATATCAACCTCTTTGGGCTATTTAATGGCATGTCAACCTCTTTGTGTTATTTAATGGCATGTCAACCTCTTTGGGTTATTTAATGGCATGTCAACCTCTTTGTGTTATTTAATGGCATGTCAACCTCTTTGGGTTGTTTAATGGCATGTCAACCTCTTTGGGTTATTTAATGGCATGTCAACATCTTTGTGTTATTTAATGGCATGTCAACATCTTTGATGAAATGAGAAAAAAAATGAAGGAAAGAGAGAGAAAGAAAAAAGCTAGATTGAGTTTGAGTCTCAGTTTGGTTTAATGGCATATCAACCTCTTTGGGCTATTTAATGGCATGTCAACCTCTTTGTGTTATTTAATGGCATGTCAACCTCTTTGGGCTATTTAATGGCATATCAACCTCTTTGGGTTATTTAATGGCATGTCAACCTCTTTGTGTTATTTAATGGCATGTCAACCTCTTTGGGTTGTTTAATGGCATGTCAACCTCTTTGGGTTATTTAATGGCATGTCAACATCTTTGTGTTATTTAATGGCATGTCAACCTCTTTGGGTTGTTTAATGGGATGTCAACCTCTTTGGGTTATTTAATGGCATGTCAACCTCTTTGGGTTATTTAATGTCATGTCAACGTCTTTGGGTTATTTAATGCCAATAAGTTGGGGTTTTAAGGTAACTTTTTTTAAATGTTCCGTTATAATGAGAAGGTCGATTAAGTCAGATTTTAATGAAAATTTTTTGTTTTTATTATTTTTTTTATTTTAGAAAAGTGAAAATGTTTTCTAGTTTTGCATTCAAGAATGTTTTGCTGAGAATAATCTTTTTTTCTTTCAAAAATTTGTTATGGTAATAATTTTTTTTCCAAAATGTATTGTTGGTAATCCTTCAAAAATGTATATTTTTCTATGAATGTTTGTTTTTATGTATATATTTCTATAAAAGTGTATTATTACACTTTAACAGTATTTTGACCCTAGTTTGGGAGTTACCTATTTGCCCATAGCTGGGACCCTAACAGGTGTTACCACTCTGGGTCAGGGAGGACCTGGGAACAACAGCAGTTAAGAAGTTGTTCCATGCTCCTCACAACCTCCCAATCAGAGGCCTTGCTGCTGGATGCACTTTACCGTCATGTCCAGGACCAAAAGCTATATACGGAAATAAATAGTGAAAAAAAAAATAGAGAAAGAGAGAAAGAGTAAGAAAATGAGAAAGAAAGATAAATATAAAGTGATAGAGTAAAAGAGATATAAAGGAAACTAGATAGAGAGACAGTAAGGATATGAGAAAACGATAGAGAGAGAAAGAGAGAGGATAGAGAGAGATGGAGAGAGACTGACTCCCAAAATACAGGATGGAGCAGAGCAACTTATAGACTCCTGAAAATTTACACAGTTGTACTATAGGCGTCTGCGAGTGTTCTTAGCTAGGTTTTGTGTCGAGGTAACCCCGATAAATATCGAAAATCGATAATCGAAAAAATCGGATTATAGAAGGAGTGATCCGATTTTAATCAAATTTGATAGACAAAGACATAAGAAATGATATTCAGAAGTTTCAAGGTTGCAGTTCTTACAATAGTGCAGAAAATCGATTATATATATATATATATGTTTATATATATATATATATATATATATATATAAAAGGCAACATGTTTGTGTGTGTTTCTGTTTACCTGCCTAAAAGTCTGTATTTTTCAGCCCTTTTATTTTAGTTTTTGTTTCGGATTTGGCTCGAAGTAGGTATAATTGTAGTTCTTAGTCTCAGCCATGATACCATTTATTCAGAAGACTTATTTAGCCTTCAAAATTCAGTTTACGACGAAAAATCTTATTTGATATTGATACCAGGAAGTCAAAATTTGACTTACATCCATTCATTTTTCTTTCAGTCTACGGTTTCGCTTTAACTGGAAACAACTATTGCTTTTTAGTCTTTCGTGCCAACGTCCAAAGTGTCTGAGCTCCAGGACCATGGGTTAGTTTTAAATCTTTCATTACACCCGAGCAATGCCGGGCTATACTGCTAGTTTCAACTAATTATGACACAAGTCCAAACATTTTGGGTAACTAATGAGTATTTGGTAGTAGTAACCGTATGTGAGAGAAACTTGCTACAGACTGCTCTTCGGCGAAGCGCCAATCATCTGCTATCGAAGGTGATATCCATACGAAAGTGTGCGATCGAGACATTAAATCTAATCGGACGTTTACAATTTATTTGAACTAGTGTTCTCATTTGTGATTTCCATATATGTTATTATAGACTAAAAGGTTTTGATCACGTTACACTCAGACCGTTTTCATCATTTTGGTTTATATTGAATGCTGGGATGGTTAAGAATAATTTTCATCATCTCATTTATTCATTCTAAAATTTAGATCAATTCTCACTTATTTCAACTATAATTTTTGTCTTTGTTGTAGATGTTAGTGTAGACACAACATTTCGCCTAAGTACCTTATGGTATTTTACAGGTGGCCATTATTTTGGATGATACAACAGATGATTCTGTTATTTTTGTCACTGTGGTACTAAACCAAGCTATACAGACTTTACTATCCGATTTAACAAAGGCTTATACCAACTACTACACTGTCCGATTGACATCAGATTTAATTGTTGAAACGTTCACAGTCTACTTTCCCATGGCTTCCGCATTTGCTTATAACGACGAATTTTCTCTTATAGTGAACAACTGCTGATGGTCAGAGATTATTTGCGTAATTTTGTGTCTATGAAAAATATTTCGAACAATCAAAACTGAGAATGATAACTCAAATAGTTCTAAGAAAATAAATTACATTGACAATTCTTCATCTCAAAGATCAAAAACACATTGTAAAACACTGCCATGCGATGGAGTTAACCAAAATAATCTTAGAGAAAATTACTTGCATTTGTTTTATTTGAAATATTTACCTTTTTTTCCTTTTATTTTCGTTTTTGAATCTTACGAACAAAAGCTTGCAATAGTTTTGACAATTTGTTCTGTCAGTCTGCATCTGTATTTTTAATCTCCTTATCAGCAACAATTGTGTTAAAACACTGAGAAAGTGTAAACATGTCGGGCGCTGTGAAGAGAAAAAGTGGAAAAAAATGGGGGAACAAAGTTAATGGCGAGGGAAACAACGTCTTGGTGCACTAAGTCGTCGGGAAACAGGATAATGGTAAGCAGCCTTGAGAATGGCTGCAGTTGTCAGGAATCATTACGTTGAAGACACTGCAGAATTTTCATGGTCGACAACTCGCTTAAATGTTTGTTATACTCGTAGGCATAGCCCAAACGTTAGGGAGAAGGATCAGATTTCTAGGGACTCGATCTCAATTTCTGGGGCGAGACACTTCTAAGAATATCATTCTAATGTAAACCTTGTTTAAAATTATTTTATATATAAACATATTAGTTTGAACTAAGAGTTCTGCTATTATGACACTTTATAAGAAAAATAGTTTAAGTTTGAAAAGGTTAGAACTGCTAGTGGATGTTTCTTTGCATTCAAATCTCACAAGTTTATGCTCAAGAGATCAAAAATTTGTCAAAATAAATGTGATTATGTTATCGATAACGAGGCTGAAACAGTTTTTGGTTATATATAGCATAATGAAGCAGCGAGATGTTTAAAATTACTATCCAAAAAGAAAAAGTTAGCGTCATGCCGCTTAAGCGTCCTGCCTTTCGTTCAATCATGAATATAGATGTTGATCAATCTAATTTGATAAATCAAACGAAATTAATAGTCAAAACCTTTACCAGATCTTCCCCTAAAAGGAACTACAAACAGAAAATAGAAAAGTGTTCAATACAGCTTATTGTGCACATGGTCCTGGGCATAGACATTGTCTTCTTCTATGAGCCATGCCCCTTCAGAATGTACGTGTTCAGTGCTCTTCACTATTTCCTCTCCTTTGTAGCTCTTAATAAATTTTATTTTACACTATTTATATTATTAGGACTATTGTCCTCATCTTGGATGCCATTTGTACGACGTTTCGGCAGTTGTACGCTCCGGCCTTATTCAGGTACTAGCAATTTCGAAACGAATCTTTTATTACAATCACTGGGGTATATTATTCTCATTCCTTGTGCGAAGCCTCTTTTGGTAGTCATATGATCTCTTGCTAAATGGGACTCTCTAAGTTATTTGTAGCCTGGTACTGAACTCACAACTCTTTGGGCCAAGTAACTTAGAGAGTCCATTTAGAGGGAGATAACTCATGACGACCAAAAGCAGCTTCGCACAAGGAATGAGAATGATATACCCCATTGATCGTAATAAAGGGCTCAGTTCTAAATTCTTAGCACCTGAAGAAGGCCTGAGCATACAACGGCCGAAACGTCGTACAAATGGCAACCAAGGCGACGACAATATTCTGAATAATGCAAATAGTGTAAATTCAACCTCATCTAAAAAATATAGACATATTTTTTTTATCTCTTCTAAACTGTGCTCGTCTATCTATTTATACAAGTTCTTTAATCACACTCTTGTGCAAATTAATTGAAACAAGACGGATAATGACTTCCTACGAATTTTTTACATTTACCCTGATCGCGTATACGTCGTCTTATGTTTTCTCTTCCGACCGCAATTTCCCTTCACGTTTTGAACTGCTGAATCCAGTCTGTTTCTTCGCCTTGATGTTAATACTGACAGTTGAAAGGCTGACGTCAACAATATTCGCTATAAGGTTTGCCAGAATATCCGTACAGAGTTAAAATTCCTTGGAATAACAATGGCCGTAAAACAACTCATCGACAGTCGAGACAGTAGCGTCTTGGGGTGATATAAATCTGATGCAATCAAGGATGATAAAATATTTTTCAAGGACAAACAAAGTTCGTCATACACCACAAAAAGAGATTCATATTAATTCCCTACTTTGAGGAAAAATTGATTACACCCTGTCACTCCAGTGGGGCTAAAACCGACTGTATGATGGGAAACTAAAGAAATTGTTTCAATTAATTTGCACATAGGTGTAAGTCGTGAATTGTTTTCCACTATCTCTCTTGTCTGTCTTGTGAGAGTTAATTTTTCCAAGCCTTCTTTCCTTATTATGTGCCCTAGGTATTTCAACATTCTATTGTTGATGTTGAGTATATTACCTTTGTTTCTAGTTTCTCTAAAAATTCATCTATGCTCAGCATCCTTATGTAGAGCCAAATTTGTGTTACTTCAAGTGTTATCTCCATTTGTGAAAATATTGTCCAGCACTCTCTGCCATATAGAACAAATATTACGTATGACTTCTGTTCTTTATTTTTGTTTTCTGGCAGACATTTTCTCTAATTTCTGTTTTTCTTTCTACGCGGGATTATACAGTGTGCGATGAATAAATTGTCTAAATGACGCACAAAGGAAAATAACTGATATCTTATTTTAAAAGGTATATTTACCAAAATTACATAAAACTATCTTGAAATTCTAAAGAGTAAATTCATTCAATAAAATCACCATTGGTTTTAACCACGGTCTCCAGACGACTACGGAATCTCCTGCAACTCTTCTGGAAGATCTCCTTGTTTATGTCGGTGAATGCTGCCATAATCCTTGCCTTCATTTCATCTTCGGTGCAACTAGAAGTCTTCTTCATCTCTCACTCGACTGCTCCCCACACGTAATAATCGAAGGGTTTGCAGTCTTGGGAGTTAGGTGGCCAAATCTAAGGGGTAATGTGGTCGCAGAAATTATCTGATAGCCATGACTTGGTTCTCTTGCTTGTGTGGCGTGACGTAGTCCTGTTGCCAGATCTAGGTCTTCTAGTAGCCAACCTTTTGATCCAGAGCAGCAATACTTCATAAAGACACTAGATGTGGGCCTTCGAGTTGAGTCTGCGATCCTTACATACAAATTCGGGAGCTCTTTTTTATCAGAATGATCAGAGTAAGTTTTCTGAGCTGCCATATATTTGTAATCACCATTAGACTCATCTAACTCTTTCCGAATTTGCTGCACTGTCCTCAGATTGACACCCAAACACACTGAAATGTTCGTATTAAAGCTTTGTTTGCAAATGCGTAGCAGTACAGCATTCCGCTTCCAAATTTCTCTATTTCCTGTGGTCTCTATTTCCTGTTGTAATCGAATGTGCTTCATTTAAAAACTGTAGTATATATTTCTTGTTGTTATCGAATGGGTATCATTTGAAAACAGTGATGCCTGTTTCCTCTTGTTATCGAAAGGGCATCATTTGAAAAGAATGGTGTCTATTTTATATCGTTATCGAATAGCCACGGATTTAATATATTGGTATCTTTTTAATGCTTTTGAGATCTTTCTCTTGTGAAGTGACGCTCCATTTTCCACGCATGCTTTCTCACATTACCTGATGAGCTATTATTTTGGCGTTTCATTCGGTCAGTGAATGGCTAAAATCACCATACATTGACCGGTATATAGACGGGTGGATGGACGGATTGATGGACTAAGACACAAAATTTCATATACAGATTGCCAATGCAATTCGTTTGGAAGAATCTACGCTCAACAGGAGACATGATCCGCTCGACTATTATCCTAAATCGAGTTGGCCAATGATTTCACTAAGTTTAACTTGGTCTTAACGCAACAATAAGAAAACATCGAAATCACGAAACAGTGTTTATGACGCTGAATACTTAACTTGTCAGACATTTCTCCAGGGCGTGTGGGAGTTACTGATAAATGAAACGCCAAAGTTAATCGGTGCTGACGGAATTACCTCAGCTTTCTCGGGGAGCAACGAAGATAAACGTAAAATCCTGTTTAGAATACATTTTATGGCTAAAGCAACATGATAACAACCGTCGATAAAACATTAATGCCAACTTAACCCTACCCCACCTAATATCTATGCATATTACATACCAAATAATATAGTTAATTACTCATCCCATTCCAATTTCTAATTCACATAACATTTTTATTCTTTGTCCACTTTAAAGTCTATAAAGTCATCGCACTGAAAATCATTCTAATTCTAACAAGAGCCTTTAATCATAGGTACACAAATCCATGTTTCTTTTCAGAGTCAGAAGCTATTTTTTAATTAGGTCAAAAATGTGTTTAATGAAAAGAAACTAAGCTGGATGCTTATAATCATATGGTAGTTATATAAACTAAGAGTACCCGAGAAAATTTTACGCCTTTTTTTTTAATTTAATATTCCTTCCTTCCTTCCTTCCTTCCTTCCTTCCTTCCTTCCTTCCTTCCTTCCTTCCTTTTCTAACTGAAATCATGTAGTACCTCTGAAATTTCATTTCCTTCTTTCCACGAGATCAAAATGGAACAGTCCATTTTTATCAGATATTGACATGCACATTTCTTTCTTTCTTTCTTTTCTCACTGAAACCACGTAGCGTCACCAAAATGTCGTTTTCGTCTTTCCTTGCGGTTAAAATGGAACAGTCCATTATTTATGTACCTGGATACCGCTAATCAGATGGTAGTGACATAAGCTAATAGAACCCGAGAAAATTTCACGCCCTTTTTTTTGTTTTAATATTCCTTCCTTCCTTCCTTCCTTCCTTCCTTCCTTTCCTTCCTTCCTTCCTTTCTTTTCTAACTGAAATCAAGTAGTGCCTCTAAATTTTCATTTTCTACTTTCCTCGCGATCAAAATGGAACAGTCCATTTTTATCAGATATTGACATGCACGTTTCTTTCTTTCTTTCTTTCTTTCTTTCTTCCTTTCTTTCCTTCTTTCTTTCATTCTTTCTTTTTTTTCTTTCTCACTGAAATTACGTAGCTTTACCGAAATGTCTTTTCCGTCTTTCCTTGCGATCAAAACGGAACAGTCCATTATTTATGAAAGTATTGAATGAGTATAACGTCAGTACTCATAGAGGAACTAAGCTTAAGGTAATCTGAATTAAAATAAGATAAACAAAACGTTCTGTTTTGTTTACTTTTTTTTTTCAACGACTCTCAGATATCTCCTTACAATTTTTTGATAATACAGGATTAAATTTATTATTGTAAATCCTTTCTTTAGTTTAATTTCTCCCTATTTCCTAAGTGGTTTTCAATCAAGTTGTTGCGACAGCCCAATCTAACATATACGGTTGTGGAAAAGCCATAAGTTTTATTTCATAGAACGTCATTAGAAAAATGTTCGAATAACTCCTGAAGATAATATATACAAACGTAATCTAGTGGACTAAATGTTGTGGAGTAGTTTTCGCACTGAAGGTTATAATCGTATTATGTCGGTTGCTAATCGACTTAAGGCACACAGAATGTTAGAAATTTGGTAATCTTCCACTGAAGCTGACTCCTTAGTATTTGGCTAACTGCCGACTAATATCAACTGCCTAGTAGTTTTACTGAACTCCAATAGAACTCTAAAGAACTCCTATGAACTTCCAAAGAACTCCTAAGAATTTACTCCTTTAACTGCCTGTTAACTCTTATTAATATAAGAGGGAGAGTACATTATCTGAGTCTTCTGGTTAGCTTTTGAAATGTGTCCTTGATCATGTATCCTTAAGAAGTTCGTCTAACATTCGCTGCCATACAGAAGGACAGACATCACATAGCAGTCCAGCATTCTTTTCTTTGTTTTCAATGAAACTTTCCTATCTCTCAGTACTCTGGTTAGCTTTTGAAATGTGTCCTTGATCAAGTAAATGCGTCTTCGGATCTCAATGTCGCACTTTCCATCCTCTGTCAGAACGCTTTCCAAGCATTTAAATTTATTAACTTGAATTATTTTAGTTTCTCCGAGTGCGAATAATTCTGGAATTTAAAACAGATTCAATAATTCTGCAGAATAGTGGGTAAATTCTTTGATTTACCAGACATTACATATTTTTCAGGAAATCACTTATCATCTGACGTCAGTTATGTCCTGCTCTGAAGAAGATATTTTATGGTTTTAAATTAGACTGTCACGTATGAAATATTGCGCTTTATAGAAAATAAATCAAAGTCTAACGAATGTTAAATAACTAATGTATTTAGTTGTGACAGGCTTCATGTTATTGAATAATTGTTCTCTAATGTACGCATAAATTCTTGATCACATCTTTAAAAAAATTCCCATCTTTGATGTGATCAATTAAGTGTCATACGTGAAAAATGCTTTGGGCGATCATGTCTCTTACGAGACATGACTGACTGGGTAGAAGATTATCCCGCAGTAGGTTGCCATTGCTTTCTGCGGTATACTTATTGCCGATAAATACAATCGAAACTAATCTGTTTTATTATTTAACCCATAACTTGAGAGAAAAAACTGATCAATGCCTTCCCCAAGGATATTTGTTCGCCAGTGAATGCAAGGAATTTTACTGGAATTCGAACTCGGCTCCCCGATTTGTCGTTACGAGTCGATATCCGCTGCACCACAACGCACATCCGAAAATTAGTAAAACAAAAATTATTAAATATCACATATTAATTATTATGCATACCGAAATTCACCTAATATATATATATATCGTGAATTCTATGACAAAAAGGTTTTTTAAATACAACATGTCGACCGGTCATAACAACGTAATAATAATCTAAAACGTATAATAAATACTTCGGAAGTGAATTCAAAGAATTCACATCATGGAATTCGAAGTCGGCTCCCCGATTGGTCGTACCGAGTTGATATGCTCTGCACCACTACGCACATCCCGAGAAACAGTTCAAATACTCCGATAACATTTCCCGGTAAATTTTTTATTTGTTCCCCGAAGGCCTTTACTCCGTCAAACCTTTCCAAAACATCCTTAATTCTGTGCAATTGTATATGCTGAACTCAAATCGATAATTGTTTATTGAAGAAACCTACCTTTTTTCATGTTATCGACCAGAAAAACCGGACTGTATCTGACCACTTGCCACCGTTCTCATATCTGATTCACCGCTGAATGACTTGAGGTGCAGGATGCTTATTTCGGCCTATTTTCTTCCTTTGAGCAATTACTCCGCGATTTGTTTGGTTTCGGAACTCAATTTCCGCGTAGTCATTGCAAAAAGAAAGTAAAAATGCCGAAAAATCGGCAAACTACCCGTGAAGTCATTCTGCAGTGAATAACATTTTTGAAGCATGCTTACAGGGTGAGATAAACAGCGACAAGAAGTTCGATATTTTTCTGGTCGTTAATGTGAAAAAAAGTAGGTTTCGTCAATAAACAATTACCGATTTCAGTTCAGCATTTACATTTGCACGGAAATAAGTATGTTTTGGGAATATTTCAAGGGGTAAAGGCCTTCGAGGAACAAATAAAAAAATACCCATTTCTCATATTTTATATGTGATAACCAGAAGAAGTGGTATCAGGTGAATATGGAGGATGGGGAAAAATTTCATAATTCAAGATATGTGGCGTTTAGAGAGATGATTGAGAAGTGTGCATCCGTGAAATGTTGGGCACTAAAATTAGGCCATTCCTATTCCCAAGTCTCAGATCATTCTTTTCTGTCTTTCGTGCGTATTCTCAATTCTTTTTACAATACGAAGTTGCTGTTATTGCCTTCTCTTTAGACAAGAATGAATAATGACCATCCTCCTGTTCATTGTTTTAGGGGTGCAGTGAATGTTTCAGGTATTCACTTGTGTCTAACCACTTGCGTCTTTGTGTTGTCAAAGAGGAGGTACATTTGTAGCTGTCGGGGAGGCAAGTAAATTGATAAGAATTCCACAGGCGAGAAGTGCCTAAAAAAGGAGCTGATGGATTAGAATTTGCAGATATCACATGAGTATTAAATACACAAACAAAGGATACAATTGTAAACGGTTAATCTCAAAATCACCTTGATCATCCAACACAAATCGTGAAAACCGTTTGAAAGCATTAAAAGTTCTCAAAACTGGCTGGTTAAATTGTAGCTTAACTGTAAGGTGTCTGGAAATAAAAAAGGAAAAAGAAACCATGTAATGATTCGATGCAAATATTGTTCTTTTTCCCAGTTTGTACTCATATAGTAAAATTACTCAGCACCGTTTCATTATAATAATTTTCATTGGGCTTATGAGTAACACTATACTGAAAGAAAAAAATCTATAAAAAAAGAGTTAGGAATAAGTCAAGATGTTTTTAATATATACAGGGTTTTCTAGAGAGAACAGACGTTTTGGAAAAATTCACAAAATCATTAATTTTAGCTTAAAAATGTAATTTATTGAATTAGCATTTGTCAAAATCAAGTGTGGAAACCAACAATCATCATGTGGTGTTCGTTGTTATTGATGCGCTTCTAAAGACGTTCTTAGAAGTTGCCCCTATTTTTTCTAACATTACTCTGTCGATTTGGATGACATCCACGCGAATAGCTTCCTTGAAATTGTCTAATATACGGAGCTTATTTCCATATACACGTGCCTTGATGTTTCCATGTATGAAATAATCACATATGAACAAATCAGAAGACTAAGGTGGCTAAGAAGTGTAAGCAAACCTAGAAATGAGGTGGTGATCGAAAGAAGGGCAAAGAACGTCCACTGATACTCTAGCAGTATAAGTCGCCACCCCATCCTCTTGATCCACACATTTCAGATAGAAATACGTTTTTTCGTAATTCAAGCACAAAAAAAATGTATAATCACGATGTAACAACCTGAGTTCATTGTGACAGTGTTATTATTTAGGTCTTCAAAAAAGTAAGGGCTAATGACGTCAGCTTTTTCAACAGCACACAAAACCGTAATTTTGGGGCTGCGCACTGGTCTTCCGTACAGTTTTCTTGAATTTTCAAGAGCCCAATAACGACAATTCTATTGAATCAACATGCTAGTAAGATGAAAATGAGCTTCATCACACATTAACAAAATGGGGTTTTCATTTGCCTCAAAAATTGTCTCCACCTGACGTGCATAGTTAAACCACTGTGCATCGTCTCCTGATATCACCTGTTGCCCAAAACAAATTTGTAGGTGTGAAAAAGCAAAATACACCTTGAAGAACGATTATTGATGTCAAATTCAATAGTATGACTTCAAGCAGAGCGATTCGAAATTCGCTGCAAAGCTTATCTGACGCATTCCACATTCTCTGGTGTACGTACTGTTCGTGTCCGTCACCACCTGTCTGTTATTCATTAGTGTACTTAGTGTACGAAGTACCTGAACTCAACGCAAGATTGTGTTATGAGTCGGAATAGCCTGATTTTGGTGAATGTTGAATCGGCAACAAAACTCACACTGAACTGCTGTGACAAACTTGTTAGTCTTCACGAAATTGCCGTATGCGAACACGAGGCATCGTACCGTCTACAGAGTCATAGATTCAGCTTTAAAAAAACACCTCAGACCATCCGGTACCTAAAAGGACTTATGTTGCTGACCCTTAGGGCTGGGTAATAGCCATTTCAAAAACATCAGTCCTCTCTCGCTCTCTCTCTCTCTCTCTCTGTCTCTCTCACCCTGTACTAAGGAGGTTACTACGCTAGACTATTGAATTAGTAATCAGTCAGTTAAGTGCCATACGTAATACACTCTTGGATGACCTTGCCTCTTTCAAACCATGACTGATTTGGCAAAAGACTGCGATTTCTTTTTGCAGCAGACTGGTTGCCAACCAAGGATATAAACATTAATTTGTTCCGGTATTTAACCCATAGCTGGAATTGAGAAGAGATGAAAAATATCTTTCACAAGAATATTTGCGCTTAACCCTCTAGGGCCATTCGTATCATATTTGATACAGTATGAAAACAAGCCTTGAAAGAAATATTTTCCTGAAAAATTTTTTAAGAGAAATATTTTATAAATTTCAAATGAAAGCACTACTGACTGCTCAGTCAATGAATACCAAATGTTTCCTTATAGGGAAATACCAAATGTTTCCTTATAGGGAAATACTGTATCAAATTTGATACGAATGGCCCTAGAGGATTAAGTGAATTCAACAGATGGGACCGAGATGTCAATCAATCAATAATAAAAATAGATCATTCTTTGTTTTTTTTTTAATCAAGAATCTGAAGATGAATAGCAGGAGCACGAAACCAGATCTTTTTTTATAGTCATATCGCCCCAAATAAGGCATTTTACTGCCACTGTTTTGCAGGGGGTTACATAGGAGGAAATTTATGAGAAATAGTGACAGGTTATAGAGGTTGTCAGGAAGTGGGTAAGAAAAGGATGAGAATACTGATGAGAGTGGTGTGGTCGGAGAAAGGGGCATGAAAGAGAGGATGCAGATTAGTGAGATAGGAGATGACTATTGACTTTACATTTAAATTCTTGGAGATTATATATGTCGGAGAAGCAAGTAAACGGAAGGGAATTCCACAGTGCGATAAAAGAAGCTGCTGGAGTAGAATTTATATTTACAATTTATTGGTTTCACAGTAAAAGGGTAGGACCTAGTTGCTAATCTTGTAGGTCGAGTAAATTCATATATAAAGGGTAACCATTGAGCTAAGTTCATCGGAGCAGTAGCCGTGAAAGTATTTGTAGAAGAGAAACAGGGAAGCCACATTACGCCGGTGAGAAAGTGACTGCATATATATATACATATTATAATCATATCGCCTCAAGCAAGGCAGGTTACTGCCACTGTTTTGCAAGGGGTTACATAGGGAAAAATTATGGGAAATAGTGGCCGGTTATAGGGGATGTCAGGAAATGGGTAAAAGAATGATGAGATTACTGATGAGAGTGGAGAGGCCGGAAAAGAAGTATGAGAGAGAGAGAGGGGACGCAGGTTAGGGAGATAGGAGATGACTATTGACTTTACATTTGAAACCTTGGAGATTTTTGCTGTCTGGGAAGCAAGTAAACTGAAGGGAATTCCACGGGCGAGTAGTGCGAGAAAAGAAGCTGCTGGAGTAGAATTTTCAGATATGGCAGCAGTATTAAATACACAACCAAATGATACAATTGTAAACGGTTGATCTCAAAATCACCAAGATCATCCAACACAAATCGTGAAAAGCATTTCAAAGCATTAAAAGTTCTCGAGCCTGGCTCGCTAAATTGTAGCTTGAGTGTAAGGAAATAAAAAAAGGGAAAAATAGTTGGAAGGTTCCGACTTCCTTATTAGAACTGAGGTCAAACTGCACAACGTATATATTACCCCGACTGTAGTATCCAGAGGAATTTCAAACTCGACCCCCATAAGGCGTGTGGAGACGATGGAATTCCGGTGATAGTCCTTAAGAGGTGTGCTCCTGAACTTTCCCCTGTCCTCTCTAAACTATTTAACTACTGCCTTTCTGCTTCCTGCTTTCCTGCATGCTGGAATCTCTTCAGTTGTTCCTGTATTTAAGAATTGTGGTGAACCCTCGGACCCTTCCAACTATCGCCCTATCAGTCTTCTACCGATATTCGGGAAAGTATTCGAGGCTATAATCAATGCTGAAATAGTTCATCATCTCACCGCCCACAAACTGTTCTCCGACAGGCAATATGGATTCCGCTTTGCCAGGTCTACGGCCGACCTGCTAACAACCGTAACAGAGTACATGCTACAGGCCCTTGATGAGTCTGACGAGGCTCGCGCGGTTGCTCTGGACATCTCCAAGGCTTTCGACAGGGTTTGACACTCTGGCCTCCTATGCAAACTACGCGGTTATGGTATTACCGGTCGCCTGCTTGACCTAATCCAATCTTTCTTAAATAACCGCAAAATGAAGGTCGTTCTGAATGGGTGTGCCTCTTCGTCCTACAGCACGAATGCTGGTGTCCCACAGGGCTCTATCCTGGGCCCGACGCTCTTCCTTATTTTCATCAACGACCTCGCAGATGAGATCAAGTCCCAAGTAGGCATCTACGCAGATGACACTACAATATACTCCCGCACCAGTAAGAAACCTGTCGTGGCGGACAGACATAATCTCGCTGCTGACCTTGAACGGGATCTACACTCTGTGGTGAATTGGGCAAGAAGTGGCTTGTCAACTTCAATTCATCTAAGACCAAGCTGTTGTCTGTCAACCATTACAGGCAACCTGTCCTGCCTCCCATAAGCATGGACCAAGCGATTGTCCCGGAGAGTAATACACTACGCCTCCTCGGACTTACCCTGTCCTCAGACCTCAAATGGAACCACTATATTGAATCCATAGCAAAATCTACTGCTAAGAAGGTTGGGTCACTATGTCAATCCAGGATGTTTTTTCCACCTGAATCCATCCTGCATATATACAAGTCAACCATCCGTCCGTGCATGGAGTACTGCTGCCATTTATGGTCAGGTGCCCCTACCGTTCTCCTCAGTGTTCTTGACAGGCTCCAAAGGAGAGTCTGTAATGTGATAGGTACTGATCTGGCGGCTCGACTGCAGCCACTTCCCCATCGTCGAAATGTTGCCTCCTTTTGTCTGCTCTATAAATACTTTCATGGCTTCTGCTCAGACGAACTTAAGTCACTGATGCCTCCTCAACAGGTGTTTACTCGTGCAACCAGACTGGCAACTGGGTCCCACCCATTCACAGTCAGGTTAGCCAAATGCAGACGACAATTCTACTCCTGCAGCTTCTTCTCTCGCACTTCCCGCCTGTGGAACTCGCTCCCGTATTCTTGCTTTCCTGACGGCTACAATCTCCAGAAATTTAAATGCAAAGTCAATACTCATCTACTAACCACTGGACTCTAGCTCTCTCCCCACCCCCGTATAACCTTCCCTTTCTCTCCACCTATGTATCTGTCATCACACCTGCTTTCTCAGCTTTCTATTGTTCCTTTCTAACTAGTTTGTACCCCTAAAAAAAATTCTGAAAACCCTCGGCACTGACCCTTTCGGAGAAGCCTCGAACGCCAAGTAATGACTTTAGCCCTCACTCGATGGATGGTATTGGCTAATGAAACGAGTTCATGAGCCTTTTGCACCTTATGTTAAATTCAAATAGTTTTGTTCTGTTAAATAGTTATCTGTAGTGCTAAATATAGAGTTGTAGTGGATGGATCTCTACGTAAGAGATTTCTTCGTTTAATAAATTAGATTAAGATGAGGATGGATTCAGGAGGAGAAAACGTCAAGTGGAGGTGCTGGAAGCCTATGGCGTTTTTAATTAATAAATTTAATTAAAAACATATATAAATATGTTTTTAGATGTATAAATATAAATTTAATCAAAAATTAAATTATTTTTTTTAAATATATAAATATAAATTTAATTAAAGACATATATAAATATTTTGGTATTTAATTGAAAATTAAATTATTTTTTTAAATTTATAAATATAAATTTTATTAAAAACATATATGAATATTTTAGTAAATATGTATTAAGTAAAACCGGTTTTAATTAATACATTTTTTTTAAAAATTTTGGTAAATATGTATGCTAAAATGAGATGTAATTTCAGTTTTTGCGGAATGCAGACGACAATTTCTTCATCGCATCCTGCATATATAATGGGTGCTGGACAACTAAATACCACTGACTGAAAGCCGGGACAACAGAGCACCAGTGATAATCCACTACTAGCGAAACAATTTTTTATTTTATAACCGAATAAAAGTAATCTATAATGTAATAAAATTGAACTAGTCCCAATGGTGGGTATTAAGGTCAATAGAAAGCGGCAATAGGCTGCTTCATGCTTGAATGCAATCTTAAACCCATATGGGTTGTGTTTTCTATCGACTTTTTATTTATGCTACTGAATAGTGCATTATAGATAATATAGTCTACTGTACTATTCTGGCTACGGCTACACTCCACCCACATCTATTGAACAGGTGAAGAGGCTCATCCCTTGTTTCCTGTTTAGGATGCTGTTTCCGGTTTTCTCTTTTCCAATCTTTTCACTCTCTTCTTTTATTTTTTTTCAATTGGAGTAGATAGACTAAACTATCGCCCGGTTCACACTCCACCCACGTCTATTGAACAGGTAAAGAGGCCCATCCCTTGTTTCCTGTTTAGGATGTGGTTTCCGGTTTTTTTTCCATTCTTTTTACCCTTACGTAGCCCCCTGCGCATCAGTGGCGTTATCGCCTTGCTTGGGGTGATATGATTAAAAAAAAGAATGTCGTGTTAAATGTACCGGTTCCCGTCCGATCACCGAAGTTAAGCAACATCGAGTCTGGTCAGTAATTAATTGGGTGACCATTTGGGAATACCAGGTGCTGTAAACATAAGGACCAAGAATGGTCCTACAGGTTTGGGGGTTGGGAGCAGGGCTAACAACCATGCCCCGTAAGAAAAGTTTGTTACAGCAACAAAAAGGTGCTGCCCAATGCACCATCTGGGTGTGACGGATAAATGATAATGACGACTGTACTATTGTTATTGAGTGGGCGTTAACAGCTATGTTTCAAATTATTCTGAGTAGAATTGCGTATATCCGTTCATTCGCAATTTGTTTAGGGTGGTTTGTTGTCATTTTTTAAAACCATTTTACCCCAAGCAAGACAGTACTGACACTGCTGCGCAGGGGCTTATATCAGAGGTGAGTAATGAGAATGAGGAACAAGTTACAGAGGTGTCAGAATGGATAAGAAAAGGATGAGAATACTGATGTGAAAAGAGTTGTATGCGAGTAGCGTGAAAATGTGACCATCATAAAAGAGTTGTCAGCAAAAGGATGCGAATCAAAGAGATAAGAGATGTCAGTTGATATTTCATTTAAATTTTTGGAGATTGTACCTGTCAGAGAATCAAGTATACAGAAGGGAACTCGATAGACGGGAATTACGAGAAAAGAAGCTGAGGGAGAAGTTGCGGTTACATTTGATCAGCTTCACTGTAAAAGTGTTGGAACTAGTGGCTAGTCTAGTAGCTCGACTAAATCCATGCAGACAGAGGTGCCAGGGAGCTAAGCTCATCGGAGTAGAAGCTCTGTAAGTATTTGTAGAAGAGCCAAAGGGAAGCCACATTACATCGGTAAGAAAGTGACTAGATTTTTGCTACCAGGTCGGGATCGATTACATTATCAGTTGGATTTCGTCTAGAACACCCAGATGAATAGCAGGGTCACCCGCCCAGATGTGACATCAGTATTCAATGGACGGGCAGATGGTAAATTTATACAAATTGGATTCAGACGAGAGAAACTTCCTGGCCATACACAGTGAACCGACCTTCCTAGCAACAGATTTAGCTATAGAATCAATGTACTCATTCCACTAGAGGTCGGCTGATAGAGTTAGCGTGAGAGGGCGCAGTGTTTTGCATAAAAAGGAACTAGACTGATCCATGCTGATAGGGGGGTCGTCTATGGGGGTTTACTGAAATCAGCTTCTGTTTGGAAGCATTAAAGTTACGAGCCATTTCTTACCCCAGTCCACCACAGATTGGAGGTCCTTTTCACAATCAGCAGCGAAGTTTGCTTGGTCAGCTTCGGCAGATTTTTCATCGAGGCGAGTGTAAATGGTAGTATCGTCAGCGTAGATTCTTACTCGACATCTAATTACATCAGGGAGATCGTTGATGAGGATCAGAAAAAGCGTAGGACCTAGAATAGAGCCTTGAGGGACACACATGTTCATATGACAGTATTTGGAAGCATGCCTATTCAATACTACCTTCATTATGCGAGTTGAAAGGAACGACAAGATTTAATCAAACAAACGCCCATTTATACCATAGCCATGTAGCATGCGTAGAAGACCAGCATAAAAGACTCTATCAAATGCCGTGGAGATGTCTAGATCAACAGTTCTAGCTTCGCTGTTCTTATCGCTGGTTTATATACTCTGTGGTGCTCGTTAGCATATCAGCAGTATAGATGGTAAAGCGGCAATCCTATCGGAGAATAGGCCGTGGGCTGCAAGATGTTGTAACCTTTCAGCATTAATAATAGCCTCGAACACTTTGCCGAAAATCGAAGAAGGCTGATAGAGTAATAATTAACACAGTGTAAATTTATTTACATTGTCTTTTTCAGAGTGTTTGAAAAATAAATAAATTCACTCAGAATATTTTTTTAAAAGATTTTTAATATTCTGAATGAATTTATTTATTTTTCAACGGTCTGAAAGAGACAATGTAAGTAAATTTAAACTGTCGAAATAAATCCTGATTTATAAACATCTACTAGTAGTATAAACCGGCGTTACTGGGGTGTAATGAAAGCTTTAAAACTAATCCATGGTCCTGGAGCTCAGCTTGTGTGAAGATTGGTGAGAATCAGATAAAAATTGTGGATTTGTATAAAAGACATACAGACAGATAAACAGACGCACACATAAACATCTTGCCTTTTATATAGATATATTTTTGATTTTCTGCACTATTGAGAGAACTGCAACCTTGAAACTTCTGAATATCGTTTCTTATGTCTTTGTCTATGAGTGCATCAAATTTGATTAAAATCAGATCACTCCTTCTATAACCCGATTTTTTCGTTTATCGATTTTCGACATTTATCGGGAGTACCTCAACACAGAACCTAGCTAAAAACACTCGCAGACGCTTAGAGTACAACTGTGTAAATTTTTAAGAAAATCAGTTCAGCCGTTTTGGAGTCTATAGGTAATGGACACACACACAGACAAAGTTCCATTTATAAATAAGTTTATATAGATGTGTTGAGTTTTCCTCTCAATATTTTATAATACTCTAGATAATATCCATCAAGATCTTTGTATGATGTGAAGTTTATTCTTGTTACTATTTTGGAAGCTGCATATTTTTGGCTAATTACATTACATTACCAGTGGATTTAATAAATATTTCGCTGTAAAGTTTTAGGTTGTTTTTTAAATTATCATTCAAGAGACCTATCAATAGAGCGCATGAACCATGAACAACAGGCTTTATATATTTCCAAGTTAAATTAGTATCCTATAAATATGGATAAAGTAGCACATCGAGTACTATATATATATATATATATATATATATATATATATATATATATATATATATACACTACCGGCCATAATTATTAGGCGACCAATGTTTTTTAAAAGAAATGATTTTATACTATTTTTAGTATTTATTGCCAAGTGGATAATTCTAAATGAAAATTGAATGGTTCCTTTTTTATTATTACTTTGAAAAAATTCAGAAGGCAGCCAATAAGAAGATGAGACTAGTATGGGGAAGAGAATAAAACTGGGCACCAGAACAGTTCATTCGATGAACATATTATTGTGCATTATTAAAAAAGAACCATTGTATTTTCATTTAGAATTATCCACTTGGCAATAAATACTAAAAATAGTATGAAATATATTATTTCTTTTAACGAACTGGTGTGGCTAATAAATATGGCCGGTAGTATATATATATATATATATATATATATATATATATATATATATATATATACAGACTTTGAAATATGAAATTTGAATTTAGTTTTGGTAGATGAATGTTGTTACGCCGTTTTAATGTTTGAAAGATCGTGTAGCTTAATTGTTACCACCACGAAATACGGGATCGACATGCGGAATTTAAATTTCAATTGGTTGCGTAAAATGTCTTCCAAATATCCTAGGTCAAGTATGAATTAATTTCTCCAACCATAAGCTATGAATGGGCTTTTTAATATTGGTTGGCAACATATATATGAGAAGGATGATTATGAACTGAAAAACTGGTATGTGTGCGCCACGAGCTTTTAGTATTGTCGAGGGATCAGCAACCATAGTATCAAATGTGTGTATATATATATATATATATATATATATATATATATATATATATAAAGTACATATATTTTGGAAGCATCTTTTCTTTTAAACAAGTTGTGTTAAAAAATAGAGACAACATAGTCTTATATATTTTCTTTTGAATGTTTTCATATTTTTTGATTAGACTTTTTATTTCCGGATTCTATTCGTATAAACATTGTCCAAAAGTTGTCCTAGTACTTACGAACGTCATCGTACATCATCAGGGATTATATTACAGTTTAAAAATCAAATATTGCCTTGTAGCAGGAAAAGTGTTACAACATTTTCAAAGAAAATAAATAAACGTTATGAAGAATTTTTAAATTCAAAGGCAATAATAATGTAAGCAACATGCACACGAGAAGATATGTGCTCGCGTAGATGCGTGAATTATATGGAATACTTGGTTGTTAACGATTTTAAATGTCGTAAATATACGTTAGAGAATTTGAACTTCGAAGGAACTAATTATGTAAATAATGAAATTACTCAGAGGCAAATTATTATTTACCTTAATTATATTGCACATAGATCCTCTCAACACAAGTATATATATATATATATATATATATATATATATATATATATATATATATATATATATATATATATATATATATATATATATACTGTCCAGAAACTTATTAAGCTATGCGTTTGATATTATTATTGTAGAAATAAATTTCTGAAATAAAAAGTCTAATCAGAAAATATGAAAAAATATGACTATGTTGTCTCTATTGTTTAACACGCATATATATATATATATATATATATAGAGAGAGAGAGAGAGAGTCATCCCCAGACAGATCTGTTTCGCCGTATCACAGCTCATCAGCACGGTTAGACATCCGATTACTTTTTACTCAGGATTGAAACCCAACCGACTTGGCGTCAGTCGGCGATTCTGCTTCTAGAAGGAGGCAGACCTTTTAGCGTGTACATTATTATTATACACACGTCCAATAGCTGAGAGTGTTCTAATTCATTGCTGAATGATATTTAATTCCCTTTATTTTAACATCTCGCGACATTGCACTACACATGAATGAGTTCTAAACCTAAAAAATATTCTGTTAATGTTTTTGAATGAATCGTGAGAATTTTTATAGTTGCCAAAACTGTTTGTTTATAGATAAATAATTTGGAATAAAGATCATTTCGTTTTTTTTGCCTTGATAAAGTTCATCAGAGGACGAAACACGTAGGCGAGTTAAATACAGTTTTCCTCTTGTCTTCTTTTTATTTAAAACATTCTGTCCTTAATCTCAGCTCATAACTGAGTATATTTTTACACACACACACACACACACACACACACACACACACATATATATATATATATATATATATATATATATATATGTACAGTGTCTTAAGAAAAATTATTTTTTTATCTCGGAGAAATAAACTTCACACAATTTCAGAATTTAATTACGTATCCCAACTGAACATAAACAGTATTCGGAACTAGTATGGAGTAGGTCCTTCATTTGCTGGTTTTAGTGCTTGTATTTAATTTTTCATGGATTTGATCAAGTTATCCAAAATCGTTTTATCCATATTTTGCCACTCCTTTAGCAATATTTCTTTAATAGTTGACACTGACGGAAATTTGGTTGCACGCTCTCGAAGTCTTTGGTCAAGGTGTTCCTAAACGTGCTCTATTGGATTCATGTCAGGACACTGGGCTACATATGGCAGTGACTTAATTTCTCTGTTATTCCTTCCAGGCTTTTGATACTTTGCTCGTATGAAATGGCTCTTCATCTTCTTAAAAAAAGGTAGACGTTCTTGTCAATCTGATTGGTTTCAAATGGTGGGAGTAGTCCTTTCTCTAATATTTGCCAGTATTTTGGACCATTCAACCGTTCGTCAACAGGAATCAGCACTGATTTCACTCTAAACCAGACTGCGCCCCACACCATTCCTTCAATCCCTTTACAGTCGCTTACATACATTCAGTGTTCAAAGTCTCACTCTGATGTCTCCAAATATAAACCTGTCTCGAATTCTAGTATTGACATAATTTACTTTCATCTGACCAAATTACAGACTGCCAAATTTGATAATCATTGCTCTCGAATTCTCGCGCTCAATCCATACGCCTGTACTTGTTAACCGCTGAAATCAAGGAATTCATTCTTGCAAGTATTCTTTGATAGCCTATTTCTTTCTAAGTTTTCTAACGGCATATGGTGACATTTCCATGCTGTTAACGACCTCTTTTTACTCTAACGATGGTTTCTGATAACTTCCTCTTCAGCACTCAGACACGATGCTTAGTCTTTCTGCACGTTGTTTCACACGACAATGGCCTCCTTCATTATATTTCTTGACATTATAATTAACCATTTGATGATTAACCTGGAAAAACCTAGCAATTTCTCTATTGGACGTACCACACTGATGCCATTCCATGATTTCCCCTCGTTGAAATTCACTAGTTTTCGTCCTTCCTCGAACTTTCATTGCAAAATATAAGTCAACGATTGTTTATAGATGAGAGTAGCGTAATAATAACACGGTAGTGTCTGAAGAAAAAAGAAGAGTCGTTATTACACAAGCCAAAATTGATGTAATCAATGGTGGCTAAAAACATCGTAGCCCACGATATATATATATATATATATATATATAGAGAGAGAGAGAGAGAGAGTGAGAGAGTGAGAGTGCGATGGGTAAATTGTCGGCAATTCATATTTTACTTTCGCGCATGTGAGTGGTTTATTTTTTGTTTTGTGGACTGTACAGTATAGTAGGGTCATTTGGGCACCGTCTGTAAGATAAAGATTACCATGACGCAATTTACTCCGCCAGAAATTATGCACTAAACTTTGGAGAAGATATGAACCACCTCATCTACTGATTAATTAGAAAGATTTGTATCACTAACCTGTTATCTAAAAAAAAAAATGAAAAAATTATCTTACAATCTAAAACCAGAAAATAGATTTAGATTGTAAACAGCAAAAGATTGATAAATTGTAAAAAACGAATCGATCAATCAATTCTGATTATATTAAAAAATCTAAAAGTTATGCGGAAAGACGACTGACCTTTTGCTACACTAAAGTGTTGAACAGGAACTCTTCAATTAGCTATGAAAGTAGTCGCAAGTGAGTCGCACAGATGCCACAAAGACTGTGTCACTAATATTTGCTACTGCTGTAATATTAAACGACGTAATTAGACAGTTCTTTAACTAATTTTATGCCCCACTGATTTTTTTTTAATATTATTAACCCAAAGTATGAGCTATTAACTGTAAAATCTTCCTAAATACTGTAATCATATCTACATTATTTTGTTCACTTACCTCGCACATTTAGGGTAGGGTTTTATAATCTGTCAGTTGCGTCTCAGAGTGGAATTCAGTTGTAATTCAAGTCCACGGACAGAGATGCAACTTTATTTAAAGCCAGAAAATATTTTAGCTTGTAAGATATTTTTATCAATTTTTTTTAGATTTTGATCTATTCATATCTTCCCAATTTTAGCTCCAACTGAACTTACTATACTCCACAACCTACAAACAAACAAACAATACACATAAAATACAAAATAGCGACAATTTACCCATATATATATATATTAATATAAATCCAAAAAGGATGCAGCATGATGGTAAAATGCCAAAAAAGGTCCTATTAATAATAACTGATTAAATATTAAAACTGATACAGAGTGCTCGATGTAGATAAAATAATTTATTTACAGAACCCATCTATATTTTTACATACAACAATTAAAATTTGGGGGATCGTATGATGATTTTCGCGAATTGAATTTACTTCATCGGCAATCATTAATATTAAATATCGCCGATGTTGCGAATTCAGTTCGCCGAAATCATCATATTATCCTGCAAATTTAGAATTTTTACGTACATATATATTTTCAAAATCAACATCCAACATAGAGATTTCCATATAGCAATGTGTTTTTATTCATAATTATATATATATATAATTTGTGTGTGTGTGTGTGTGTGTGTGTGTGTGTGTGTGTGTGTGTGTGTGTGTGTGTGTGTGTGTTACCTTGATAACGTCTTTCAGAGGACAAGCGTCCTGGCCATGACAGTAAACTGCATCCGGCAGCAAGGACGCTGATTGGTAGGTTGTGAGGAGCATGGAACCTCAACTGCTGTTGTTCCCAGGTCCACCCTGACCCTCAGTGGTGGCACTTCTTAGGGTCCTAGCTATGGGCAAATAGTTAACCTCCAGACTAGAGTAAAAACACTATGAAATCATAAAAATAGAATTTTATAGAAAAATATACATTTTTGAAGTAAAAATATTACCAACAGGAGATTTTTGAAGAAAACAAAATTATTACCATACTACATTTTTGAAGAAAAAAAAACAATTTTATCGGCAATACATTTTTGAATACAAAACTAGAAGACATCTTTAGCTTCTAAAATAAAGATAAAAAAATGTTCATCAAAATCTGATTAAAACAACCTTCTCACTATAACCAAACATTGAAAAAAAATCCCTTAAAACCCCACCTTTTTAGCATTAAACAACCCACAGAGGTGTTGATATGCCGTTAAACAAAACTCAAACTCAGAGGATGAGACGGGTTGGCTAAGAATAGTTTTTCCTTTTCCCTCTTGTCATTCATTTTGTTCCTTTTTCCTTTACAGATACATTTATCTGAAAATATATATATATATATATATATATATACGGGGAAAATAAAATACTGTGACGTGCCCGGTCCCGGGTAATAGCTGTCCGAGGCTGCATCCTCCCAAGTATTGGACTAGAGAGGGTATATATGTAGTTGTTGCCGAGGCCAGCGCAAGCAACGTTTGCGGGGTCTGTTCAAGTTTTGTCCAGATGTACGTGCTCGGATTCTCACATTAAACCCGACCTTGAGCCATATCCCATTTAAGTGGGGAGACAATGGTAAATATCTACATGATTTTATACCGCCCCAAACTTGCAAACATGAAGATAGTCATCGTTGCAGTAATAAATAGAAAAATTAAACAAAAAATATAGGAAAAATTGCGAACAGATTGAGATAGTGATTGCAATTACTAATTAGTCTAATTGTTTTAATTGGAGCTGTCATGAAACGAGAGAAAATGTGGGAAATCGATTAAATAATTTAAAAAAGATAATTTAACAAAATAATTTAAAAAGAGGTGAAAATTATTATGCCAGAATCTTTGGTTGTCGGCAATAAATTGACGCCAGCCAGTTCAGTGTAAGACATGCTTGGACGATCATGTCGATTCATGAGTGATGAGGCAGAAAATTTTCCAGCCGTAGTTTGCCGTGTCTTTCTGTGGTAGACGGGTTGTCAACCCAGTCTATCTTGATATTCAACCCGCAGACTGAGGATAAAGATTAATTCATAGCCTTCCCAAAAGTATTTGCGCGTAAGCTGTACTTTTTTCGACTCAAATAACACAAAGACTATCATCGCTGCTTTCAAAAGAGATTCAACGTCCGATGCTAAAGTCATTTTCTTAAGATAAAACCTGTAACTGGGGAAAATAGCTTTGAAAACACGAGCCGATATCCATTGCATAACAAAGTATGACTTACCACAAACAAAGAAACTAACAAAAAATTATAAACGACGAGCTCTTGTTTATCACCTTGGTAAGTGCACTCTAAGAGGAGTTTTCACGTTCTCTTTTGTTTCTCTCGCACTACTACTCTCGGGAAAAGCAGGGATCCACTTCTACACTCTGTTTGGTTAAAACAGCAAAGTAGACAGTCCTATTTAACCTTCGCTGGTAGATACTTTAGAAAAGAGAAAACACCAAATTCAAAAGTCTCTCCACAATATTTTTCAAGACGTCATGGAAATTAGCAGATAATAAGTAAAAAATAATAAATTTTGGACCGAATCCAGTCATTTTTTTTAAATCGCCCAGTGAATATAATATTGAACGGACATGTCTCCCAAAACTATCACATGAACGCGGGTGTTCCTCAAGGTTCTATTCTAGCTTTTCCTTATCGACATTAACGATCTCACCGATGTAATAAGATCCCAAGTAGGCCTATACGCTGACACTACGGTTTACTCTCGCCTCGATCAAAAATCTGCCGAGGTTAACAAAGCAAACCGAGCTTGAAAAGTACCTGCAATCCGTGGTGGACTGGGGTAAGAAATGGCTCGTGAATTTCAAATCATTTGTAATCTAAAGACGAGGGAGCAGATCTGTTCGGCAGGTGCAATAGTAATGAAAGCTTTAAAACTAATCCATGGTCGTGGAGCTCAGACTCTTTGGATGTTGGCACGAAAGACTAAAAAGCAATAGTTATTTCCAGTTAAAGCGAAACCGTAGAGTAAAAGAAAAATGAATGGATGTAAGTCAAATTTTGATTTCCTGCTATAGATATCAAATAAGTCGTAAACTGAATTTTGAAGGCTAAATAAATTCTCTGAGTAACTGGTATCATGGCTGAGACTAAGAACTACAATTATACCTACTTAGAGCCAAACCCAAAGCAAAAACTAAAATAAAAGGACTGAAAATAACACAGGCATACAGGAAGATAAACAAACACACACCCAAACATCCTGCCATTTATATATATATATATATATATATATATATATATATATATATTATGGATTTTCTGCACTATTGTAAGAACTGCCACCTTGAAACTTCTGAATATCGTTTCTTATGTCTTTGTCTATGAGTGTATGAAATTTGATTAAAATCGGACCACTCCTTCTATAACCCGATTTTTTCGATTTTCGATATTGATCGGGGGTATCTCGACACAAAACCTAGCTAAGAATACTCGCAGACGCTTATAGTACAACTGTGTAAATTTTCAAGAAAATCGGTTCAGCTGATTAGGAGTCTATAGGTAACGGACACACACACATACAGACACACACACAGAGACAAAGTTCCATTTATAAATAAGTTTAGATATTGTTGGTTTATTTGATCTGGTGCTTTTTGCAATGTATCTCGATATTCTTTGAAATACCTTAAAAAATAATCGGCAATGTTATCTATCCTAACCTGATATTTCGGCTTCAATCACTTTCCCGCAACTCTAACGTCGCTAGAAATATCCTTATGATAATTGTTCTAAGTTTTGTGATACCTCCATTTTATGAAATAAACCTTAATACTAGATTGGCGGCTAGATCTCACCATTTTAATGTTGAAATTGCTAGATGTAGCCAAAGTCGCATTCTAATAGATTTTTCTCGTCTAGATTTGTCCTCAGCTTTCCTGTCAATTACAAGCATAAAAAGTGTTAATGCAATGTTAATTGTTCTTTAATTATCCTCTGTTTTCAATAAGGTTTTCTCAGCGTCTTTAATTCTCAGTAACCACTTGCGTGAAATGATTAAAAATGTAAAAGTCTGACGATAATTGTTAACGGCTACTCTAAGATAGTCAGTCAGTTAAGTGCCATACGTTATACACGCTTCGGGCGATCATGTCTCGAAAGAGATACGACTGACTGGGCAGAAGATTATGCTGTAGTAGGTTGCCATTGCTTTCTGTGGTAGACTGTTTGCCAGCCAAGGCTATAGAACCCAATCTATCCTATTATTTAACCCATAACTAGAGGGAAGAGACGGATTAATACATTTCCCAAGGGTATTCTTACGTAAGTAAACGCGAGGAATTCAACTGGAATTCGAACTCGGCTTCCCCATTTGTCGTTCCGAGTCGATATCCACTGCACCACAACGCACATATGATTCCATTTACAGAACTCTTTTTAACTTAGAAAATAAAAGTAAAAAGGTCAACAAATAAAGATGGAGGAAAAAGTTATAGAATTCTCTAAAAAGGAAGGATATAATAGACATGTACTATATTAAATTGCAAAAAAAAAAAAAACGACAAATATCGAACGGGGAGGAAAGAAATATGAAAGTAAAAATATACAATAAATGTGAAACAGAGGAATTAAGTTTTAATAAACACAGAAAAGGTAGGAAAACTAAATGAAAAAATAACAAGAATAAAATCGGAGAACTAATCATTAAAAAAAAACAAAAGAAAGTTGAGAAAAGTAAAGAATTCGTGCAAGTCTAACATTATTACTTTAAAGACAAAATATTAATGAGGAATTACGCCTAGTACTTAACTATTTTTTCGCTGTTCTTAATTATGAATTTGTTGTAATGTTTTGCCGCCAGAGACGTAACAAGATTCAGAGTTGGGCTTTCTGAGAAGCGCAACGTCAAGTCAACAAGTTTAGAGGCAGGAAAGAACGGGATGTTAGATAAAATGGCGTCTATTTTCGTGTGTGTGAAGCTGTCGAAATTGATTGGACAAAAAACAATTCCTCGAGGTATTTCAGAATTGGAATTTAAACTCAATTACCGTTGCTTTTAAGTAGGCTGTCATTAATTAGCCTTGAGACCCACAAAATCACGCATATATATATATATATATATATATATATATATATATATATATATATACAAAGGTGCGATGGCCGCACGCGCGCGAATGCAAACATGCACATACACTAAAAGAAACTTGCAGTAATGAAAGTTCATATAAAATGAGAAAAAGATCGAGATGTATAATCAGTCAATTGCTGATACCTTCTGACGAGTAGACGTAGTGATTCCCGGAAGTTCCGTATTCGAAACTCTGCAGTCGAGATGCTAAAGGTAACATCACTTAGCAAAAATAACAGACCTTTAACTTTATATATATAAAATACTGGCATGATGTCGTGAATCGGCATTCTTTGTAGTAGACGTATTAGTTTTGTTTTGGAGCCTTTCAAATTGACAAGCCATTTCTTGCCCCAGTTTTCTAGAACAGTTGTCAAGTTCATATATATATATATATATATATATATATATATGAACTTGACAACTGTTCTTAAAAAGAACCTTCAATTAGTGGTTAACTGGAGCAAGAAATGTTGTCAATTTGAAAGGCTCCAAAACAAAACTAATAGGTCTACTACAAAGAATGCCGGTTCACGACATTATGCCAGTATTTTTTCTCGTCAGAGTACATCATGCATATTTATCGATCCTGAATAGGCATATCGATTACAGTCACTTCCTCATAGACTCGACGTGTCTTCCACCTGTCATCTCTACAAATATTTTCATGCAATCTGCTCTGATTAGGATTTTTCCCTGGTTTCCCAATTACTGAATTTAAGCGTGCTAATAGATTAGCAACTAGGTTACACTGTGTAACTCTTGGAATAAATAGATTCGACCGCAAATACGACTTTAAATGCCTTTTGTTGCATTTCCCACATGTGGACTCTCTTACGATTTCTTGCTGCCCTGCTTAATTGAGAATAATCAAAGATTTTAATGCAATGTCAATCGGTATTATATGGCATCTGGTACGCTGTTGTTTTGTAGTCCTTTCCCCAAATATTCTTTTATTTATTTTTACGCCCTCTAACCTTGTGGATTCCAGTGGCATTACCGCCTTAATTCAGGTAAAATTAAAAAGACAGAATGTAGTTACAAAATAGCTCAAAAGAAAGTAAGCCATCTATTTTACATGGATGATTTAAGTTGTATGCTAAGAATGATAATGAGCTGGAAGGTCTTCTGCAAACTGTAAAATGCTTCAGTGAAGACAATGGAATGTAATTCAATTTGAATAAAGGTGCTAAGTGTACAATTTTACGTGGATCGCTGCAACAAACATCCTCAATTAGCTTAGACCCTGCTGTAACAATAAAAGAATTAAAGCCAGAAGAAGCTTATAAATACCTAGGTGTAAATGAGAGTGAAAAATTCACCATAAAAAATGAAAAGAATAGTGCATAAAGAGTACTATAGAAGGTTACGACTGATATTAAAAACTGAATTGAATTCCTAGAAAATAATTATGGCCATTAATAGCCTTGCAATCCCAGTTGTCCAATATAGTTTCAACATCTTGAACTGAACTCTAGACGCCATCAGGCAAATGAATTCAAATGAAAGAAAACTTCTTTCTAAGCATAAGATGCATCATCCAAATTCTGATGTAGACCGTCTATACATACCCCGTAAAGAAGGTGGAATAGGTCTTATTCAGCTAGAATTGTCATACAAGACAACAACTTATTAACATACATAGAAACAACAAAGAACTAGATGATACAATTAGTCAAACAACATAAAAACAGACAGAAAAAATATTCAATAATGAAAGAAGGCAGTAAATACAAACAAGGTTTACATTTAGTAGATTCTGTAGAAAAACAAAACAGAAGCCAAGAACCAACAATTGCAGCAAAAAATATGAAAATGAAAGCCAAGGATAAAGCTCTTGAAAAGATGAAACAACGCTGGCAAGATAAACCTTTACATGGCCAATATCTAGAACGTGCCAATAAATCCAATGTTGATACAGTTATTACTCATCGATGGTTACGTGCATCTGGATTAAAGTCTGAGACTGAAGGCTTTATTCTTGCAGCACCAGAGCAAAATATTTTCACTAGGAACTTTCAGGCAAATATTATACATAATAATGTGGATCCAAAAAACAAGTTGTGTGATAAACACCAAGAAACAATAGACCATCTAATCTCAGGATGTTCTATACTTGGCCCAATGAATATAAAAATTGTCACGATAGAGTGGGGCAATATTAACATGGTGAGCTTTTTTTTTATTGTTCTCTGACCACATGTATTTATTAGGTCTACTAGATTGGTGTCAATGTTCTACTCTTTTACCGTTGAAATAGTTGAACGTAAACGGCTGTTCTACTTCATAGTTTTCTTTTCTCGAACTTTCTGTTTGTGGAACTCCCTTTCGTTTGCTTGCTTCCATGTTAGCTACGATCTCTAAACTTTAAAGTGCAACATCAACTGCTTTCTTCTATCTCCTTATCATGTCGGCTTCATCCCATGTACCTTTCTTTTTTTTTCTCACACTATAACCGCCTGCGCATCAATTGAGGTCTTGCTTTGCTTGGGGTGAAATGATTATAAAATAAAAAGACTCACACAAGTATTTTCCGATCCTCTGTACTGTCCTCAGACTGACACCCAGACACTTTGAAATATTCGTATTCGAGTTTCCGGCGCGAATGCCAAGTAGTACAATTTCCAATTTTTTGGTAGAGTTAATTGCGTCATAGTCCTGTTTTTCTTACTCGTGGTGCCAAAACTGTCTCTACTATCTTTTGGGGTTAAAAAAATCAAAATCAAACAAAGCTCTAATTGACCCATCGCACAATATATATATATATATATATATATATATATATATATAAAATCATATGTTTATAAATTAATTGTACATTGCGACACGGAAATGCAAATTTAAATGTAAATTATTTGTTCAACTAATCTATCTTGAAACATAGAAATTTCCGTGTCGCAATATACAATTAATTCATATCTATATGATGATATTAAGCTCTATAATATTTATTATATTGAGCACTGTTTATAATAAAATAAATACCGGGGCACTCAAAATAGTAAAACCTTGAGTCCTCTTCACCTGGATATATCAGTTTCTGTCTGTCTGTTAAGGCATTTTTTCTCTATCGAGTTCATAACAATTTCAAATGTCACTTATCATTCCATGCCGCCATAACTCAACTGGCGCCGTCAATAATTTTCATACTAATGCATGTTTATAAAATCTTAATCTCGGTGAAGTCTAGAGTGCAGTTTTCCGCCTACAAAATCGTGTTAAAAATACAACTTACTTTGGCGTTAAATATTTCTCATGGCTAAAAATGTTGCGCTTTATTTCCCATTGCTGCCAATGTTTGATTGCCGGAAAAAAAGTGAAGTTATCAAATGCCGATTTTCAACGCAGACTATTAAAAAAAAGGTTACTACGACTTCTCCCACATAATTTCTCTTCTCACCCACACCTAATCTATATGGGTCTGTTTGATTGGCCAAGACGATTTTTGTTGACCAATCAGTGGAAACCTAATTTTGGCGGGCTCAATGCAAAAATCCTTCTATCTTCCTCTTTTTTCAAATGTTCTAGCAAGGAACAACAGGTAGGAAATTTCCTCTCCTTATTTGAGGCTACTTTGAACATTCTAAGAGCCTTCTAATTTATTTGGACGTTAAAGAACATTTCATAGTTGGACTTCTAAAGCTGCAAACACAACTAGTTTTGCAAGGACTTTTCTTCTCTGTTATTTCCATAATAATTACTTGTTTCTTTATCTCTGTCTTGTGTCTTTTGTATTCTTTTTTTCAGCAATTCCAACTAAATTCACCTTAAGACAGGTACTTTTGATGTGAAACTTTTCCTTAGATAAATCTTTGCAAAGAGAAACTGTGCAATAAAACTACAAGATCGCTACTTTATTTTGTTGCCATGTTTTATTTTTATTTTTATTTATTTATTTTTTTGTTGTATAATTGGAGTAGCTAGATCTATCTATCGCCCGGTTCACACTCCACTACAGTCTATTGAACAGGTTAAGAGGCTCATCCCTTGTTCCCTGTTTAGGATGTGGTTTCTGGTTTTCTCTTTTCCAATCTTTTCACTATTACGTCGCCCCCTGCACATCAGTGGCGTTACTGCCTTGCTCGGGGTGATACGAGTAAAAAAAAACGAAATCAGTATTATTGACAACCACCCTCGATGGTGTTATTCACCGTTTTTTAAAATCTGATGACTAATTGGTCATTTCATTTCTATTTTCCCAAAAAGTTACTCTTTACTTACAGGCTGACTCTACAGTATTTTCAATATCTGTTTTCTGTGTAATATATATCTGTTGTTTCATGTCTATTATTTCTCTGAGAATAAATTCACTAACATTCACTGCCTTATACGAGAAATGCCACCACAGCTCAGAACTCTTTTTTGTTCAATTTTTAAGTTGTTTAGTTTTTGAGAAAAAAGGTGCTGCTATCTCAATGCGCCCTCGACTGGCATTTTCCTTCATCTGTTAAAACACAAGACAACAAATGTTGTTCTACAGAAGGACGCTGAGGATACCATGCACCGAACATGTAAGCAACAATGAGGTTTAAGAGAAAATGGAAACAAAAAATATATACTTAACAACAGGAAAAGACAGTTGAAATTTCTAAGACACATAATGAGGAAGGACGGCTTGGAAAATTTGATACTCACAGGGCAAGATGGATAGAGGAAAACCCCGGATAACATTATGCAGTAAAGGATGTCGCAACAATGTTTAGAAAAAATAGCAAAAAGACAAAAATAATTAGAAGCTACAAAGGACAGATAGAAAGCGCCAAATAAGAAAGAAAACTTTGTTTAATTTTGGGATCTTGGTTTTTGTTTTTCTTACTGCACCATATGTCTAATCATCTTTATAAAGCGTCAAGCTGCTAAATTTTGAAATAATAATTTTTCCTTTTCCACGACTGGTTTTATAACCACAGCAAGAAAGTTTTCTTCTTCTTCTATGTGCCTTATCATTTCAGGACGTAGGCGATCATGGCCTTCCACGTCTCCCTATCCCTGATTGCTCTTAGCACACTTTCATCTGTAACATCTCGCAGCCCCCGTTCCGTCATCCACCGGATTAGCTCCTTCAAATATGTTATCCGCTGCTTTCCTCTGTCTCTTTTTACCTCTATCTAGCCTTTTAGTATTAGGTTCTCCAAGCCCACTTTCCTCATTGCATGTTCCAGGACCTTTAGTTGTCTCTTCATGATGCTCAATATTAATTGACTTTTCGTTCACTCTACTATCTACCCCGCGGACAATCAATACTAGAAAGTTCAGTCTACTCTAATATTTAATGTTTAACAGCTGGGGGCAAGTTCCGAGCCATAACCCATTAAGCTACCTGTATTCCAAAGACATTGCATTTCTTCTTCTTTTCCTACCCGCTCCTCCTCCTCCTCGTCTGGAGAGTTTTACTTCAGAAGGTGAGCGATGTCTTTCTTTGTCTTTCTTGCCTTCAATATGTTTTGTGGATGTCAAATTTCTAAAGTCTTTTTTTCAACATACGCGTTCCAGAAATTCTAATTATTTCCGATTTGATATATAATTGTCCCTTTGTTTTCATTTTCTTTAAAAGTTCCTTGACACGTAAATGTCCCCTCCATGATATTCGCAGCATCCTTTTGTAGAACTTTATCTCTCTTGCATCATGTCTATTCTCAATTGGTGAAAGAATTTCCAGAGAATTCTCTGCCATATAAGACGACCGATATTATACAGTAGTTGAGCACTCTTTTTTTTCCATTTCTTAATACTTAGTTTCGTTTTTGGAATTGATGTGCCTTTTGTAATTTGGTGTCCCATATTCTATTACCTGAAAAAAAAAATCTACAAGTTTAAAAATTTGTGCTGGTTCGATTCTGGTTCGATTCTGATGTTTCCGATTAGTAATTCGCTTCTTAGGCTACTCTTTTTTCAGCAACACACCTTTGCGTGAATTAATTGAAACAACTGCTTTAATTCAATTTCTTTCACCATACAGTCAGTTTTAGAACTACAGGGTGCAATCGATTTCTATTTTACCTCATATTAGGTCATTTACAGTGGTGTGCATAATATGAATCTATATTCTTGCGCTACTAAACTACCATCCGCCCGTGTATTGAATATTGCTGCCATATCTGGTCGGGTGCCCCTGCAGCTCTCCTTGGGCTTCTTGACAAAATACAAAGGAGGATCTGTAACGTGGTTGATACTGACTTGGCAGACCGGCTGCAACCACTCTCTCACCGGCGTGATGTGGCTTCCCTATGCCTCTTCTACAAGTACTTTCATGGCTTCTGCTCCGATGAGCTTAGTTCACTGGTGCCGCCTAAGCACGAATTTACACGAGATACTAAATTAGCAACTAGGTCCCACCCTTTTACAGTTAAACAAATAAGATGTAACCGTAAATTCTACTCCAACAGCTTCTTTTCTCGCGCTTCCCGCCTGTGGAACTCCCACCACAAGTCTGCTTTCCCGACAGCTACAATCACCAGGTGTTTAAATGTATGGTCAATAGACACCTCCTATCACACTAACTCCCAATTATTCTCAGAACACTCTCATTTACCCAACCCTCATTCTCGGTATCCTTACCCGCCTATCACCCACCCTCTGACATTTCCTATACTTAACCATTCTCGGTATCCCTACCCGCCTATCACCCACCCTCTGACATTTCCTATACTTAACCATTCTCGGTATCCCTACCCGCCTATCACCCACCCTCTGACATTTCCTATACTTAACCATTCTCGGTATCCCTACCCGCCTATCACCCACCCTCTGACATTTCCTATACTTAACCATTCTCGGTATCCCTACCCGCCTATCACCCACCCTCTGACATTTCCTATATTTAATCATCCTTTCTCCACTCTATGTAGCCCCCTGCGCAGTAGTGGCAGTGACATGCCTTGCTCGGGGTGAAACCCTTATAAAAAAAAATAATGGAATTTGTTTGGTCTTGAAAAATAGTGCGTCGTCCGTGATAGCATCAAATGTTTATAGACTCTATTGTGTCGACTGTCGATTAGCTGTCCTACGGCCATTGTCTGCGATGGAGGTTACTCCAAGGAAGCTTACGAAATTTTAACACTGCACGAACACACTGGCAAGCCTTACAGATAGACTGCGGACATTGTTGGCGTCAGCCTTTCAACTGTCAGTCGTGTCATCAAGGCAAAGAAACAAACTGGATCCATCAGTATAAAACGTAAATGAAACGAGGTCGGAAGAGTAAAACAACAAGAGACGATGTATACGAATCAAGGTATGAGTGAATGTTCCTAGGAAGACATTATTCGTTTTTTTTAATTAATTATCACAAGGATGTGGATACTATCTTCTTACAGTTAATAGTTATTTCTTCATAATTGTTTTCCCTATTTTGTCGTCGTGTTCTTTTTTGTTTTGTTTTTGTTTTATTTTGTAAAAATGTTCAGGAAAATGTCATGATAGAATTTCTGAAACTCCGATCTGTAGTTTTGATCCGGGAGGAAATATAACGAAAATCAAAGGAACTGACATTAATATATTCACTTTTCTTCTTCTTTTTTCTTCTTCTTCTTCTTCTTCTTCTTCTTCTTCTTATTATTATTATTATTATTATTATTATTATTATTATTATTATTATTATATATCGAATTCTGATATAGCCACACTACTAGTCTACTGCAGAAGGCAATGGCAACCTACTGTGGGATAATCTTCTGCCCAGTCAGTCATGTCTCCTTCGAGACATGATCGCCCAAAGCTTGTATCAGGCATGTCACTTAAATAACTGACCTACCTACGGCTGTGTCGTTATGAGTACATTTGACGATTTGTTTTTCTAACTCCAATGACATCACTAGCGTTACATGGAAAAGTTTTTTCTTAGTGTGTGGGTTGTGTTTACCAAGATAAATTTTGTATTTCTCTTAAGCTGGGATTTACAAGAAGCTTTTCACTGTATTTTTGTGTCTTTTTTTACCATTCCCAGCGCACGTACTATGGTTCTATTCTTGTTTTCAATTTCCATATTTTTTATTTTGTATTTCGATGTCTTGCTTTTCGACTTCGATAGTTTTCATATTCTTTGATTGCTATGTTACAATCCGCTGAGGAATTCATATCAATTAGTAAGAAAGGTTTTATTCTTTTCGGTTTTTGACACTTATGTCTAGACTATTTGCTTCAATCTTCTTGTTTTTAAAGATAGTGTAATTTCATAGAATTATCATGACTTCTACTTCTGTAACTGGTGCTGGGTGATATTCATATCAGAGTTTGTTAACGTCTTTTCAAAATGTTTCGATATCGTCCAATGAAAATGTTGTCACTCTCTATCGTTACGGTTTTAATATTCATTTGACGCAAATACAGAACATCCTGATATAAGATAGTAAATAGATTACTGATATTTGTCACAGAACCTTCATTTTGGATCCACATTATTATATAATATATTTGCCCGAAAGTCCTTAGTGAAAAAGCTCTAGTCTTCCGTTTCAGCCTTTAACCCAGATGCTCATAACCATCGATGAGAGTTAACTTTATCAACATCACCTTTATTAGCATGTTCTGGATATTGGCTAAGCTAAGATTTGTATTGGCAGTCTTTTTTCATCTGTTTAAGTGTTTATCATTTTTTTTGTTTTTTGTTTTTTTTTTTGTTTTTGTTTTTTTTTGCTGAAAGTCCTGTTGGGTTCTGTTTTGGTTTCATGATTGAATATTGTTACTTTCTGTTTTCGTGTTGTTTGACTAATTGTATAATTTAGTTCTTTGTTATGTCCATGTATGATAGTAAGCCAGTATTTGTCTTCTGTGACAATTCTAGCCGAATAAGACCTCTCCTACCTTCTTTACAGGGTATTTTTAGGCGGTCCGCATCAGCCTTTAGAAGACGCCTTTTATGCTTAGAGGAAGCGTTCTTGTCTTAGAATCTATTTTGTTTTTTGTTTTTATGTTTTTTGTTTTTTTTTAATCATATCACCCCGAGCAAGGCGGTAGCGCCACTGATGTGCAGGGGGCAACGTAATAGTGAAAAGATTGGAAAAGAGAAAGCCGGAAATCACATCCTAAACAGGGAACAAGGGATGAGCCTCTTAACCTGTTCAATAGACGCGGGCGGAGCGTGAAGCGGGCAATGGATAGATCAATCTACTCCAATTGAAAAAAAAAAGAAACTAAAGTGAGAAGATTGGAAAAGTGAAAGCCGGAAACCACATCCTAAACAGGGAACAGGGGATGAGCCTCTTAACCTGTTCAATAGACGTGGGTGGAGTGTGAACCGGGCGATGGTTAACAGAATCTAGTTCATGATGATGAAAATATATTGTACCACAAAGATGACAAGTCTGTTAATGGCCATCATGCTGTTGTAAAGATTCAGTTCAGTTCTTAATATTAGTTGGGCCCTTCTATAGTAATTGTTGTGGATTCCGAGTGAGGAACCGCACAAAATAATGAACAACAAAAACAGATATGGAGATAGAAAAGTAGGTTATATTGAACGTAATATACAAACTTGAACGTAGGTTAGTAAATCTAGCAATATTATTAGTAAGAAATAAATATATTCAAGTCTTGAAGTGAAGTCGTTGGAAATAGTATATCCATGTATATGATTCTAGGCTGACGTCTGATGTGGTAGTCTCTGGGTAAGTTCGGTAACTTCCGTATCAGTTCCGGTACTCTCCGATAACTCGCACGGATCTCTACGATTACTCTCTCTCTCTCTCTCTCTCTCTCTCTCTCTCACTCTCACTCTAGCAGGAGTATATGTACACTCAGTCGCGTCCATTATCATATACAAAGGGGAGATCCCACAACAATAATTTGCACACTATTTCTCACATTTTTATGGTGAATTCTTTCACCCTCATTTACAACGAGCTTCTTGCTCCAAATTTTTATTGTTATCATAGAGTCTGATCTAATAGAAAATTTTGTTGCAGTGAAATTGCTACTTTAGAACAATCAAACCACATTTCATTCCAATGTCATCACTGAAGCATTTTATTATTTACAAGTGACCTTACAGCTGACTGTCATCCCGAGTATATAACGTTAAGTTATCCGTATAATATAACTGGCTTATTTTCTTTTCGGATATTTTATAGTCATATTCCCTCCAATTACGTTCCTAGTTAATTAAATTAAGGATTACAAAATAGTAAGAAAGACAAAGAGTAATCTTGAAATATTCCTCTGTTAATGTTTATTTCACCAGACTTATAGACTCCATTTATTTTTTTTTATAATCGTGTCGCCCCAAGCAAGGCATTTAACTGCCACTGTTGTGCAGGGGTTTACATAGGAGGAATGTTGAGGAGTGAGAGGTTGCAGGGGGTGTCAGGAAGAGAGTAGGAGAGGGAAGAGATTACTGATAAGAGTGGGGTGGACGAGAAGGAATCTTATGAGGAGAAAGAGGTTGCAGCGGGGTGTAAGGAAGAGAGTAGGAAAGGGAAGAGAGTACTGATGAGAGTGGGGTGGATGTAGAAAAGCATGAGAGTGAAGTATTGTTTTCCGTATAGACATACTTTGTTTGATGAATATAGGTGATATCTAGTAAATATTTAAAAACTATTATTATTATCATTATTATTATTATTATTATGAGTATTATTATTACAGTTTATTATCATTCTATTTCGATTTCTGCTCTGGTCAAACTACCTACCAAGTATGCGGGAAGATCTAAGGTGGTGGTTTGTTGTTACGGCTATATTTCATTTGTCTTTCTACCTACAATAACATGACTAACGCTACACGGATAATGTTCTTAGTGTGTGGCCTGTAATTATCAGGACAATTTTTCTGAAACTGAGATTTCCAGGGTGTTTTGTTAATGCTTTGTTTGATCCTTGTTTTGTCATTCCAAGTTCACCTACTATCACTGGTACTACTATTATTATTATGTCATTTTTCATCATATTTCGATTTCTGCTTTGGTCTCACTACCTTTCCTTAGTGTGTGGGCTGTACTTAATAAGACAATTTTTTGTATATCTCTTAAGCTGGGGTTTCCAGGGATTCTTTCAATGTGTTGTTTTGTTCCATTTTTTATCATTCCAAGTGCACCTACTATCACTGGCACAACTCTTGTTTTCAATTTCCACATTTTTTTCTATTTCAATTTCCAGGTCTTTATATTTTGACAGTTTTTCAAATTCCTTGATTGCTATGTTACAATCCGCTTGACAAGCCATATCAATTAATAGACAAGTTTTCTCCTTCTGGTTTTTAAAAATAATGTCTGGCCTGTTTGCTTCAATTTTTCTGTCTGTGTAGATGGTGTAATCCCATAGAATGGTTACATCTTCTATTTCTGTAACCGGTGCTGGGTGATGTTCATACCAGTGTTTGTTTACAGCTTTTCCATAATGTTTGCACATTGCCCAATGTAAATATTGCCCAACTCTATCGTGGCGATTTTTATATTCATTTGGGGCAAGCACAGAACAGCCTGAGATTAGGTGGTCTATTGTTTCTTGGTGTTTATCACAAAACCTGCATTTTGGATCCATATTATTATGCATAATATTTGCCTGGAAGTTTCTAGTGAAAAGACTTTGGTCTTGTGCTGCAAGAATAAAGCCTTCAGTTTCAGACTTTAATCCAGATGCACGTAACCATCGATGAGTATTAACTTTGCCAACATTGGATTTATTGGCACGTTCTGGATATTGGCCATGCAGACGTTTGTCTTGCCAGCGCTGTTTCATCTGTTCAAGAGCTTTATCTTTGGCTTTCATTTTCATATTTTTTGCCGCAATAGTTGGTTCTTGGCTTCTGTTTTGCTTTTCTACAGAATCTACTAACTGTAAATCTTGATTGTATTTACTGCCTTCTTTTATTATTGAATATTTTTTCTTTCTTTCTTCATGTTGCCTTACTAATTGTATCATCCAATCCTTTGTTGTTTCTATGTATGTTAGTAAGCCAATAGTTGTTGTCTTAGTATGACAATTCCAGCTGAATAAGACCTATTCCACCTTCTTTACGGGGTATGTATAGACGGTCTACATCAGCCTTTGGGTGATGCATCTTATGCTTAGAAAGAAGCTTTCTTGTTTTAGCATCCATTCGCCTGATGTCGTTTAGAGTCCAGTTTAAGATGTTAAAGCTATATTGGACAACTGGGATTGCAAGGCTATTAATGGCCATAACTTTGTTCTGTGAATTTAATTCAGTTTTTAATATAATTCGTAGCCTTCTATAGTACTCTTTACGCACTATTTCCTTCATTTTTTTATGGTGATGTTTTCGCTCTCATTTACACCTAGGTATTTATAAGCTTCTTCTGGTTTCAATTCTTTTATTGTTACAGCAGGGTCTAAGCTAATTGAGGATGTTTCTTGTATTGATCCACGTAAAACTGTAGCTTTAGCACATTTATTCAAATTAAATTTCGTTCCAATGTCTTCGCTGAAGCATTTTACAGTTTGCAGAAGACCTTCCAGCTCATTATCATTCTTAGCATATAACTTTAAGTCATCCATGTAAAATAGATGGCTTATTTTCTTTTGGCCTATTTTATAACCACATTCTGTCTTATTAAGTTGACTGGTTAGTGCTATTAATGATATGCAGAATAGTAAGGGAGATAAAGAATCACCTTGAAATGTACCTCTTTTGATGTTTATTTTTATATTATTATTATTATTATTATTATTATTTTGTCATTTTTCATTATAAACCGATTTCTGCTATTGTCGCACTACCTACCAAGTCTGCAGGAAGTCCTAAGGTAGGACGCGGCGTGTTGCTATGGCTCCATTTCATGTTTTTTTTTATATCTCCCTAACATCCCAAGCGCTACATAGACAAAGTTCTCCTTAGTGTGTGGGCTGTACTTGACAAAACAACTTTTTGTATATCTCTTCAGCCGATGTTTCCAGTGATTCCTTCAATGTGTTTTTTGTTCCATTTTTTTATCATTCCAAGTGCACCCTCTATCAATGGCACGATTCTTGTTTTCAATTTCCACATTTTCTCCTTCAATTTCCAGGTCTTTATATTTTGACAGTTTTTCGAATTCCTTGGTTGCTATGTTACAATTCGCTGGACAAGCCATATCAATTAATAGGTAGGTTTTTCTTTCTGGTTTTTAACAATAATGTCCGGCCTATTCGCTTCAATTTTCCTGTCTGTGTAGATGGTGTAATCCCATAGAATGGTGACATCTTCTATTTCTGTAACCCTTCCTGGATGATGCTCATACCAGTGTTTGTTTACATATTTTCCATAGTGTTTGCACATTGTCCAGTGTAAATATTGCCCCACTCTATCGTGACGATTTTTATATTCATTTGGGGGAAGTACAGAACATGCTGAGATTAGATGGTCTATTGTTTCTTGGTATTTATCACAGAACCTGCATTTTGATCCACATTATTATGCATTATATTTGCCTGAAATCACCTAGTGAAAAGACTTTATTATTATTATTATGTCATTTTTCATCATATTTAGATTTCTGCATTGGTCTCACTACCAACCAAGTCTGCGGGGAGACCTAAGGCAGGTAGTGGCGTGTTGTTATGACTCCATTTCATGTTTTTCTATCTTCCCTATCATCCCCAGCATTACATAGATAAAGTTTTCCTTAGTGTGTGGGCTGTACTTAATAAGACACTTTTTTGTATATCTCTTAAGCTGGGGTTTCCAGGGATTCTTTCAATGTGTTATTTTGTTCCATTTTTTATCATTCCAAGTGCACCTACTATCACTGGCACAACACTTGTTTTCAATTTCCACATTTTTTTCTGTTTCAATTTCCAGGTCTTTATATTTTGACAGTTTTTCAAATTCCTTGATTGCTATGTTACAATCCGCTTGACAAGCCATATCAATTTAATAGACAAGTTTTCTCCTTCTGGTTTTTAACAATAATGTCTGGCCTGTTTGCTTCAATTTTTCTGTCTGTGTAGATGGTGTAATCCCATAGAATGGTTACATCTTCTATTTCTGTAACCGGTGCTGGGTGATGTTCATACCAGTGTTTGTTTACAGCTTTTCCATAATGTTTGCACATTGCCCAATGTAAATATTGCCCAACTCTATCGTGACGATTTTTATATTCATTTGGAGCAAGCACAGAACAGCCTGAGATTAGATGGTCTATTGTTTCTTGGTGCTTATCACAAAACCTGCATTTTGGATCCATATTATTATGCATAATATTTGCCTGAAAATTTCTAGTGAAAAACTTTGGTTTTGTACTGCAAGAATTATTATTATTATTATTATTATTATTAAAATATCTAGAAATATGCATTGTGCTAATGTATATGTCAGGAACATTCTAACAATAGCATTAGTAATATGTTCAAGAAAGAAATGAAAAAATGCACTGCGAAACTTTTTACCAACATAAAAATTCAAGAAGCCCAGCTTATCGTTTGTATCGGTTCAGTTCACATAGCCATCAAGTATCGATCAATCTTATCTGTAGATCTATTACACAATTATGGTCGCTCCAATGTCTAAGGGATCGATCTCGGAGCGAATAAGAATAATAACAACAAATTATTGAAAGCGAATCCCTCCCAATTATATTTACAGTGAAAACAAATATTTGTAAGAACAAAAAAAATTGTTAGTATTAGAAGCCCTCACATCAAAGACTGAAATGCATTTTACGTATAACAGGAAAAAAGAAAATGTTATAATCACGCTTTTCACCTTTCACACTACTTAAATAAAAGAGTAGGGAGGAAAGTCCCGTCAGTACTAAAAAGAGAGATAACCGTTTCTTAAAAGGAGAAAACGATTCTTTTGAAAAATAGTTTTAGTAGAAAGAATTTATAAATTCCAAGCGAAAATAGCTATGGCTGCTCCGTCAATGAATATCGAATGTTTCGTGAGAAAAAAAACGGATAATCTTACAATACATTATATACATATACACGCACACAAGCACACACACACATGTATATATATATATATATATATATATATTAGAGAGAGCGAGAGGTGGGGAGAAAGAAAGAGAGATAGATTAACAGCTTGCAATATCTTAATCTAAATTTGACCTAATCTATCTTATCGAGAAGTACTTGAAATTCGGAAGTATAATCCAATGTAATTGTGTATTTAAAAGTATTTTTAGCCTCAGACTATTACAACCTTATCACAATCCGGAAAATGAATTCGAAAGTACTTCTGCACGGAACATTTTAACAAACCGCATATACACACGCATTTAGATACATGCACAGATACACACACACACACACACACACACACACACACACACACACACACACACACACATATATATATATATATTTAAAAAGAATTAATGGATGTTTTTAAAAATCCGACATATTTTTATCCCATTAAACGTACTTTTTAATGAATATATTTATATAATTCGACACTTCCCTTATATATTCTTCTTCTATGTGCCGTATCCCTTCAGGGCGTAGGCAATTATGGCGTTCCACATTTCCCTATATCTTGTCACTTTTAATAACTTTCTCCTGTTATCCCACTGAATCCCCACTCTACCATCCATCTGCTCAAACTATGCCATGGGTTGCTTTCCCTTGTCTCTCTTCCTCTCTATCCTTCTAATGAGCATCAGGTTCTCTAAACACTCCTTCCTCATCAAATGTCCCAAAACCTTCAGCTGTCTTTTCTTGATGTTATTTTTGTTCTTAGGTTCATCCTCTCCAGAAGCCTCGTAGTTGCTCGTGTGTTCTGTCTATGCTATCCTCAGCATCCTTCTGTAGAACCACATTTCATTTATTTCAAGACATTCCTTTATCGATGATGAGATGGTCGAGCATTCGCTGCTATATTGAAGGACAGATATCACATAACAATCCAATAAACAATTTATTTACTTATTTTCGTTGACGGCCTGAATAATTTTTAATAAGATTTTTGGATATTCAGGCCGGTAGGCGAAAATAAATAACTATACTGTTTAATAATAAAAACGGAGCATATATTCAAATTTGAGTAGCTAGTAAAAACAACGTTTAGAGTGTTTCTTTTGTATAGACACTTTTCATTGGAAAAAGTAGGTTTTTCTCTTTTATTGTGTGTGTGGGGGGGTGTTGTGGTGCAGTGAATATCGACTCGGAACTACTAATCGGGTTGCCGAGTTTGAATTCCGGTTGAATTTCTTGCATTCACTTACGCGCAAATATCCTTGAGAAAGGTATTAATCCGTCTCTTCCCTCCAGTTATGAGTTAAATAATAGGACAGATTGGGTTCTTAGCTGGCAACCAGTCTACCGCAGAAAGCAATGGCAACCTACTGCAGGAAAATCTCCTGCCCAGTCAGTCATGTCTCTTTCGAGACATGATCGCCCAAAGCGTGTATCACGTATGGCACTTAGATAATGTGTGTGTGTGTGTGTGTGTGTGTGTGTGTGTGTACGTGCCTGCCCGTATGCTCGTGTTTCTGGGTATGGGCTCGCACGTGTCCCCCTTGTAGATGAATTGTTATCTAACTTACAGAAAATGAGAATTTTACTGGCATCTCAATTTAACAAAAATATTTACCAACATTACACAAAGATATCTAGAAATACTAAAGAGTAAGTTTATTCAATAAAATCGCCATTGGCTTCAAGTAAGGCTCTAAGACCACTTTGAATTCTCCTGAAACCTCTTCTCGACAGTCTCCTCCTTTAAGTTATTGAATGATGTCATAATACCTGGCCTTCACTTCATGTTTGGCGTTACTCTCTCAACTGCAACCAACACATAATAATCAAGGATGTTGCAATCTAGGAAGTTAGGCGGCCAGACGTCAGGGGTCATGACACGGGGAGCCATGACTGGGTTCACACAGTTTGTTACGGAAACAGTATCAAAAAGTTACTTTACCTACACACCATTGAGTGTAAAAAGGGTCAGACGATAATGATGATGTGCCGTGCCAGACAACTCTTTAATCTATTATATATATATATATATATATATATATATATATATATATATATATTTTAATCATCTCACCCCAAGCAAGGCATTCCACTGCCACTATTGCGCATGGGTCTACATAGGAGAAGGTAAAGAGAAGGAGTGGTTAGACATAGGGAATGACAGGAAGGAAGGTGACAGATGAGTAAGGATACAGAGGATGAGGGTTGGGCAGATGGGAAGAGTGTTTGATAGAATGGGAGCAGGTTAGTGTGTTAGGAGGTGAATATTGACCTTACATTTAAACTCCTGGAGATTGTAGCCGTCGGGGAAGCAATCGTGTGGAAGGGAATTCCACAGTCGGGAAGTGCGAGGAAAAAAACTGTTGGAATAGAAGTTGCGGTTGCATTTTATCGGTTTCACTGTAAAAGGGTGGGATCTAGTTGCTAATCTAGTATCTCGTGCAAATTCGTATTTAGGGGGCACTAGTGATCTAAGTTCATCGGAGCAGAAGTCGTGAAAGTATTTATAGAATAGACACAGGGAAGCCATCTCGTGCCGGTGGGAGAGAGAATGCAGGCTATTTTCGCTTGGAATTTATAAATTCTTTTTACTAAAACTATTTTTCAAAAGAATCGTTTTCTCCTTTTAAGAAACGGTTATCTCTCTTTTTAGTACTGACGGGACTTTCCTTCCTACTCTTTTATTTAATATATATCTATCATTTATCTGTGCTTTGAAAGTTGGAGTAACATATGGTCCGTTGCGATATTTAGAGATTCTTGATTATATCCAAAGAAGAATCAAAAATGTTATTGGTCCTGACCTGCGATTTTGGCTTCAGTCACTTTACCATCACCAAAAAGTTGCTTCCCTGTGCCTTTTTTATAAATAAATTTATGGTTCAGATGAGTTCTTCAGAATGTGTTTTGAATTCTTGTTTAGAAACTACACACAATAATAATAACAAAAACAGATATTGAAAGATAAAACGTTTAGTTATATTGAACAAAATATATACAACCTGGAACACGGGTTAACAAATACTAAGAATACTGTTAGTAGGAATTAATATATACAATCTTGAAGAGAAGAAGTAAGTCTGGGCAATGAATCTATATTTTTACTGACCAACTAAGCGACGGTCCAACTACTCAATCTCTGCTACATACTCTCTCTAACACTCTCTGCCGTTCGCTTTAGGCAGGATTATATGTACACCATAGACGAGTCCATTTATTGTGCAATAAGGGGTGCTCTCCAACACTATGTTACTTAAACTTAATGAAATTAAGCGCAGTACAAGATGGGTCTGGAAGTTATACCAGGATTCCTCATCGGAGGCCACAATTTAAACAACATAAGGTACGAAGATGAAACAGTGCTGATAGCAGACACGGAAAAGAAACTACAAGACCGCCTACAAAAGGTAGCTGAAGAAAGTGACAAGAAAGGAGTACAAATAATCTGCAAGAAAACCGAATGCATGGTTATCAGGCAAAAAGATCAGCCCCATATGCCAAATACAGGTGGGGGATACTAAAATCAAGGAGGTACAAATATTTAAATACCTGGGAAGTGTTATGACAGAAGACGAAAACTGAGATCCAAAGGCAAATTAGCATGGCGAAGGAAGCATTGCAGAAGATGAGTAAGGTATTAAGAAACAGGACAATTTCGCTAGTGACAAAAACGGACTAGAGATAAACTGCAAGAAAACCGAATGCATGCTTATCAGTTAAAAGGGCAGCCCAAGATTCCAAATACAGGTAGGGGAAACTAAAATCAAGCAGGTACAAAAATTTAAATACCCGGGAAGTGTTCTAACAGTGCTGTCCGCCCTTCAATATGGCAGTGAATTCTGGACAATATCATCAAAGATGAAGGAAAAACTTGAAGCAAGTGAAATGCGGTTCTACAGAAGGATGCGGAGAATATCATGGATCAAAAATATGAGCAATGATTAGGTTTGGGAAAGGATGGAAACAAAAAAAATAATACTGAGCATCAGGAAAAGACAGCTAAAATTCCTGGAACATGCAATAATGAAGGAGGGCTTGGAGAACCTGATACTAACAGGTCAAAATAGATGACAGGCAAAACAGAGACAGGGAAAGCAGAAGATAACATATTTGAAGGACCTGATCAGGCGAATGATCGAAAGAGCGTTGCGTGGTGTAAAAGGAGAAGAGCCACCAAGGATAGGGAGACGAGGAAAGCAATCATCGCCTACGTCCTGAAAGGACAGGGCACATAGAAAAAGATAAAGAAGACAAGATGGGTGAAAAAGTCTTATCGGTTGAAAGTTGAAGTGGCTAGATATAACCGTAAGTTCTCTGCTAAATTTTTTCCTTGAACTTCTCGGCTGTCGAACACTCTTCCGTGTTCATGCATTCTAAATAATTTTGCTCTTCAAAAATTATGGAAACTGACAATTGCTATTCACTATTTTCTTTATTACTCCCCCCCCTTATTCTCGCTCCTTAATAATGTTAAGATTGTATCTGTTTTCTAAAACATTTACACTCAATAACGCTTGTATCTTAAAATCTTAAAAGTTTGTATGGTCTAATATCAGGTGAATTTTATTAAAAATACTCTTTCACCGAACCGAAAAAAAAAAACAATCATATGTTCGTTAATTTATAACATTTAGTATTTCAACTACGGACAAAGGATTTTGATAACATTAGATTCAAGGATTGCTAAAAAAAATAATAGTGAGATAATTTGGAAATTTACGAAGAAAATAAAAATGACTAAAATGAAGCAAACAAATAAAATTTGAAAATACAGAAAACGTCGAAAGTTACGAAATTTTAGCCCGTTTAATTGACAACCTATCACTGTCTGCAGTCATTTCAAGTGGCTATTTATTCTGGAATCTCTTTTCTTTGCAGGGGTCTACTGCTATCAGGATCATCGATAACGTGTCATATCTCTCACATCCCTTTCGACACTAATAAAAACATTACTCACCGCTGCACTGTGCTTACATGTGCTATTTGGTCGACATAAAACTTCAGCAAGAGTTTAATACCATTTTTCTCAACATGGTTTAATTCAATGACATATTGTTGGTTTTATATCTCTACCATAAGAGACTGCATTTTGCCAGAATACTGTTCGGCAGATGGTAAAAAATAATCCGAGGCTATTTTGGGAAAGGTTGGGATCTCTACTGCTATGGCACGAACGTTTGTCCTTGAGGTTTTCAGCAAACAGAATATTGCAGAAGTCTTCATTTGAAGAATTCGTACGTCTAGGCATGGTTTCGTATACTAGCAACATAGTCCCAGAGAATATCTTCTCTGGGAGTAGCACAAGAATTATTCAAAGAAATGTCATCGTTAGTCACATATACACATTTCTCTGACGACTTCTTATAACAGTATTCGTCACTGTGTGGTTTATGACGTATGACATATGGGACTCGCGGTTATATACAAAGAAGATGACAAAGTGTTGACAAAAGACAGAAAGATAACTGCAGGGACACCAAGTTAATATAGTAAATAATAATGAAAAAATGACTAAGCATCACTTGGAAAAAGACGGACTGTATCGCTGTCAGAAAGAGGAAAATATTAAGATGCAAAATACGGACATATCTTACCGAGAATCAGCCAGGAAGATGGATCCGGAGCGCCAGGAAGATGGATCCGAGAGCCAGGACGATGGATCCAGGGTGCCATGAAGATGGATCCGCAGAGCCAGAAAGATGGATTCGGAGAGCCAGGACAATGGATCCGGAGTGCCCGGACGATGGATCCAGGGTACCAGGAAGATGGATCCGGATCGCCAGGAAGATGGATTCGGAGTGCTAGGATGATGGATCCGGTGTGCCAGGACTATGGATACGAAAAGCCAGGACAATGGATCCGAGGTGCCCGGACGATGGATTCGGATTGCCAGGAAGATGGATCCGGAGTGCCAGTGATAAGGACAATGCGCTGTTGAAACGGCCAACCCGTTCACTTGACTTGACAGCTTGTGATTTTTTATTGGGTTATGTGAAGTCACAGCTGTATATCACTCTCTTCTTACCAAAAATAGAGAATGGTATGCAAGACATGCTACAGCGTGTTTGACAGGAGCTGGACTACCGATTTGACGTGTGTGATATTGAAGCCGTAGGGAGATGGTTAATAATTTTAAATTGGCCATAACCGAACACCCTACAACTCACTATTAATCGCTATCATCAGAAGGTTGGACATTGGAATGCATGTATGGATTTTTGGAAGAACAAAAGCATAAATTTTGCATAGTAAAATAGAAATTTATTAATGGAAAGGATTAACATGAATTGTTAGAAGTTAAACGTTCATTAAGAAAAAGTAAGAAGTTGAGGATATCAAGAGTTCGTAGTAGTAACTTGTTGGATGTAGGCAGGAACGTATGTATGTATGTATGTATGTATGTATGAGCGTTTGTTGTTTGATAGGATTGTCTTTGAAGTTATCGCACAGGGTGGATGGGGAAAAGGCAGGAAATGAGAGGCGAACAATGAAGAAGAAAGAGGTAAGAGAAAAAGAGAGAAGTAATAAAAATACGATCGCTTGACGTTTGTCAAGGTTACGTGTTAATTGCTCGTCTTTTATTTCGTTTTGGAATTCATTCCTGTATGTGATTCTGGCCTTTCCATGAGACGACGAACTTTTCGCATAAAGGTTTGAAATTTCGAGAGTTTTGCGTATGTAAATTCGAGAAAATTCGTTTATTTCTAACAATGAGTCAGATTTGAATTTTAATTGTAGATCTTGGATTGTTCACTACAGTATCACAAGTGGTGCGCATATTAAAGCCCTATGAAACCAGTTATAAAATCTACATCTTTTTGAATATCTTGTTCAAATTTTGATCAATAAATTTGTAATTGTTCAAAGGGAAGCCTATTTATCTTCGCTTGTCTGGGACATATAGTGACACAGATATTTACATTTTAAATTAGGTAATTTTTTAATGAGACACCATGTATTATTATTGTTGCATATCACTTCGATGAAGAATAGGCTGGATTTAAATTTGAACATCTTCTTGGCTTTGCTGATAAAAAACGTCGCCATGGCCATATAAAAATATCATAGTTTATTATTAATCTCTTTTCTTCAATGTGGTGACAGAGTTGACGACTCGAATGCTATCCGCAACTGATAAAACTCAACTCTCAGTCTCAACTGATATCTGTATCAGCTGACGTCACGTATAAAGCTATCCCCGCTGACATCTGCAGCTTTCAGTGCACCTCGTACCATGTCGGGCGTCGACCCTTCTGACCTCGCTAGTCAAAACAAAAACTCATCCTGCACTTTCGCATCGTCAAGCGCAAAATACACTTGACAACAAAATCCTATAGCGACTATGATACCATAGTGACCAATCTCCAGCATTATAGCTTCTGACCTCGGATCACATTTCCGAAACTTATCGATTATATGATTCAACCAATGATTTCAATTATCTAATTCAGAATACAGGTAAAACTTGCGACAGAAAACAACAATCTCAAGCAAAGATAGGATTAGAATTTTACGCAGTTATATATAATTAAACAAAAACCTCATTATTATAGAAGTCAGCTGTCTGATGGTTTGGTATAGTGGCAATAGTCGTCAAAATTTATGATTTTTTTTACATTTATTCCTTTCACGGTAACTCGTTAAGAAACTATAAACTGCTGTGCAGATGATGGATCTTCCCCATAAAACTAGTAGAATTCTTGCATAGATTTGGATTAACCGTGTCCCATTGTGAAATCGTATAGAATATTTGTTCTTATCTGCCTGAATAAAAATAAATTTTAATTATATTACAAATTCTGAATTTCAAAGATAAAGATTTTCTTGTATTTCCTGAATCGAAATATTTCGTGAAAAATCTATGTCTGGTAGTTTTAGAGTTTCCGTTGATATGCAAGAGTTTTGTGTACCAATCTAATAGGGAAACAATGTATTCTTTGAGTCGACATAAAAAAAGTAAACTTTACAATTTCCAAGAAAAAGAGAATATATTTTTTTTAAATTATGTGTTTATGCCTATTTAAAATTTATTATTGTTATTATTATTAATATTACCTGCTTTTTGTATGATATATTAAGTGCCCATAATGGTATTTGTGTCGCTACACGCACGCATATAAGCAACCAGGCACGCATATGAACTTTCTGTATGTACACGATACTTTGGCTTTGAGAAAAACAAACGGATCTCGGTATCTAAAGTGACAAGTTTATTTGCCTGAAAAGAATCAACTTTAGACTCGAAACATGTGTCGCAATACAAAAGCCATTATGGACACTTAATACACCATACAAAAAGCAAGTAATATTAATAAAAATAACAAGAATAAATAGACATTTTAAATAAAACCTTCACGGCATCAGGCAATTTTTTCTTTTCAAATTTTGATTTCCTGGTATCGATATCAAATAATTTTTTTTGTCGTAAACTGAATTTTGAAGTCTAAATAAGTCCTCTGAATAACTGCCATCATGGCTGAGACTAAGAACTACAATTATACATACTTAGAGCCAAACCTGAAGCAAAAACTAAAATAAAAGGGTTGAAAATATACAGACATAAGCCAGATAAACAGACATGCACACACACAAACATCTTGCTTTTCATATATATATATATATATATATATATATATATATATCGGATTCCTGCACTATTTTAAGAACTGCAACCTTGGAACTTCTGAATATGGTTGCTTATGTCTTTGTCTAACAGCGAATAAAATTTAATTAAAATCGGACCAATCCTTCTATAACCCGATTTTTTCGATTATCGATTATCGATATTTATCTGGGGTACCTCGACACAAAACCTAACTAAGAACACTCGCAGACGCTTATAGTACAACTGTGTAAATTTTCAAGAAAATCGGTTTAATTTTTTCGGAGTCTATAGGTAACGGACACACACACACACACTCAGTCACACACACAGACAAAATTCCATTTATAAATAAGTTTATATATATATATATATATATATATATATATAATTTTTTATCTGTGTGGCAATCGGTAATCTCTCTTTTAACAAGTTTCGTTAAATACGATTCACAAGGTACTGCAATTAATTTTTTCGGTTAATTTTGCTACTGTTCGTATTAATGTTATATCTCCTGGTCATATCTAAATATTCAGTTATATGTGGGACTCACGGTTATACACAAAGAAGATGACAAAATGTTGACAGAAGACAGAAAGAAAACTGCAGGAACACCAAGTTAATATAGTAAATAAAAATTAAAAAATGACTAAGCATCAATTGGAGAAAGACGGACTGTATCGCTGTGAGGAGGAAAATATTAAGAAGGAAAATAAATTATTTTTCCTTTCGACCGTTGCTGAAGAAGTGAGGAAGTCATCGTAGAAATGGCTTTTCAACGGATTTAAACATCGATATTTCGTTTTAATTTTATATTTGGCTCTGCAATTAGAATATAATATTTGCATTGAGCCCTCCACCTTGATCAATTTTATCAATTTTAATAGTAATGAAAATAAAATTAATTAGGATCGTTTTTTTGGGGATTTACTTACCTGATTTTGCTTTTAGATTAATATATATTATAAATTATGTTTTAGAACATGTACATAATCTTTTCTATATATTCTATATTTTCTATATATTATATATATAGAAAAAATTATGTACATATTCTAAAACATAATTTATAATAAATATTCACAGCTGTATACATTATGTATCGAGCACTGTTTTAAATTAATGTTTTGGACGGTGAAAATATTCTTTCTTCGTTCTGTACTCACTCGGATATATATATATATATATATATTTCTTTTCAAATGTGCGATATATATAGAAGGCTTTGTAAATATAAGTAGTGTCTACTTAAAGTTCAATAACGCAGAGTGACTGGCAGTTACATGTCTTAAATATTTATCAATTACATATTCAGTATCGGGTGGTCGCTTAAGCGCCACTATTCCGTTTTCAAACTGGTTTATTCGGTTGTGTAGTCGTTGCAAGATACTTTTGGATCCCAAATTTTATAGTGAGCGTTTCGACACACTTTTGGGGAATCATGTGCATCGTGTCAGCTGTTCATCATTTATTTTTAGTAAACATGACCCACTTGGAATTCGCATACGTTTCCGTTTCCGTGCGAAGCAATGAATGAATATTGGTTCGCTCTTCGGAGAATCAATCCGTTCCACTCATTCATAGTTTGCAGCCATCAATCATCCGCTTTAACTTTATACAAGAAGAAATGTAGGCAGACGTTTAAGAATCTTAGAAATCGTGTTCAGTTCAACGTTCCTTATTGTTCACTTTGTATATTATGGTCATTTCATGTTTTTGCACACACACACACACACACACTATATATATATATATATGTGTGTGTGTGTGTGTGTGTGTGTGTGTGTGTGTGTGTGTGTGTGTGTAGGGAATATGATGGCCGTCAGACATGAAGAAGTAATGTTATAGCAGAAAGCTTTGCACAAAACATGGTCACTGATAGAATTTCGATGGTGTGGTAAAGCACCAACATTACACACTTTCCTTCAAGGCACTACTATTTACAATAACTATATATATATATATATATATATATGTGTGTGTGTGTGTGTGTGTGTGTGTGTGTGTGTGTGTGTGTGTGTATCAATAAACATACGCAAGTTTCAATATATGCGATTTACAAGGTCCTATATATATGTGTTTTCTTTTCTGGATATAAAGTGTGGTGTAATAATGTCCTAATATTCATTATCATTGAGTGTAGCTTACTTTACGTATGTATGTTTGTGTTTTGTGTGCGTGAATTTACGTGTGTGTGTGTGTTATTTTGAGTAATTGTGCTGAAGATTTTCAAGTGCTCAATGATGTATCAGAGTGTAAAAACAGCATATAAATCTTAAAAATCTCATTCTTACTAATATATCTCCCATGGGTCTTAATAAAAGCTTAAAATTAATAATATATTATAAAAATTACAATACTACTAATTGGATTATCCGTAATAACTCCTCCCGACCAACTGATGTGTTACGTAAAACCAACATTACCTATCAATTCAAATGCTTCTTGAGAGAAAGTATCTCCGACAAATACATATATACATAAATTATAAATTATATTTTAGAACATGTACATAATTATTCTATATATATCCGCTACAAAGGTATGTTCGTTTCGACATTGAAACTTCAATCGAAACAAATGTACTTTGTAGCGGATATATATAGAATAATTATGTACATGTTCTAAAATATAATTTATAATAAATATTCACAGCTCTATATATTATATATCGAGCACTGTTTTTAAATTAATGTTTTGGACGTTGTAAGAATTCTTTCTTCATTCTGTATTCACTCGGATATATATATATATATATATATATATATATATATATATATATATATTATAAATTATAGTTTAGAACATGTACAAATTACAATGTGTACATTTCGACATTGAAAGAACAATGTCTCATCAGATATTATAAGCTATTTTGGGAAGGGAGATGAAAAATTCGCTTCCTTATATTGTTAAATTTTGTGTGTGAGGCAAATGGGGTAAAGAAAATGAGAAATCAGAATAGGGGATTGTAAATGAGACATTGGACAAAAAGAGGAAAATGGGAGAGAAAGAGAGAGGTAAAAGAGACATGGTGAAAAAGTTTAGACAAAAGCGACAGGTTTAACAGTAGAAAATAAAGTATGGTCATATACAACCTTTGATGACCCGACGGTTGGGTTTAACAAAGAGGAATAAGAAAGAAAATGTATTGGTGGTCGAAGAAAATAAGAAAAGGTCTTTTTTCCTACTTGTTCTTTACTTGTTCGATTCTTCTTGTCAGATTTCGATCCATATATATATATATATATATATATATATATATATATATATATATATATATATATATATATATATATATATATATATATAATTTCCTCCTCTCTCATTCTATTGATAGCTTAGGGAGTAGGCACTCCGACTGACAACAGATCGACCAAGTTTCAATCCCGACGCTACACTGATGATACAGCGAAACAGGCTTGTATGTGGATGACATATATATATATATATATATATATATATATATATATATATATATGTAAGTGCCGCCACAAGGCAAATTTTTTGAATACTTAAATTTAGAATTTAAATCCACGTTGACTAGATGTCTCCTTTAATTGTCTATCTTTAGAAAATATGGATTCTTTTACTAACCCCCTTTTTACTTGGTTAACACACACACACACACACACACACACACACACACACACACACACATATATATATATATATATATATATATTTCTCTAATAATTTTTAAACTGATAACTTCCTGTAATTGGTATTTAGCTCGCATCTACCTAAAAGGTTTAATTAAATAAACTTAGATAAAAAATTTTAAAATCTTATATTGAAACCCATTCCTTCCCCCCTAAATACACCTCTTCAAACAGCTCAAAATCTTAACCTTAAAAAAGTAATTTAACTTTAGTTGTCTATCTTTATAAAATATGAACTCCTTTACCAAATCCCTCTTTTCCTTTGTTAACGCGCACACATGTATGTATGTGTGTGTATGTATATATATATATATATGTGTGTGTGTGTATATATATATATATATTTCTTTAATAACTTTAAATCCATGACTTCCTGTAATGGATAAACTTAATTAAAAACTTTAAGATATTACATTTAAAGCTATTCCTCCCCATCCTAAATATACCGTTTCAAACCCTTGTAAACATTCACTAGCCTCTACCACTTGATATTTGATACCCGGTCTTTGTCTTGTGTCTACACCCTGTAACCTCGCCACTACCAGCTCTGTCCTGTTCTACTTTGTGACCGTTGTTAACCTGGCCCCTTCCCCACTTTACCCCAGGGGCTTCGCCATTTGGAACAAAACAATGTCGCTGACGTGACGTGGAATCTCTGTTAGAGATCCTATGTCGAAATGTACATCCGACACCTTTGAATTTTGAAAATTTTCTCTAATTTATATATATATATATATTTATATATATCAATTAAAGAGCATGCAAGTGCACTTCAAGATAAAAAAAAACATCGGCAGTTGAAAAGAGATTTCAGAAAAGCCAAAAATGTCGACATTGAACCTGATCACTCATGTCTTCAATGTGGTAAAAAATTCCTACCCCAGGCAGTGACATCACATGAACCACACAGTTATTAGCTGCATTGAGTATTGCCTGCAAACATGTAGACGATGTGGAAAATAGTGCGCTTAAATCGGACGCCTAAAGAGACACATGAAAAATTATGAAATGACTCGCCAGCGTTATTTATTGGTCTTTTCACCTTCAACGTCTGGTAAACAATGCCGTTTCCTGCCTGTCTTGATGAGTCATGTAAAGAAGAGACGTGTGTAGATTGATCAAGCGATGGTAATACGAGTTTGCAGACATTAAATAGATAGATATGTGTGAGTGCGCACGATCGTGTGTCTCTGAGGGAGAAAGAGAGATAAAGAGAAAGAGGTTTTATAGGTTAGGGTAGATTGAAGCTTATTTGTAGACAGATAACGTTAGATTTTATGTGCCCGTGCGTAGTTCAGTGTCAATCTCAGACCGTCTATATGCTTTGTCATCAATTTGTCATGAAGCTTCATGCTATTTCTCCAGAGAATCTCCATAAAATTGTAGCCTGCCATAGAAAGGAAAGAAACACTTCTAAGCAGAACGCTTTCTTTGGGTCTCGCTTTTGTCTGCATCTCATCCTGTTGCTTGAGTGGGAATAAAGTAAAATGAAAAATCACAAGTCATTGTTCAGCATAAAATGTTCAATTAATATTGATCAAATATAGTCTAGGACCTCGTGTAGTTTGTCGATCATAATTTATAGATCGGATGCAGATGTGTGCAGAGATCGACTGATAAATGAACTGAAAGAGTACCAACATATATATATATAGTGTTAAATTGAAATGATGTTTAGTGCTAACATTACTGTTGTTTTTTCAGTAGTATAATGCTATAAAGGCATTTTAGATAAACAGGTATTATTTCATAAAGTGCTCGATGTCGAGATAAAGTTAGAGCGTTAATAAAATTAATGTGGAAGAATTTTTCACTTAGCTGAGCATATATATATATATATATATATATATATAATCAAAATAATAACTAAATAGACTCTGTAAGTATTTAGGTTGTAAATTTATACTAAGATAAACCTTTAAAAAAACCATTAACAAACAGAACCTAATTCCGTTACAATCCGGTGCACTGAGGCGTCGGATGAATGGGGAGAAAAAAAGAAATCCGCGGAATAAGAACACAACATTCAATACTCCGCAGTAAAGAAAAAAAAACCCAAACGAAACCAACCACAAGAAAAAGTGCTCGATACAAAGTACAAAAGATATACAAAAGTAGAGCAAAGACACATATTATGTGTGTGTATATATATATATATATATATATATATATATATATATATATATATGTTTTAGAACATGTACATAATTTCTTCTATATATGTCCTCTTCTATACAATCATATGGCTGTTTCAGTGTTTGAATTCAAACACATCATCGGGAGAAATAAAGGTTTGGAATCATTCTCTGTTTATATTTGGTTCGTTGTTGTCGTGGGGGTTGGTTGTGTTATTGGTAATTAAGTGAATGTGTTTCTCGTTTTGACCGTTAGACTTTCGAAGAATCTGGTAAGTACGAAGTTGTTGATTAATGGTATTATCTGTTGGAATGTACGTTTTATCGGACGGGTATATCTTTTGGTTAGATTTTCTAAGAGGGCCGCGTGCTGAGTGGTCATTTTTATGGTTGGCTATCGTTTAATTGATTGATGTCTGCTGTTAGTGGATGACATCATTTTAGCTAAGAATATCGATCAAATTATACAACTTAACAACAAATCTGAAAGTCACTCCTTCCTCAAATATACGTTAGAACTTAATATTTATAACAAAATCCCATTACTTGATGTATTCATTGATTCTAGCACACATAGATTTACTACTTCTGTAGATAGGAAACCAACTAGCATTAACTCGTGTCTTCTTAATTATAATAGTGAATGCCCCCAACGATATAAGTTAGCTGTTATAAAAAACTTAATTCAACGCACGCAAATGATATCTTCTTCCAAATCTATATTTTATAAAGGATTACACAACATTAAGCAAACATTTGCCAATAATGGATTTCCTAACTCCGTTATTGATCAACAAATTAAAATGTATCTCAACAAAGTTAACAATAGCACTAACAATATTGATAATATTAATAATAAACGCAGTTCTCAAATTTGCAACATTTCTCTGAAAAACATAAACATGTAGTTAATATCAGACAGATTTTGGTCAACAATACGGCGATCCTTACTCATACACACAGTAAGAGGAACCCTCAGATATTGGAGGCCATGTACATCAAATCTAAACAACTAACACTCAATAAAATCACCTTTAAATCCGGACGTAACACATTACATTGCATTTGACTACATGGTTTTGTTGTCATTTCGCGGTGTGACGTCATAAAACCGAATTGCAAATTGGAGAACTGGTTTATTATTTTTGGTAACTACTGCCGTTGCCAAGCGGAGTTTTATGTCAACACAAAATAAAATCGTCGGTGATGGTGGATGTTATTGTATTACAATCTAAATAACCTCTCTGAAGTTGGCTCATGTGAGCCGAAAGCTGAGAAGCAAATCAATAAAAAATTATCCAAATGTTGGAGAATTTTTGTCTTTATTTTCAACTGAAATTAAAACCAAAATACGACGTTTAGAACGGCTCATGATTAAACATAATAGACATTCATTGTCTCTTATATTTAACAGCATATGTTTAGAAAATTATTTGCTGCCTCGATACACTATATATATATTAACGTGGGGAGCCCGACTGCGTACAGACGGGCGGAGGAACAAAAATTCGCCAGTCCCCTCAACACCCAGTTGAGCTGGCCCCGGTGACGAGCACCTGGTCCATTACTCTGGTGCAATGGGGTGGCTCGGCCTCGGGACACTGTTCCCCGGTACGGGGCATCTAAAACTGAGCTACACTCTGCGTTCGAGGACAGAGACAAAACTGGAAGAAGATTCAAATCCTCACCGAAACGTTCCAGTAAGTACCTGACATCTCACGCTATCCTCTACCTTCACAAGAGGCATTCAATGCCGATAATGCTGTTATATTTAAAAGGGAGTGTCCCAGTCCTCACTTTCCACTTGATAGAGGTTAAAAGCCTCTCCGAGTCCCTGTAGTTGGCAAATTATTTTCACATTCTAACCTCTCTCTCTCAGTCGGGATGTGGCAAGTCTCACACTATTCGGAGCTCTTTTTTTTTCAGTAGTTTTTAAAACTTCGGCTTTACTAATATTTTCTGTTGATATTATTCTCAGCATTTTTCTATAAAACTACATACCTCGTGCAGTCTTTTGTGTTCATCTTCGATGAGAATGTCCACCATACATTGCCGTATAGGAGGACTGATTCGTCATCAAATCAGAATATACACACCTCTAGAAATAGGTAAATAAAAAATTATCGATATTGATCAAAGAAATCTAATTATCATTCTGAGAAAACTAATTACTGGAATATTAAACGAGAGCAGACTTCGTACACTTGCATGACTTTTATGAATACAATGTGTCTACTTCTTCCGCTCAAACATATAAGCTTCACCATCCTTCCTGGTCTTTTGAACACGAGTAGACGTTTATCAATTCTTTCCTGTTTAGGGTTGGGTCTCTTCATGACTAATTTTCCTGGCTGGCTAATGGTAATCCGACGGATTTCCAATTTTAGTTAACTTTTTTTATGTGCCGTGTTAATTCGAGACGTGGACTTTCTTCTTGTCCCTTTCTCCTTGTCCGTCGCCGCACTTAAAATTTTCCTTTTTCTATCTCTCCCAAATGCCGCACCACCATGCTCATTCCTATCAAGTATGTCTCACGCTGCTTACCCTTAACGCTCTATCTGTCCTATTAAGTAAATCATCGAGCTTCATATTCTACCTCAACAGAATGCAGAAAACACTGGACGGCTGTTTCGACCTATATTTGGGACTCATCAACAGTGCGCATTCACTACCAGGAATCGAACCCAGACAGTCTTGGTTATTAATTTATTTATTAAGCTGATGTTGTACCAACTGTACCACGGGCCCTGGTCACGAAAAGGTAACGAATTAAGCTCGATGAAGTGAGCCGCTCCTCACGAATTCCGTGGTGGAACTAATCCAAGCACCTTTGCCCATAGGATAGTGCCTCCCCAAGCAACGACTTCCACAACCAAGCCGATACATCCATAGCGTGTTTCGTGGTTGAAGCACAGAGATATAATTCAAGAAGTAGTAGGAGGATTTGAACAATTATTAAGTAAATCATTGAGCTGTATATTCGACCTCAACAGAATGCAGAAAGGACTGGACGGCCGTTTCGTCCTATATTTGGGACTCATCAGCTTTTTGGTTATATATATATAACCAAAAAGCCGCTGTAAGTTAGACAAAAATATAAAAGGTTTTTTCTTTCTTCATCTCTTTCCTTCTTTCTATGAGAAGAAGTCAGGATATGAAAAGCTGAATGAACATTTTGGGTACAAGAATGTATACATCAAAGGTCACAGAATCTAGAAAGGGGTAATAAAAATAAAAAATAAAAATAAAACGAAATAAGGGTAAAGTTAGGTTGACACTTTGACCTTTAAGGATGAAGGAAGAAAGCATGTATTCCCCCAAAATAGAAACTACTTGTCAAATTTTAAAGTGAATCTCTATTCTGATTAGTTAAATCGAACACCCACATAAATTTTATATCTTCCCACATCTATAAATAACAAACTTATTGTTTCTTGTATTCAAATGAAAAATCATTTTCACAACTATCATCTAACATTGCCTGATGACGAGATATAAATCCCGAAACTGAAATTTCCAAGTCGAAATATATTTTCAATATTTAATTGTATAACAAATTTAATTATATAATTATATTCAGCTCTAATACTTATTGCATTTAGCACTTTTTTTTAAAGAAGTAAATGCCAGGCAACTCAAAATCATAAAACCTTACGGCCTCTTTACCTCGATTTATATATATATATATTGAGAGAGAGAGGCGATTGGAGAGAAAAGGTAAGAGAAAGTTGGGAGAGAATGTGTGGGCTTAGGAAGCAAATCTGCATAATAATGATTAGTTTTACGCCACAAACATTCCTTAAACACGGTATTGCTTTTCATTTGACGGTAAATATATATATATATATTCATCATACACATACAAGCTTGCTTTGCTGTATCACAGCTCATCAGTGTGGCTAGACATCCACTTGTTTCTGGCCGAAACTTGACCGATTTGGTGTAAGTCGGAGTCGCTATCCCCTAAGCCATAGACACATGGAATCAGAGAAGGGGGATTTTAGCGTGTTATATATATGCGGTGTATGCACACGCCAGTCACCGAAAGAACTCAAGTCATTAATGAAGAGTAATGCATTAATCGCAGAAGTGGTAATTGTTGTTTTAAATTTTCCTCTCTAGAGTCTAGAGAGCTAATTCGTAACGAGAGCGTAATATATATATATATATATATATATATATATATATATATATTACTCTCATTACGAATTAGCTCTCTAGAGAGGAAAATTTAAAAAAACTATTACCACTTCTGCGATTTATGCATTACTCTTCATTAATGACTTGAGTTCTCTCTCTCTCTCTCTCTCTATATATATATATATATAGAGAGAGAGAGAGAGAGGATTTGGTGGAGGTACATAGTTCTTTCTATCTCTCTCTCTCTCTCTCTCTATATATATATATATAGAGAGAGAGAGAGAGAGATAGAAAGAACTATGTACCTCCACCAAATCGCTAAAAAAATCAGCATACTGTGAAGACAAGCCCCAAACGTAAAGAAACAGTTTTATCGTCAAAAACTTGATGTTGTTAAAAGGAAGAATCAAATTAATTTTTAAATATTTAATTAAACTTTTATTACTTTTTCGAAGATTCAAAAATTTTATTAAAAATCGTGTTTTTTGTGTCAGCTGATGTACTATAATTTAACATAGCAAAATGTAGCATTTCTTGCAGTCAAAGACACACTACAAAAGTCTAATAATTGTCAGATTTTAATGAAATCTTCAAGACTTATTCACAAACGATGAACTAATTTTACAAATGGTTTTGTTTATTAGAAGATCCTTATAAAAGGTTTTTTTCACGTATTTCCAACTTTTACTTAATATCATAAAAATTTAAAAATTAGGTAATAATGCTTAGTGAGCATGTTAGTTAAAACCAAAATTATTTGGACAATTTAAATCACCGACATTTTTTTTTTTTTGTAAAATCAGACCGAGTCTTACCGAAAATCTGCACTCAATCGACAAGTAAGATCGCAATAAAGATAAGATATTATTTAATTCACGAAGCTTTTAATTGATTTTATAAATAATATATGTTCCGCATAATATTGTCTTAAAAAGATAGAAAAGATATTCGATAGAAAATTAATTTTTCAAGATTCTTTTCCATTTTTTCTATTTTAATTACAATAATTTTTAACATTTTAAAACTTTTAAAATTTAGTTTCGATAGTTAAACTGTTAGGAAAGTTTGCTAATAAGTAAACCTATAATTACTAATCATAGTTCGCAAAGCTTATTAAAATATAACACCCAAGACTATCATTAAAATATTTTATATTGTATTTTTTTTTTATAATTATTTAAACCACAAACAAGGTAGGGCTGCTAGTGCTGCGTTGAGCTTTATAGTGTGAGAAAAAACAAGGTACAAGGGATGTCGAAGAATAAATAATAGAAAAATAGGAATCAAAGAGATAGAAGATGGTAAATGAGATTGCATTTGAACTTGCACCTATCAGCAAGGAAACGAAAGGGAGTTTCACAAACGGGAAGTGCTAAAAAACAATTTGTTCGTGTGGAAGTAACGGTTGCATTTGACTATTTCAACGGTAAAAGAGTGTGACCTTGATGCCAATCTAGTAGCAAACGTGGTCGGATAACCAGGAAATAAAGCTTGTCAGAGCAGTTGCCATCGCAATATTTTTAGAAAAGGCAAAGGGAAATCACATCACCAACACGTCGGTGAAAAAGAGACCGAAGGCGCACTGCAAAGTTAGGATCAATTATATTCCAGATCTTTTTTGGATTTTGTTGGGAAACTCAAGCTGAATAGCAGGAGTACCAGACCAGATATGGCAACAGTATTAATGATAATGGGACAGAACCATACGCCGAGTATCTTCACCGGCTCGTCTGTCCAGACGAAAGGCCCAAACGCAAGCCAACAACATCGCGGTTGGTCTTGGCCCCTGTCATCGTCTCGTATTCTCTGATCTCTTTACTGACTTCCCCAATCTAGGCACTTTTCGAAACAAAAACCGAAATGTCATCAGCATAGACGGAGTTCCTAGCCAAGGGGATTCCACTTAGGATCAGATTCGCTTTAACTTAATAATGTGAATGAAAGGCGAAAACGGCGAACAGAGCGTAAAAGCAGGAAAGGCTAAGAACGTACCTCATTCACTTCCATGAGCGCACCGGAGGATGTGTCTAGAAGTCGTATCCAAGTGCGAAAGTTTGCCTCGAAACCGGAAGCCAAAATAACAGCCTCCAGAAAACCGTGTTCAACCCTACTGAATGCCTTGGACTGGTATATATTGCTCGACGCGGCTTCACGTTTTCGATGATGAAGCGTACCAAATAAACGTTGTCCTGAATATTCTACCCTTCATAGCACAAATTTGTCCAGAGTCAATCAGACTAGAGAGGACAGCCTGCAAACGGCTGGCTAAGATCTTGGCTAAAATCTTTAACTCTGTATTTAAAGGATTAAAGTTACCAATTCTATCCCCACCATTCTTGTTTTGGCATAGTAACTTGATCTCACTCTTGGTGAAGCGTTGAGGTATAAACCTTTGCTTCAGTTGTTCTACATGATGTTCAAGCAATGGAACAAGAACGGGTGACTACTACATACCGGAGTATCTCAGAATCCAGCCGCTTCGAGGCGGTCAATGTCGGCAAAACAGGCATCAAACTGAGCAGGGTTCAGTCGGGTATCCCTTGCGAATAGATCCTCAAAGTAGTCACAAAAGCTTTGCATCTGCCCGGGTGTCTAGTCACAGTCCGCTTATCCGGCAATGTGACGCACGAGATATCTATCTAAATCTAATCTAAACTAAATCTAAACTTATTTATAAATGGAAATTTGTCTGTGTGTGTGTGCCTGTGTGTGTGTGTGTATCAGTTACCTATAGACTCCGAAACGGCTTAATCGATTTTCTTGAAATTTTACACAGTTGTACGATAAGCATCGGCGAGTGTTCTTAGCTAGGTTTTGTGTTGAGGTACCCCTGATAAATATGGAAAATCGATTATCGAAAAAATCGTGTTATAGAAGGAGTGTTTCGATTTTAATCAAATTTGATACACTCATAGACAAAGACATAAGAAACGATATTCAGAAGTTTTAAGGTTGCAGTTCTTACAATAGTGCAGAAAATCGATAATGTATATATATATAAATTGATACCAGGAAATCAAAATTTGACTTACATCCATTCATTTTTCTTTCAGTCTACGGTTTCGCTTTAACTGGAAACAACTATTGCTTTTTAGTCTTTCGTGCCAACGTCCAAAGATTCTGAACTCCAGGACCATGGATTAGTTTTAAAGCTTTCAGTACACCCGGGCAACGTCGAGCTATACTGCTAGTTATAACTAAATAAACAAAGAAGGTTTATATCAGATATATATCTGATAACAAAACTTTCTATTCAGATTTTAGATATTAATAATAATAAAGATTATGTGTCTTGACAGTTGAACCACACCAATTCCCCCACTATACACACGCAAAAAGCGAAAATTTGCCTAACACATTCATGATAAAAGAAATATTTGTATCAGAGTTTCAAAGGTAATATATGGATAGCGTTATTATGAATTGAGCCTGGACTTTAACGTTGTTGTCTGCTTCAATCAAAATATTCAAAATCAATGATGACTTTAAAATAAAAGCAAATCGCTGATAATTTAAAGAACAGGCTGTTCTTTGAAAAAGCGATTATGCTTTCTCTTTTGTTTACAAGGAAACGAAGCAAAAACTTCAGCGACAAGTCAATTCTTGCAGCTTGACAGTAAAAGTTTTAGTGACAAGGTAATGATGTCTTTGTTATTTTTAGAATCTTCTTTGATTTAAAACCATTTCTTTCGTGGTTTTTTCTTTTATTTCCTGATTTTCTTTCTTATAATTTCTTACATCTGGATCTACCTTTAACTTATTTTCTTCCATTTTTGTTGTTTAGTTCAATTTTCTGGTTTCTTTCTTTCACCAAATTAAATGAGGGTTCTGGGTATGATCGTTAACTGCATCCGGCAGCAAGGCCTCTGATTAAGAGGTTGTGAGGAGCATGAAACCACCTCTTAGTTGCTGTTGTTCTCAGGTTCACCCTGACCCGAGGTGGTAGTACCTGTTAGGGTCCCAGCTGTGGCCAAATAGTTAACCCCAAACTGGAGTCAAAATACTATAAAACTAAAAAAAAATAGACTTTTATAGAAAAATATACATTTTTGAATAAAATATATTATCAACGATACAGTTTTGAAAATAAAATATTACCATAAAACATTTTTAAAGGAAGAAAAAAATTATTACCAGCAATACATTTCTGAATACAAAACTAGAAGACATTTTCAGTTTTAAAATAAAAAATTTAATTAAAATCTGACTAAATCAACCTTTTTACTAAAACCGAACATTATATTTTTAAAGGAAAAAAAAATTATTACCAGCAATACATTTTTGAATACAAAGCTAGAAGACATTTTCAGTTTTAAAATAAAAAGAATTTCATTAAAATCTGACTAAATCAACATTTTTACTATAACCGAACATTATATTTTTAAAGGAAAAAAAATATTACCAGCAATACATTTTTGAATACAAAACTAGAAGACATTTTCAGTTTTAAAATAAAAAGAATTTCATTAAAATCTGACTAAATCAACCTTTTTACTATAACCGAACATCATAAAAATACCTTAAAACCTTTTTGGCATTAATGAACTCACAGAGGTTGATATGACGTTAAACAAAACTCAAACTGAAACTCAAATTAAATGATTTCTTAACTGTAACTTTTTGTTCTTTTTTATTTCTCTCCTATTTTCTTTTACTATCTTTTTTGTTCTTTTATCTTTTTTATGCCAATGATTTGTTTTCTTTCTGCTTCTCTTTGTTTTAAGTAATTTTCTTGGGTTTGAGATTTATATTTCCATTTCTTTCTTTCATGTGATTCCTTGGATGTTGTTCTCTTAATCATGCGTTTCTTTCTTTTGTTATTTTAGAGTGAGTTCTAAATCTGTTCACCCATTTTTCTTGCTTATTACAGACGTAATTTTCTTAAATCTTTATATAACCGTTTTTATTATAGCAATGTTTCCAATGAATGTATGATCTCTGTTTCTGACAAATTCCGACGATATGGTCCTATCAATTTATGCCATAACATTATATTGGTTGTCTTTTTGAAATTTAAACTCTTTTTTTTTTTTCATTTATTTTTTGTGCTGTGATTTGTAAATTTCTTTCTTTCGCAAATTTATATATTTTTTATTTTCTTTTTTCATTGTTTTCAGTGTTGCGTTTTCTTTTGTAAATGTAAATCTTTTATACATTTTTTTTTATTTCTTTAGATATTTTATGTGAGGCACTTAATCCATTTCTTTCTTTAATACAAATCCTTATTACATTCTTTCGCTCTTTATTACCTACCTTCCTTTATCCATTCTTTCTGTTAATGATTTTTCTTCTCGAGTTTCTTTGGTATTTCTTTCTTTCAATTTAATCCTTAGTAAAACCTTTACTGCGGTTCTTTTTATTTTATTTTTTTTTTCTGGCTTACTTTTTCTTTTTTCTTCCTTTCTTTTTTGTTTGTTTGTTTCTTTCATTATTTATTTCAATCTTTCTTTCTTTCTTTTTTTTCTTTCTTTCTTTAAATAACTTTTCGTCTCGCCCTTTCTTTCTTTAAGATTAATTCTTCATATATAAATTTTTGATTAGCCTTCCTATCCATTTCGTATTATTTCTTTTTTGCCTAACATCCATTCTTTGTTTCTTTTGTTTGTTTCTTTTTTTCTTTTACTCTTTCTTTCTTTCTTTCTTTCTTTCTTTCTTTCTTTCTTTTTTCTTTCTTTTTTCTTTCTTTTCCATTATTTATATATTCATTCTTTATATTACTACCGTCCACTCTCCTTTCTTTCTTTCTTTCGTTCGTTCTTTCTTTCTTTTTTTTTATTATTTATGTATTCTTTATTTTTCATACCATGCTCGCTTCTTTCTTTCTTACTTTCTTTCTTTCTTTCTTTCTTTCTTTCGTTTGTTCTTTCTTTCTTTCTTTCGTTCTTTTTTCCATTATTTGTGTTCATTCTTTATTTTACCTACCGTCCACTCTTCTTTCTTTCGTTCTTTCTTTCTTTCTTTCTTTCGTTCTTTCTTTCGTTCTTTCTTTCTTTCTTTCGTTCTTTTTTTCCATTATTTATGCATTCATTATTTTACCTACCGTCCACTCTTCCTTCTTTCTTTCTTTCTTTCTTTCTTTCTTTCGTTTTTTTCCATTATTTATGTATTCATTATTTTACCTACCGTCTACTTTTTCTTTCTTTCTTTCTTTCTTTATTTCTTTATTTCTTTATTTCTTTATTTATTTATTTTTCTTTCTTTCTTTCTTTCTTTCTTTATTTTTTGCATTATCTGTGTATTTCTCTTTCTTTTACCTACCGCCCACTCGTTTTTCTCTCTTTCTTTTTTCTTTTCTTATGTATATACTCTTTTTTCCTTTTACTTACGTTACTCTCCTTCCTTTCTTTATTTTTTTTATGTCCTTATTTGTTTATTTTTCATTATCTATTCTCTCTCTCTTTTACCAACCGTCCAATCTTTATTTCTTTCCACCATTTTATCCTTTTATTTCTTTCATTCTGTCTTTCATTTATTTCTTCTTTTTTTTTTCCTTAAATAATTTTTCGTCTCGCCCTTTATTGGTATTGCTTTCTTTTGTTAAAATTAACTCTTAATATGTAAATCTTCGATTACCTTTTTCACTTTCTTTCTTTAATTTCAAATTATTTCTTCAATGTAAATCTTTTCGTTTGTCTTCTTCTTTCTTGTTTTATTTATATTTTAATACATGACTATGTCATTTTGCTTTATGCTAGGAAGTGCTTTTGATGGCCTTATTAATATTTCTTTAATATTCCCTCTTCGGTATCACCCAAAGCACCTCCCAGCGCAAATTAAGTTGCGTAATTGATTGTAATGTTAAGAAAGATGTGCCTGACAAGAACGAATCGCACGCTGTTATTATTAGCAGAGTTGGAATAATTCATCCCAAAGCGGAGTTTATTTTTTATTTTTTATTTTTTTAGCAATAGGAAAAAGGAATCAATATTAAAACTACGGGGTATAAAATAAGAATAAGTAAATAAAATTAATTTTTGTTAATGAAATTAATTAATAATTTTGCTTCAATACATAATTTGCTTTTTTTCTTCTTTTTTTAAACCTGATGAATTTTTTTCCTGCTGATTCAACAATTTCTACATTTTATGCCTTTGTGTGCCGGGGTAAAAATCTTCAAAAGATTCGTTTCTTTGTCCGGCAAAACAATATCACATTGATTTGTTCATATGTCAGGATAAATAACGTTTCATCTCACAGAATATTTTTCTTAGGCATTTCTTTCTTTTTCAAATTAATTTTTAGAATGGTTCTTTTTTTCTTGATTTTTTTCTGGGTTGCTCTTTCTTTCTTTCTTTCTTTCTTTCTTTCAATAATTCTTTCTTTCTTTCTTTTTCTTTCTTTCTTTCAATCATTCTTTCTTTCTTTTTCTTTCTTTATTTCTTTCTTTCTTTCTTTTTCTTTCTTTCTTTTTCTTTCTTTTTCTTTCTTTTTTCTTTCTTTCTTTTTTCTTTCTTTCTTTTTTCTTTCTTTCTTTCTTTCTTCTTTCTTTCCTTAAATATTTTTTCGTTTCGCCCTGTTTGGTATTTCTTTCTTTAAAATTAATTCTTAAGACATAATTTGCTTCTCTTTTTTTTTTCTTCGTTTTATGTTTAAACCTGATGACATTTGGTCTGCTGATTCAACAATTTCTACGTTTTTATGTTTTCGTGTGCCGGGTTACAAATCTTCAAAAAATCCGTTCCTTTGTCCGCCAAAAGAATATCACTTTGATTTGTTCACATGCCAGGTAAATAACGTTTCATCTTACAGATGTGTTGCGATAAGTACGCCTGTGTCGTTGTATGCTTATGAACTCTGTTCTTTAGTTTCACTACTTCAAACCGTTAACGCTTGGACACCGGTACTATTTTTCAGTAGTGAAGACGAGCTTATTCCTGCTGTGTTCCAAAGTTAAAAACGCCTCATTCTGTCCAAAAAAATAAATAAATAAATTAGAACGGAACTACAATCTTAACGTTTTCATGTCGACTTTCAATCTTTATCTATCCTCCTAATCCTAATAACCCCCCTCCTATTACCTGCTCTTTCATCACATACGCCATTCAGTATTTTTTATTTTACACATAAACAATAATATTAGACGCAAACACCCTTTAAATAATGACACCTGCATAATTAATAAGAAATACCAAATAAACAAAAGTTCAATAGTCATACGGGCCAATCCAGAAAAATATTGGCTGAAAAATACAATATTAAACGGAAACCCCAGTACCTTTTAAACTAATTTTCATTGTCGGAATGGTCCTGGGCATAACGGTAAACTGCATCCAGCAGCAAGACCTTTGATTGGGAGGTTGTGAGGAGCATAGAGCCACCTCTTAATTGTTAGTGTTCTCAGGTCCACTCTGACCCGGAGTGGTAGCACCTGTTAGGGTCCCAGCTATGGGCAAATAGCTATCCCCCCAAACTGGGGTCAAAACACCATGAAAGTATGAAAAATGATATAGACTTTTATAGAAATATATACATAAAAATCGACTTGTATAGAAAAATATGCATTTTTGAAGGAAAAATATTACCAACAATTTTTTTTGAAAAAATAAATTATTACCATAACACATTTTTGAAGAAAAAAAATGTTCCCAGCTAAGCATTTTTTAATATAAAACTGGAAGACATTTTTAGTTTTCTAAAATAAAAAAGAATAAAAACAAATAAATTTTATTGAAATCTGACTAACTCCCCCTTCTCACTATAACCGATCATTAAAAAAAAAACTTAAAACCCCACCTTTTTGGCATTAAATAACCCCCAGAGGTTGATATGCGGTTAAACAAAACTCAAACTGAAACTTCATTGTCTGAATTCCAGAAAGAATCAAAAGCTCAGGTCAAATTTCTCGGATTCATCACGAGAGTGATCGGGAAACTCTCTGAGAGATGAACGTTCCTTACGTTACTTGGAAGAAGGTGTATGATACTTTAGAGACGCGAAATCACCAGAAATCTATATCACTTAAACGTCTTAATTCAGACAAATTAAAGTATGAAAAAAATATAGGCTATTTTCTTTATAGAAATAAAGTCTTATGCCAGATATAAATGATAATAGGTCCATAGCATATTGAGTCGTGTGCGCCAATTTTTCTTCGGTTTGTTTGCGGATAGACGCTGCAGAGCACACTAAGTTCTGTTATTAACCGATAACTAAAAGACGAGGTGGCTTCAGGTCTCTCCGAATGACAATATTAAGAAGAGAACGCAACGACAACAGACGTAATTTGCACTTTACGGCTTGAAAATCCCAAATTAGGTATCATCATTACAAAAAAAGTTATCTTTTTATTTTTAATTTTAGATTTGCCCGAGGATGTCTTGATGGTTAGTAACGCGGTTCATAAAACGGACGAACCGAGATTAGATTTTCACGGATTCATCACGTGAAAATCTAACCTCTCCTTGACCCGCATCCTTTCCTTGACAACCCTTGTATCATGTTCTTCTCCCGCCTTAATTCAGATAAATTAAAGTATGAAAAAAAATATAGGCTATTTTCTTTAATTTATCTGAATTAAGGCGCTTAAGTGATATATATTTCTGGTGATTTCGCGCCTCTAAAGCATCATACACCTTCTTCCAAGTAACATAAGGAGCCATCATCTCTCAGAGAGTTTCTCGATCACTCTCGTGATGAATCTTTATCTATCCTCCTAATATTTATATTCCCTATGCAGTATTGGCATGTGAATCCATCAACTTTTTTTGTTAAATCATTTCACAAAAGCAAGGCAGTACTACCACTGGTACGCAGGGGGTTACATAAGAGGTGAATGATGAGAATGAGAAATAATTTACAGGCGGTGTCAGAGAATAGATAAGAGAAAGATGAACATATACGGTGATTCCTTAAGTTTGCGCAGTTTCCAGTGGAAACTTAAGGAGTTAGCGTATATTAAAAAGCATAAAAAACAAACACACTATTTCTTTTTATAATCCAATCAAAAGCGTGAGCTTTCGACCACGTGAATTTGAAATTAAGGTCTATCTATAGCTACTTCAATTTTTATAGAAAGATCCGGTAGATAAGCTTCGGATTTTCAAGAAAGTAGTTACGTTCATTCTGTGATGTTTTTCCTTTTTTTTTAAGTGGGTGTACAATTTTTTTCAAGGAGTATTTATTAATTATACAAAGTTAGTATTATCTCAAAATTTGTCTCCATTTTCCGAAAATTGGTTTGAAATCTTTTAAAACTATTTATATATATATATATATATATATATAGTAAATAACTAACCTAGAGAGCAAACGAACCAACCAAGGTTTCACCAAATTGGATCTTCAGGGAAAGTTGGCTTTCCCTGAAGATCCAGTTTGGTGAAAACAAAGTTTCCCTGAAGATCCGATTTGGCGAAACTTTGGTTGGTTCGTTGGCTCTCTAGGTTAGTTATTTACTTTGTTTGCTCTACTTGCGTATTGAGCGCTTTTTGTTTTAGGTTACTCGTCTCGGGTTTTTTTCTTTGGGCTGCGTACTTTGACTGATGTTCAAATGCTTAGTTCGTTCTTTTTTTATCACCATTTTCCTTCCGCGTATGTGCTCGGAGGGTTTTTTGAAACGAGTATAACGATAAGTTTACATTTATATATATATATATATATATATATATATGTATATATATATATATATATATAATCGTTTTACCTCATGCAAAGCAGTACTGCCACTGCTGTGCAGGGGGTTACACGAGAGAAGAATGATGAAAAAGAGGAACAAGTTACAGGGGATGTCAGAGAATGGGTAAGAAAAGGATGAGAACACGGATGTGAAGAGAGCTGCATGAGACTAGAGTGGAAAGGGAGAAGAACATGATACAAGGGGTATCAAGGAAAGGATGCGGGTCAAGGAGATAAGAGATGGCAATTGACATTACATTTAAATTCTTGGAGATTGTAGCCACTAGAAAAGCAAGTATACGGAAGGGCATTCCACATTCGGGAAGTGCGAGAAAAGAAACTAGGAGAGTAGACGTTGCGATTACAGTTGATTGGTTTTACTGTAAAAGAGTGGGACCTAGCTGCTGGTCTAGTAGCTTAAGTAAATTCATGCAGCTCATTTTTTATAGTTATGAGTAACATAGCAGAGTACACAGGGTTCTTTAGACTTGGTTGGGGACAGAAGAACCTGACGCTAAATCGGATCAGTGGATCCCCTTCAAAGACAAACAACGTAGGCATTTTTGAATATTGATTCCACCTCTCATATCTCACCAGATATCTTGACAATTTCCTTTTTTCGGATCCATGAAATCACTGAATGAGATTGACAGATAGGACAACCCTTGCTTGCAACAATGCAAGTCAAATGCAAATCATGATTTCAGAAGCTCTGACCGTTTTCGACGATCAAAAATAAACACAAGATAATCTTTTCTAAAATTAAGTAATGTAGTTCGTCTGATGTCATTCCATGGAAATAGCGAGAGGCTTAACATTTTTCGTCTGTTGGCAAAAAGATGTAATGTAGAAAATAATTCATCACCCAAAAGGACACAGAGATGCTTTTGGACTCTATCAAAACTGGAATTGATAGCTGCTGCCTATATTTGGCAGCAGTCCTCTATCTTAGTCTTGATCTGTTTCTTGCAAAAGTAGGAGATAGCAGGAGTCGTCAGGTACTTACATGCAACCGACCATATTGGCGATGATACTGATGATTTTAGCTGTTTCTTTTAACGGATTTATTCAAAACTCGTTGACCAAATATTAAGCATTATTGTTGGTTGAAATAACTGAAATGTTTCCCTCTCGGCAGTTTTCAGGAAAATAGGTTTTTCAAATCTATCCTTGTTGCACTTTGTTCCTGGGCATGACGGTAAATTGCATCCAGCAGCAAGGCTTCTGATTGGGAGGTTGTGAGGGGCATGGAACCACCTCTTAACTGCTTTTGTCCTTAGGTCCACTCTGACCTGGAGTGGTAGCACCTGTTAGGGTCCTAGAAAAGTAGTTAACCCCCACACTGCGGTCAAAACACTATGAAAATTTAAAAATACAGTTTTATAGAAATATATAGGTTTAAATAGACTTTTATAAAAAATATATATTTTTGAAGAAAAAGTATTACCAACAATACATTTTTGAAGGAAAAAATTATTTTCGGCAAAATATTTTTGAATACAAAGCTCGAAGACATTTTCATTTTTCTAAAATAAAAACAAAAACTTTTCATTAAAATCTGACTAGAACAACCTTATCACTATAACTGGACATTAAAAAAAAATTAAATTCCCATCTTTTTGGTATTAAATAATCCACAGAGGTTGATATGCCGTTAAACAAAACTAAAACTCAAAACTCAGACGTTGCACTTTCTGATATTGATGAACATTTTCTCCTTCTTTGCTTATGGTAGTGTGGAAAACCACCATTACGTCATTACTTTTTTCTAGTTACATGTACTAGCCATTGCTGATGTTGCTACTGTTGAAAGTCTTCAAATGATGCCGTTTTTATTATTTGGTGAAGTCCTTTATTTGTAAAAATTGACACGATTCTTTGAGATCAGGAGAAAGATTGTCATCTTTAATATATAGAGGATTCATCCGCCTGTAACCATTTTTTCTCGTTGATCGAAGAAAACAGTTATATTCAACCTGTAGACATGTACCTGCTTCCTAAGATACATTTTACCTTTTATCAGTAAAACTACTAAAAACACAACAATCTTGGCTCCAAAAACTATCACAAATCAAAACTATATATACAGTGACACGCATAAGTATTGGATACATGTTATTTTCTGTTATAACTCTAGTTTATTTTCGCCATTTTGCCTGATATTTGGTAAGCAATATCTCGTAAAATTGTTTTAGTTGTATGCGGAAGGAAAATTAAAAATTAATGGTTGAATCCCTGTTTTGTGGCTCAAGTAAATTCATATATGGAGGCAACAGTGAGTTTTACTACATTTTTTTCAGAGAGTAGCAAACTATACTTTTCTACCGGAGCTGAACAGTTATTTTGAGATATTTGTCTATTTAAAAGCATATCAGCTTATAGGTCATTTAATACCGAAATGGGCAGACGCCGTGAAAGTATTTGTAGAACAAACACAGAGAAGCCATATTGCGCCGGTGTGAAAGTGACTGTATCTGAGCTGCCAATCGGGATTGATCACATTACAGATTCTCCGCTGGATTTTGTCAAGGACACCTAGGTGAAAAGCAGAAGCTCCCGACCAGATATGGTAGCAATATTCAATGCACGGGCGGATGGTACATTTCTATATGGGCAGATTGTTTCAGAAGGGAAAAACTTATTGGCCCTACACGGAAAAGCGACTTTCCTAGCAGCGGATTTAGCTATGGATTCCATATAGTCATTACACTTGAGGAATATTTTGAGAGTTAAGGCGAAGGGGCACAGTGTTTTGCTTTCAGGAAGACTAGCCTGATCCATGCTAATGGGGGGTAGAAGCGATTGTCTGTGATGGTTAATAGATAGCAGCTTTGTTTTCTCAGCTTTAACATTCATGAGCCATTTCCTACCCCAGTCCGTTATGGATTGGAGGTCCTTTTCAAGCTCGGCAGCAAGGTTTTGCTTTGTCAGCCTCAGCAGATTTTTGATCGATGCGGGAGTAAACCCTAGTGTCGTCAGCGTATATGTCTATTTGGGATCTTATCCATATAATCATTCATCCATATAATATCCAACAGCTTCTTGAATCACACTGTACTCCAAAATGTGACTTCAACAAAACTACAACATAAAGCACAAACTCCGGTCTTTAGTAATTATACACACACGAACAGATATATACACGAAAGCTGAATGTGAACTACCATGTATTCAATTGTGATATATTTTGATTACTTACAAGCTCACAAGAAAATTAAATTTCGGTATTAAATGACCTATAAGCTGATATGCTTTTAAATAGACAAATATCTCAAAATAACTGTTCAGCTCCGGTAGAAAAGTATAGTTTGCCACTCTCTGAAAAAAATGTACTAAAAACACTTTTATGCGATTGAATTGTCTCATAGAAAATCAGATTAACATGTATATTCTTAGTCAAAAAATTATTAGATTCGTACTGATTAAGTCTTCATGGATTAAGCATGTGAGAAATGAGGAGATTTGGAAATGATGGAAACGAAAAGGAAATTAATACTGAGCATCTGGAAGAGACAGTTAAAGTTCCTGGGACATGCAATGAGGAAAGAGGGCTTGAAAAACCTGATATTGACAGGCCAGATGGAGGGAAAAAGTGACAGGGAAAAACAGCGGCTAACATATTTAAATTGCTTGATCAGGTGGATGACGGTGCTAGGGTTGCGTGGAGTAACAGGAGAAAGCGTGCTAAGAGCCACCATGAATAGGGAAACGTTTAAAGCCATGATCACGAACGTCCTGAAAGGACAAGGCACTAGAAGAAGAAGAAGTCTACGTAAAAGATTGAAGATTATCATTAATATATCTTGTCTAACAAGAAAATTTATATTCTCCAGGTAATGTTTATTCATTCATTCAGTCAGTCAGTTAAGTGCCATACGTGATACACGCTTGGGCGATCATGTCCCGAAAAAAGACAGGGCTGATTGGGCAGAAGATCTTCCCGCAGTAGTTTGCCATTACTTTCTGCGATAGACTAGTTGCCGACCAGGGTTATAGAACCCAATCTGTTCTGTTATTTAACCCATAACTGAAGTGAAAAGACGGGTTAATACCTTTGCCAATGGTATTTCCGCCGTAATTGTATGCAAGGAATTCGAACTCGGCTCCCCGATTTCTCGTTCCGAGCCGATATCCACTGCACCACAAACTAAATATTTTGTCTCTGAGTTCTTCGAGTTTTCTTTTTCTTTCAAACATTCTCATTGCTCATATGTTCAGTCCATGTTGTTCTCACTTTTTTGGAACCATATTTCTCCAGTTTCAAGTTTCTTGCTCTATAAGGAAATTCTCAAGCATTTACTGTCATATCCAAACTTATTTATAAATGGCACTTACCTATAGATTCCGAAACGGCTGAACCGATTTTCTTGAAAATTTACACAGTTGTACTATAAGCGTCTGCGAGTATTATTAGCTAAGTTTTGTGTCGAGGTACCCCCGATAAATATCGAAAATCAATAATCGAAAAAATCGGGTTATAGAAGGAGTGATCTGATTTTAATCAAATTTGATACACTCACAGACAAAGACATAAGAAACGATATTCAGAAGTTTCAAGGTTGCAGTTCTTAAAATAGTGCAGAAAATCAATAATATATATATTTAAAAGTCAATATGTTTGTGTATGTGTCTGTTTATCTATCTGTATGTACTTTATACAAATCCACAATTTTTCTCCGACTCTCACTAAACTTCACACAAATATTCTTTATTCTGAGCTCCAGGATCATGGATTTGTTTTAAAGCTTTCAGTACACCCGAGCAACGCCGGGCTATACGGCTAGTAGGTAGATAGATGCAACATCGTAATCCAGCAATCTTTTGTTTTTCTAACCGAATTTTCTTAAATGTAGTGTATAAAGGGAACCCACTATTTGCACGGAGATTGCTGCTTAAAAAATGCGCACTGTTAAAAGAAAAAAGTATAACTATGCAATAATGTAAAAAAAAAAAAACTTTTTTTTTTTGGCGTATAATGACATTTCATTTAATTAGAGCTCGAAGTGCATGTTTCTTAATATCAAAATCGATTTCAAATATATTTATAGATTACCGTTAATATTTAATGCGATTTGATGTATTTCATTTTTGTACATTATTTTTTCCTCCCGCTAAACTTTGCCGAACATAGGTTTCGATCCAAGCGCGTAGGATTTTAATTGAACATTTGATTTTATAACCCGGAAGACATTTCTTCCCATTTAAAAAAAATTGGAAATAATGGCCATGAAAATGCTACTACTGCTACAGCTAAATAATAATAATAATAATAATAATAATAATAATAATAATAATAATAATAATAAACGCCAGATACAGCACGAATAGCTACTAAATTTAATCTATTTGAATTCTTAACACGGGCATGTTTTGTCTTTGTGAATTAAAATGGACCACAGTAAATATCCCGTTGAGTACCACAGATTTGCTTCCCAGTTGCCTGAACTTAACCTCTTGGCGTGACCCTAAGTGACTGAAGTACAGTGCCTCTTTGTTTAAAAGCGGGTGTAGTGAAGAACTCTATTGTCGGGTGTCAAGATAGCAGAATTTTTTTTTTATGTTTAAAGGATGAGGCCGCCAATTGGACATTGGAATTCCTTCAAGATACATGACAAAACTCTCAATCGGATAACATCTAAATAAACATGTCTATCTAAGCACCACATGAATGGTCAACCGCTGCTTTTATCAAAACCTGTCATTTTATCGGATATTTATTTGGCTGTAAGGCACGTGCCTGGCATATTCTTATCAGGCTGTATATGAGGCTTCGTATGTTTGTACCCCAGGGCTACTTTTTGAGTCTACTGTTCTTTCACACAATAAAATAAAACAAAATAATAAAATGATAAATGGCAGAGTGCTCCTGCTATTCATCTCGAAGTTCTCGACAAAATCCAGAGAAGGATCTGCAATGTAATCAGTCCTACTTAGCATCTCGACTTCGGTCACTTTCTCACTGATGTAGCATGACTTCCCTCTGTCTTTTCTACAAATATTTTCATGGCAACTGCTCTGACGAGCTGATTTCCTGGTGCCCCGCCTACGTAAGTTTAATCGTGCTACTAGATTGACATATAAGTTCTACCCTTTTACTGTTGAAATAGTTATATATAACTACTACTTCTACTTCAACAGTTTCTTTTCTCGCATTTCCTGCCTGTGGAATTTCCTTCCGTTTTTATTCTTTCCTAATAGAAAAAAGTTCACAAACTCTACAAATTTAAATGTAACGCCCATTGCCATCTTCTATCTTCTTGAACCCCATTCATCTTATATCCCTTCTTCAATACCCTTGCACGTGGTTAAATAAATAAATAATAATAATAATAATAATGTAGTTCTCGACAAAATCCAAAGAAGGATCTGCAATGTAATCAGTCGAACTTAGCATATCGACTTCAGTCACTTTCTCACTGACATGACATGGCTTCCCTCTGCCTTTTCTACAAATATTTGCATGGCGACTGCTCTGACGAGCTGTTTTAATGGTGCCCCGTCCACGTATGTTTGCGCGTGCTACTAGATTGACATATAAGTCCTACCCTTCTGCTGTTGAAATAGTTAAATATAACTACTACTTCTACTTCAACAGTTTCTCTTCTAGCATTTCCTTCCTGTGGAACTTCCTTCCGTTTACTTTCTTTCCTGATAGGTTTACGAACTCTACAAATTTAAATGCAACGTCCATTGCCACCTTCTATATTCTTGAATCCTATTCATCTTATATCCCTTCTTCACTATCCTTGCTTGCGGGGAAATGAATAATAATAATAGTAATAATAATAACCATGTAAATAGGCACGATGAGAATTTCTTGCGCCACAATTATTAATTCATTTTGTAAAATACTCAGATATATTAATTCTTACATCCACGTTAAAACACCGGTCGTCGAACATTCACCAAAGTTAAGCAAGGTCAAGCCTGGTTAGTGCCTAGATCTGTGAGCTCTTAGGAATACCAGACACTGTAATCTTGAATGTGTGAGTGATGTAATGGATAATGGCTCAGAATCCTTAGTCGAAGAGTCGGTTCCAATTCCCGTTAGGATCGTTATATTCACATACACAGAAATAACCTTGTGAAGGGTTTCAAACCTTCTATTCTCCGCCAGCTATGGGTTAATTAGTTGTATCACTAAACCATTATTATCTTCAAAAAATTCTTTCAATCTAAAAATATATTTTAACTTTAAATAGCCGGAAAGGGATTGATAAGCCGTAGAAAAGGCATCAATCATAATCAAGTATATTAATATATCACAAAATAATAATTAACTTATTTAGCAGTGATGAAGATTTCGTGTCTTATTTGTTAGTATTGTTTTTATTACTACAATTAGACATTTGTCAGTTTAGGGTTGTTATATAGAGTATTGGGGGTTGTTCCCTGTTGCTGACGTCTGCTCAAGCACATTTGAGTTTCTTCAGCTCCCCCTGCCCACAAAAAACAACCGTTTTATTTATACCGCAGTTATGCTAAGCAGACTTTAGTTACAGTTTCTCGAAGATAGTAAAAAATCTACCTGCATCAGTAGTTGAACAAAGCCATTACGTTCAATCGTCTACAGCTATATCGTGTTGAATACACCGGTTCTCTTCCGATAACCGAAATTAAGCAACATCGAGCCTGGTCAGTACTTAGTTGGGTGACTGTTTGGAAATACCAAGTGCTATATACGTAAGGACCAAGAATGGTCTAACGATCCTCCAGATTTGTGGGTTGGGCGCAGGATTAACAACCCTGTCCCATAAAAAAAACCAGTTTGATCAGGGACAGTGTGAATGATCCTAGAAAAACGTTATTCATTTTGTTTCAATTAATTTGCACAAGGATGTATGACTTTCAAATCTTTAGATCGCTCAGTAAAGTCACTGAGAATTTGTTCCTTTTCAGTAAATAAACATGGGAAATATGTCTACACAAACGTTTAAAGAAATTCTTGAGAAACAAAAGATGTGGGAAATGCGGAAATTCGAGGTAATATCAAACATGCTAACATTTTTCTCACGAATGAACAGAAGACTAACGGTAACAGAAATATGTTTCTACAGAAGGGGTTCTGCGAATACCATGGATAGAGCATATAATCAACAGGGAAGTCTTAAGAGAAACGAGGAACAAAAGAAGACAGTGAAAGTCAAAATCAGAAAGAGACAGCTGAAATTTATGGGAGACATAATGAAGAAAAAGGGTCTAGAATATTCCAGTCATAAACTAAAACGAATTCAAAGACGACAGGGAGATGCGGTTTGATTGCTGACGAGATCTGTGTTGATGTCGGAACGGAGAGTAAAGAGCGATAAGATAACCTTTACTAAAAGCTGCATTAAGTTGTGGCAAGCCATCATCTCTCACACGCTGAAGAGAGACAGCATATAGAATAAATCCTTTCATGACATGATCGGTTATGTCTAGACTCAACTTTCTGACATTTTGTTACATAGTCTCCTTCCATTGCATCGGATCACGCTGATATCATTCCTACATTATCCTCAAATTTTATTGAAACGCCCTAATTTGAGTTGTTCACTAGACATGTATTGGGTTAAATGTAGTACAAAAGGAAACCTTTTAAGCTTTATCATAAACCTGAGACTCCGTAATTCCTTCACTAAGCACAAACAAGTTGAATAGTTTGCTCCCTGTTACCCATGTTTCTTTTGTCTTCAATGTGTTCTGCGAGTGTTAGATGTTCCGGGTATTCCTTCCTCAATATATGGCCTAGAATTCTCCTTATACAAATCTGTTAATAAGTACAATATTTCGCAGCTTCTTTTACCTTCAATCGACCCCGTTAGTGATAGATTCTAAAAGTTTTTTTTCCCAGATTTCGAATTCCATATGGGTTCGTTATATTTACTGGGGTGCAAATACCCATGGTAAAAAATATGAATCTACTTCTTCCCCCAGGTATCTTACCTGGTTTCTTTTGCTTTCAATGTGTTTTAAGCGTGTTAACATCTCAACGTTTTCTTTCTTAGAGTTTTCATAATACAGATTTGTTAATAAGTACCATATTCCTCCGATTGTTTCACCTTCAAATTGTTGTGTGAAAGTTAGATTCTCCAGGTATTGTCTCCTCAATATATGTCGTAAAATTTGCCTAACACTGATCTTTTAATAAGTAAAATATTCCCCGTCAATAGGCCCTGTAAGTGTCAGATTCTTCAGGTGTTCTTTCCTCAATATATGTTGTAGAATTCGTCTAACACTGATGCTTTAATAAGTAAAATATTCCCCAGCTTCTCTTACCTTCAATATGCCCTGTTAGTGTAATATTATCTAGGTGTTCTTTCCTCAATATATGTCGTAGAATTCGCCTAACATTGGTGCTTTAATAAGTAAAATATTCCCCAACTTCTTTTACATTCGATATTCCCTGTAAGTATCAGATTCTCAATGTGGCCTTTCCGCGATATATCAGTTTTCGATCACATCACGTTGAATCAGCGGGACCTGCGCGATCATCGAAATTAAGTAACGTCAAGTCTGGGCAGTACCTAGATAGGTAATCGCTCGAGAATACCAGGTGCTGTAAGTATGAATTTGCGGGTGGTCTAATGAATATTTTCTCGGAATTGTTAATCAGAGAACAGATTTCCAATTGCAGTTGGGTTCAGTAGATTCACTGACGTGCAAATGCTCTTTGAAAAGGTATGAATTCTCTTCTTCTCCTATGTTACTCGGTTGCTTTTGTTTTCACTATTTACTGGGAGTGTTAAATTCTCAAGGTGTTCTTTCTTTATTACATGTCTTAAAATTGTCATAATACGGATATATTAATAAGTACTATATTCACCTGATTGGTTTACTTTCAGTATGTCGCGTGAGGGTTAGATTTTCCACGTCTTCTTTCCTTTATGCATGTCCTAGAATTCTCTTAATACTGATCTGCTAATAAATACAATATTTTACAGATTTATTTGTTTTCCATATGTTCTGTGAGTTTTAGATTCTGAAGATCTTCTTTCATCATATGTTCTAGAGTTTTCCTAATAGTGTTGTGTTAAGTACATTTTTACAGAAGTATAGTATTTCGCTTAATTAAGATTAGAAGTTAATATTCCTTATCATCAATATCAAATGTCAAATATTTTGCTATTTAGATGCGGGATTAAATGTATTTGGTCTTTGAAATTGTCTATTCACAAAGATAGCTAAAAGTGCATTTACTTCAACGCTCGCTCGATGTTAATATTATTCTCTCAGTTACTTCTTTTAAAATTCAACTCGTAGCATTTTATTACATGACAGATTAATTAGTCTCCATTGAATGATAGGTAAACTTTACTCAGTTGCCCAATTAAAAAAAAAAAACTGATCGAATAGATAGATTTTTCTTTTGTTTGTATAATAATTTTACCCCAAGCAAGGCAGAATTGCAACTAGTGCACAGGGGGTTATAGAGAGAGAAATAAAGACGAGGTACAAGAGATGTCAAAGAAAGGATAAGAAAAGGAATGAAATCAAGGAGATAGACTATAGTAAGTGAGGTTGCATTTAAACTTTTCAAGATTGTAGATATCAGGAAAACAAGCAAGTGATAAAGACTACTACAACGGGAAATGCAAGGAAAGAAACTATTCAAGTAGAAGAGTCAGTTACATTTACCTATATCAACGGGAAAAGGGTAGGACCTAGTTGCTAATCTAGTAGCACGCGTAAAGACATTTGGTTGAGGAGCCATAGAAAAATAAAGATCGTCAGAGCAGTTGCCATCAAAATACTTCTAGAAAAGAGAGATGGAAGGAATACCACGTCGATGAGAAAAGCGAATGAAAGCAACATACAAAGTCAGGATCGATTATATTGCAGATTCATCTCTGAATTTTGTCGAGAGAACCTCAAGTTGATTAACAGCAGCATCCGACCAGATGTGGTAACAATATTCAATGCACGGACAAGTGGGAGATTTATTAATATGCCAAACGGATTTTGATGGGAAAAGCTTTCTGGCGCTACACAGTGATCCAAACTTTCTAGCAGAAGATACAGCTATAGATTCGATGTTGTCATTCTATGTGAGGTCGTTTGAGAGAGTCATGCCAGGGAGGTACCTTGTGTTGCTCTCCAAGAGATTAGCGCCATCCATTCTGATGGTAGGTAGGAACGTTTTTCTGAGGTACATTTACTTCAATATAGTTTTGTTATGTAGGTTCTTAAGTTCATGGCTTAATACCCATCACGTTGAATACATCGGTTCTCGCTCGATCACCGAAGTTAAGCAACGTTTAGCCTGGTCAGTACTTAGATGGGTGACAGCTTGGGAATACCAGGTGCTGTAAGTGTATTGTGATGGATGTACGTTGTGGTGCAGTTGATATCGGCTCGGAAAGAGAAATCGGTGAGCCAAGTTCGAATTCCAGTTGAATACCCTGCATTCACTTAAGCACTGGTATCCTTCGGAAAGGTATTAATCCGTCCCTTTCCTCCAGTTATGGGTGAAATAACATGGGTAGGACTTGGGGATCCTGCTCTTAAAAACAAATCCCAATGAATCTTGATACTTGAAAAAGAAAAATGTATTACTAGACACAAAACGTATATAAAAAACAACAATAAATTTTTGAAAGGAAAAGGTATTACCAGCAATAAATAAATAAAGCTTAGTTGGCAATAAATGACCCGCCGAGGTTGATTTGCCATAAAAATAAAACAACCAACAAACCTTCAGTTCATTAAAAACATCAAGTTGGCAACAAAACCTGAATTTATTATGAAGTTATTTCAGTGTTCGATGGTTAATAACATGAGAAAAAGAAAAGAACTTATTTTGTGATAAGAATTGCTTTAAAAATTAATAAGTTATAATAAATAATTGTAATAATAAATAACAAAGGACGTTACTTTTGTATCTAAACTTATTTATAAATGGAACTTTGTGTGTGTGTATGTCTGTGTGTGTATGTCTCTGTGTGTGTCCGTTACCTGTAGAGTCCGAAACGGCTGAACCGATTTTCTTGAAAATTTAACAGTTGTACTATAAGCTTCTGCGAGTGTTCTTGTACCCCCGATAAATATCGAAAATAAAAAAAATCGGGTTATAGGAGTGGTCCGATTTTAATCAAATTTGATACATTCATATTTAAAGACATAAGAAACGATATTCAGAAGTTTCAAGGTAGCAGTTCTTACAATAGTGCAGAAATTCAATAATATATATATATATATAAAAGGCAAGATGTTTGTGTGTATGTCTGTTTATCTGCCTGTATGTCTGTATTTTTTCAGCCCTTTTATTTTAGTTTTTGCTTCGGGTTTGGCTCTAAGTAGGTATAATTGTAGTTCTTAGTCTCAGCCATGATATCATTTAGTCAGATGATTTATTTAGCCTTCAAAATTCAGTTTACGACAAAAAAACTTATTTGAGTTTTGTTTAACGGCATATCAACACCTCTATGTGTTATTTAATGCCAAAAAGGCGGGTTCTTAAGATATTATTTTTCAAACATTCAGTTAATCTGAGAAGGTTGATTTAGTCAGATTTGACGAACTTTTTTATTTTTATTTTATTTTGTTTTAGATAACTGAAGATGTATTCTAGTTTTGTATTAGAAAATGTATTACTGATAATAATTTTTTCCTTAAAAAATGTATGATGGCAATAATTTTGTTCCTTAAAAAATATATTGTTGGTAATATTTTTCCTTCAAAAATGTATATTTTTCTATCTACTCTCGCCTCGATCAAAGATCTAGTGTTGGTGACAAGGCGAACCTCGCTGCCGAGCTTGAGAAGGACCGCCAATCCGTGGTGGATTGGGGGTAAGAAATGGCTCGTAAAATTCAATTCTTCCAAAACGAAGCTGTTGTCAATTAACCGCCACAGACAACCGCACCTCCCTCCCATTAGCATGAAACAGGCTTGCCTCCCAGAGTAAATCACTACGCCGGCTTGGCCTGACATTCTCAGCGGACCTCAAGTGGAATGACTACGTCGAATCCATCGCTAAATCCGCAGCTATGAAAGTCGGGTCTCTGTGCAGGGCCCGGAAATTCTTTCCGCCTGAATTTATCCTGCAATTATATAAATCCACCATCCGCCCGTGTATTGAGTACTGCTGCCACATCTGGTCGGGTGCCCCTTCTATTCTCCTCGGGGTTCTTGACAAAATACAGCAAAGAATCTGTAATGTGACTGATACCGACTTGGCTGACCGCCTGCAGTATCTCTCTCACCGGCGTCACGTGGCTTCCCTGTGCCTCTTCTATAAATACTTTCATGGCTTCTGCTCTGACGAACTTAAATCACTGGTGCCCCCTAGATATGAATTTGCACGAGATACTCGATTGGCAACTAGGTCCCACCCTTTTACAGTGAAACCGATGAAATGCAACCGCAATTTCTACTCCGACAGCTTCTTTCCTTGCACTTCCCGCCTGTGAAATTCCCTACCGCATGATTGCTTCCCCGACTGCTACAACCTCCAGGAGTTTAAATGTAAGGTCAATAGACACCTCCTAACACACTAACTCACACCCACTCTCTCCAACGCTCTCTCTATGTACATCCTAAGTCGTCTATCACCCTCCTTATGACATTTTTTATACCCAATCCCTCTATGTAACCCCCTGCGCTATAGTGGCAGTAGAATGCCTTGCTTGGGGTGACACGATTTTTAAAAAAGTTTATTTTTATATAAGTATTTCTATAAAAATCTATGTTTATACTTTCATAGTGCTTTTTACTCCAGTTTAGGAGTTAACTATTTTCCCATAGCTGGGACACTATAAGTGCTACCACTCCGTGTTAGAGTGAACCAAGGAACAACAGCAATTAAGAAGTGGTTCCATGCTCCTCACAACCTCCCTATCGGAGGCCTTGCTGCCGGATGCAGTTCACCTTCATACCTAGGACCATATAATTTCAAAGAAGACACAACAAGAGAAAATTGTTCAATCTTCTTTTCACTTGCACAAAATTGGCAACGGTTATATTTTCTAAGCGTCATCTACGGTTTTTTATGACTTGAATGCAATTTCCAAACATATTTCGAAACTGCAAAATCCATTTAATATTCACTTGAGCAACATCCAGCTAAATTTCAAATAGAAATGATTTATATGCAAAGAAAATATCGACAGACTAATCGTACAGAAATCAGTAAACACCGAGCAAGCATTGAATTAAATATTCAATTAATATCTACTGTTATGAAAAGGCATTTTCTAATTGGAAATACATTGATTTTCTCTACACATCGGCATTGACAACTATTTGAAATCAATGTTAATGATAAAGACTATCAACTTTAAAGCATAATTAGCCAAAATGTTATAATTAATGATTAAAATTAAACAATACGGTATTCCCCATTGTCAATAAATCTATATAAATAAATTTGAAGATGCTGTATCAGTGTGTGTGTGTGTGTGTGTATCCTGGTGTGTATTCTCACTAATTTTTATTAACATACACTTCCGTATTTTTCATCCTTTCTTTGTTTAAAAACTTACACACCCCACGTAAATCTATTATTCTACCTAACAAAGAAAAAGGAATTACGCGTGGTGCTCAGTTTAATCTTTGTTTTAATTTCTTATTTTCAATTTTTTTCTTTCGTTGTTAAAAATAATTTCAATGCAGTAGCTTTTACATGGAGAATAATTTTTTCAAAAAATACAAGACTTATCTCCCGTATTGAATACCTGCAGATGTGAGTCTCCAAATTTTAGAGTAGATCAGTACACTTCCCATCCCATGCAACGCCGGGTGCTTAATGCAAGTAATAATTAAAACAAAACAAATTCTGATTGGTTTTATCTGTTTCGAGGTATATTAATCTTTTTGAGTTATTTAATGCCGAAATCCAAATATTTTGTAAGAGTTTTTTATTTGTTTAATTTGGGGAGATATCGTCCGAATCTTGATGAATGAAGCAAGATGCAGAATAAGACAAGAGATAGGACAATAACAGTGCAGTTTCGTCAAAGACACTGAAACAAAGAACGCCATATATATGATTAGGATGATCTCTGAAAGTGCTATACAAATGAAGAAGGACTTATACCTGTGCTTTATTGATTATGCGAAGGCGTTTGACAAAATACGCAACAAAGTATTGATGGAGATGCTCGGCAGCCTTGACATATTTGGGAAAAACTTAAGAGTAATCAAAAATCTTTACTGGCAACAAACCGCTTGTATACGGACAGGTAATGAATTCAGCAGATATACAAAGATAGAAAGGGGCGTAAGATAAGTATGTGTCTTTTCACCGGATCTGTTCAACTTGTACAGCGAGAATATTTTGAGGACTCTAAAAGTTATGCCTGGATCCGTCATCGGAGGCCACAATTTAAACAATCTAAGGTACGAAGATGATACAGTGCTAATAGCAGACACAGAAAGGAAACTACAAACCTCCTACAGAAGGTAGCTGAAAAGAGTGACAAGAAAGGACAACAAATAAACTGCAAGAAAACCGAATGCATGGTCGTCAGTAAAAAGAGCAGCCCAATATGCCAAATACAAGTCGGAGATACTAAAATCAAGCGGGTAGAAAATTTTAAATACCTGGAAAGCGTTATAACAGAAGAAGAAACAGAATTAACAGAATTGTTGTTCTAAAAAATGAAGAAGACAATAACATATAAATAACAAGGATGTTTTATAAAAAATGCGAAACAGATAGTTATTGTTGTGGGATCTCCACTTTTTCTATGATAATGGACTCGACTTGAGTATACATATACTCCTGCAATAGCAAGATACGTTAGTTATCGGAGAGACATCGGACTGATCTGTAAGATACCGAGAGATAACGCTGTTACCGAGAGAATACCATGTCAGTAGTCATAGTAGCTCTGAGCTCCATTCAACCAGAATAGTATTACACGGATATACTATTTCAAACACGATTTCACTCCAAAGATATATATATATATATATATATATATATATATATATATATATATTGCTTACTAATTGAATTCTTGGATTACTAACCTGCGTTCCAGTTGTATCTTTACGTTTAATATAACCTATTTTTCTAAACCAAATATCTGTTTTGTTGTTCATTATTTTGTGTGGTTCCTCACCCGGAATCCACAACAACCTGCCGACGAAGATTCAAACACGAGTCGTCACAACAGTTATACTAAGATTCTGAAAGACACAGTGGTTATTTCCGCGACATATAATTAGAAAAGTAGGCCTAGAAAATTTGACACCCACAGGAAAGCGGAAACTATCTTGTAACAAAATAAGCTCGTATAGATTGTATTGTTGAGAATGAATAGTAATGGAAAGTAAAATTTCTTTTAGCAAAAATAAATTCAAGTATTTTAAGAAAATTTATAAATATTATCACACGAAAACAACATGACTTGTTATAATTAATAAAATATTTCTTCCTCTTTTTCATGTGCCGTGTCCCTTCAGAACGTAGACGATCATGGACTTCTACTTGGCTCTGTCTCTTGTCTCTCTCAATAATTTTTCTTTTGGTATCCCTTTTAAGCCCCGCTCCGTCAACCATTTGCTCAGACCAAATAAGTACGTCTCGCGCTGCTTTCCCCTGTTTCTTCTTCCATTTATCCGACCTGTGAGTATCACGTTCTCCAGGCCATCCTTCCTCATTACGTGTCCCAGGAACCTCATTTGTCTCTTCCTGATATTTATCATCATTTTTCTTCTCGTATGCATCCTTTCCAGCAATGCATGTTTGCACACTTGTTCTGTCCATGGTATCCTCAGCATCCTTCTGTAAAACCAAATTTCTGCTGCCTCAAGCCTCCCCTACATCTTGATGAGATTGTCCAGCATTCACATCCATACAGAAAGACAGATATCACATAGCAATCCAACATTCTCACATGTTCAAAATCCTTCCTTTCCTGTTCAATACACACTGAACCCTATCAGCAACGTTTTCATAAACCAAATGATACATTTCTACATTAATTTCCGAAATATATGAGAAGTTGCCTGTTTTAATTCAAGAATTGTTTTCAATTTGATTGTTTGGCTAACATCTGATGATCATGAGAGCCACTTAAATGCTCCATGTTGTCCTATCACCCTTTACTTTTGCAGCACCATATATATATATATATATATATGTATATATATATATATATATATATATATATATATATATATATATATATTATTTTTAAAATTTATGTATTGAGGCAGCAAATGTTCTTTTATATATGAAGCAGGAAAAAATGTACAGTAATTTTTAGCAACATAGTTTTCCGGTTACATTTGTTACCATAACTCACACCCCTGAAGATGACCTCGGAAAGAGATTGAAAGTACTTGGGTGCCTTAAGAAATGAATGAAAATAACATCTGTCAATGCTACAGCTCATTTCTGACATCTTTTGATTGTAATACGTGACAGGTTATCCGTGAGTATGAACGGATTTATTATTTATTAAAAATAAGCAAATATATTCTTTGCAATTTATTTATTCTGACATATATATATATATATATATATATATATATATATGTGTGTGTGTGTGTGTGTGTGTGTGTGTGTAAAAATATACACATTTATGATCTGAGATTAAGGACAGGGTGGTTTAAATAAAAAGAAGACAAGAGGATAATTGTATTTAACTCGCCTACGCGTTTCGTTCTGTTATGGACTTTATCAAGGCAAAAAGACGAAATGAGCTTTATACTAAATTACGTATTTATAAACAGTGTTGGCAATTATAAAAATGTTCACAAATCATTCAAAAAGATTAATAGAAAATTTTTAATTTCAGAATCCCTTCATATGTAGGATCTTATGGAAATGATAGTCAAACAGACTAACATACATACAAAAAAGTCCAAAGATAAGTTATGTTCCCTTCATTTTATTATCTCGTGACATTAGACTGTTTATATTATAGATACGTAATTTGGAATAAAGCTCATTTCGTCTTTTTCCCTTGATAAAGCTCATCACACGAGGAAACGCGTAGGCGAGTTAAATACAATTTTCTTCTTGTCTTCTTTTTACTTCAACCATATATATATATATATATATATATAATTAACGAAGATTAACGAAACTTGGTTATAAACAGCCAACAATTTGAAATGATTTGTTTGAACATTATTTTTGATCGATACTCATATTTAAGTAGATATTCTGTTTTTGATTAAACAGTATTATATATATTTATATCTACCGGCATGATTATTTACGATAAATTTTTATTACGAAAATGTGTGTCATTCGGTAGGATTCGAACCTTATATAGGCTTGATTAAAACCTCGTTTAGACTGAAGGTCATTCGTGGTCGAGAGGTCTAAGACGTGACAAAGCACATGGTAGCTACCCCTATGTGGATAGGAGTCGCAGGTTCGAATCCTACCGAATGACACACATTTTCGTAATAAAAATTTATCGTAAATAAATATATATAAATATATATAATACTGTTTAATTAAAAACAGAATATCTACTTAAATATGAGTATCGATCAAAAATAATGTTCAGACAGATCATTTCAAATATATTATATATATATATATATATATATATATAAATCCAGGTGAAGCGAATCCAAGGTTTTACGATTTTGGGTCTGCTGGCATTTATTTTTTATATAAACAGTGCTCAATACAATAAATATTGTAGAGCTTAATATAATCATATGATCATTGCCTGATCATTTTATCTCGAAACATAGAAATTTCCGTCTCGCAATGTACATTTTATATATATATATATATATATATATATATATATATATATATATATATATATATATATAATTTTAAACTTATCACTATACTTGTTTCGAAAAGCCCTCCGAGTATATACGTGGAAAAAAATGGTTCCAAAAAAAGAAAGGGCTAAGCACGTGAACATCAGTCAAAGTACATAGCTCAAAGAAAAAACCCGGGACGAGTAATCTATAACAAAAAAGCGCTCAATTCGTAAGCAGAGCAAAAAGAGCTTTAAGATTTTATATATATATGTATATTGTCTGCGTGCAAACGTGTACGGAAAAAGTAAAAACACATCCCTCATCCACGACCATGCAATTATGATTTTACGGTCAAAGCACTCATAACAAACGACAGAGTCGTGCTTGACACAAGCAGCTCGGTTTTGTTAACTTTTGACAGCACAATAAGTTTATTATTTCCTTCTGTATATTCTTCTTTTTCTATGTGCCCTATCTTTTCAGGACGTAGACGATCATGGCATTCCACATCTCCCCTATCCCTGGTGGCTTCTAGCACGCCTTCTCCTGTAACACCACACAACCCCTGTTTTGTCATCTACCTGCTCAGGTCCTTCAAATATGTTATCCGCAGCTTTCCCCTGCCTCTTTTTTTTCTATCTGGCCTGTTAGTATCAGGTTCTCCAAACTCTCCTCCGTTAGTGCATGTCCCAGGAACTTTATCTGTCTCTTCCTGATGCTCATTATTATTTTCCTTTTCGTTTCCATCCTTTCCAAAATAGCCTGGAAGCAATAAAACTTTCCAAATTTTCGGTGTCAAACTGTAGCTGAAAGAATTTAAACGGTGAGCACAAACTGGTTCTAGTACCGATTTACGTTTTTTTTTTTTTTTTTGTGGTACTTCATAAGAAATACGATGCTCTCTACTATAATAGAGACCGTTGTATATTGATTTTTATAGATATTTTTTCAACCTTTCATGCTACTAGAGATGGAGAGGCAGTAGCATAGCAGTTTCGGGGCTCAGTCCATTGGAAAGACAATGGCGAGGAAGCGTTGTCGCAGTCCATTAGAGATACAATGGCGAGGCAGCGTTGGCTCGGTACATTAGAGAGACAATAGCTAAGTAGCGGCAGCTCAGTCCATTGGAGACAAAATAACGAGGCAGCTCAGTTCATTCTCTTTACTACCAGTTATTAAACTTTACTGCCAGTTATGAAAGCTCTTGCCAGGTGTTTACTCTTTAACAGTGTTTTATTATTTTAGTTTTGCAATAATAATGTAGTGAAGAATATATATATATATATATATATATATATATATATATACTCTCTATTATAACAAAGACTGTTATATATATATATATATATATATATATATATATATATATATAAGAAATCTTAGAACTATTTGGAAACTACAAATTCGAAATAAAATAAATTAAATAATCCACATAGACAACCATGGATTATATAGAGATGTCAGATTGATAATAGCCGTGGACAACAGAAGAGAAAACGGCAAAATAAGAAAAATGTTTTTTCAAGCTCTTGAAGAACCTCGATTTTGAAATAGAAGACGAAATGAATAACATCGTTGTTTAATATTTAGTTGTAGAATTTAATCTACAAACAGGTAGTGTCTCTCCATATATGGAGCCAAATACAACTTTATATGGGATGAACACTGGATATAACCATCCTAATAATATAATCAAACACGTCTATAATGTAATAGAATACAGATTATCAAACATTTCCTGTGATTCGCTAGTTCGCTACACTACTGTCTAGCTAGCGAATCACACATGCACTGTTCTTTAAAATTTTACTACCTCCTACTCCAATTACTTCTTCTCACTTGATGAGCTTGTTTTTATTTCTTCAAATTTATATGTTTGTCTTTTAAAATCACCTTATCTATGTATTAAAAAAATAAATAAAACCCACTTTACTGACGGTTGATGGTGTTTTAACAATGAAACTTTATAGCTATCAAGTTGCAGTATGCCATTATTATTATGTTGTCATTTTTCATCATATTTCGATTTCTGCTTTGGTCTCACTACCAACCAAGTCTGCGGGGAGACCTAAGGCAGGTAGTGGCGTGTTGTTATGGCTCCATTTCATGTTTTTCTATCTTCCCTATCATCCCCAGCATTACATAGATAACGTTTTCCTTAGTGTGTGGGCTGTACTTAATAAGACAATTTTTTGTATATCTCTTAAGCTGGGGTTTCCAGGGATTCTTTCAATGTGTTGTTTTGTTCCATTTTTTATCATTCCAAGTGCACCTACTATCACTGGCCCAACTCTTGTTTTCAATTTCCACATTTTTCTTATTTCAATTTCCAGGTCTTTATATTTTGACAGTTTTTCAAATATTATTATTATTATTATTATTATTATTATTATTATTATTCTCTGCTTTTCTATTTAGCACTTTTTAAAGTAAATATCTAACTGTGGAATATATTTCCATTAGTAACCATTAATCATATTATATATATATATATATATATATATATATAATCTATTATATATATATATATATAAACTTATTTATAAATGGAAATTTGTCTCTGTGTGTGTATGTGTGTGTGTGTGTGTGTGTCAATGTGTGTGTGTCCGTTAAGTATAGACTCCGAAACGGCGGAACCGATTTTCTTGAAAATTTACACAGTTGTACTATAAGCGTCTGCAAGTGTTCTTAGCTAGGTTTTGTGTCGTGGTACACCTGATAAATATCGAAAATCGATAATCGAAAAAATCGGGTTATAGAAGGAGTGATCCGATTTTAATCAAATTTTATACACTCATAGACAAAGACATAAAAAACGATATTGATAAGTTTCAAGGTTGCAGTTCTTACAATAGTGCAGAAAATAGATAATATATATATATATATATATATATATATATATATATATATATATATATATATATGTAAAAGACAATATGTTTGTGTGTGTGCCTGTTTATCTGCCTGTATGTCTGTAATTTTTCAGCCCTTTTATTTTATTTTTTGCTTCGGGTTTGGCTCTAAGTAGGCATAATTGTAGTTCTTAGTCTCAACCATGATACCATTTACTCAGAGGACTTATCTAGCCTTCAAAATTCAGTTTACGACGAAAAAACCTTATTTGATATTGATACCAGGAAACCAAAATTTGATTTACATCCATTCATTTTTCTTTCAGTCTACGGTTTCGCTTTAACTGAAAACAACTATTGCTTTTTAGTCTTTCGTGCCAACGTCCTAAGCGCCTGAGCTCCAGGACCATGGATTAGTTTTAAAGCTTTCATTACACCCGAGCAATGTCGGGCTATACTGCTAGTATATGTATAATTATAAAAGTAATTTAATCTGATGTTTTTCCTCCTCCAATGGATTCTATCAAATCAGCTGTAAGAATATTATCAATATTTTCAATAAGTATTTGTAAACAAAAGTAAAAATGTTGGTTTAAAAATAAATTTTAGAAAAAACATAAATATTTATCAGGTTAGTGAAAAATCTACGTAAATTAAGGAAAATGTTAATTGACCTAATTTAATGTCTAGTAAGCAAAGGTGAGCAAATTATGTCGTTACACCATATAAATTAATAAAAGAGCGAAACTGAAGCGTCAGCTAATGCGCTTTCATAGACAAGATTGCCTTTGAATGATACAAGTACCAGCCTCATAATTTCAAAGCGAAATGTCTGTTAATGCATGACATGGCCTCTACGCATATGTCTATGTGAAGCCGTGAGTCTTTTAAACGTAAAAAAATTAAGGAGACAAAATAATGGAATGGCTGCCACGAATTTGAACCTTATTTAAAATTTATGGTTATCTGCGAAAATGAAATTATATGAAGGTAGGAAAAATATGGCAACAAAGTTGACCCCTGAGAAGAAAACTAAAACTACTTTTCCAGAAATTGCGATAGATTTATTTAAAAACATCACAAAAATCAATGGAAAATCGATTATTGACTGTGAAAATTACTGAAGAAATGTGAATCTATTAACATAAAAATGCTCCGAAGATTTATAGGCGCTGTTTTTGTTATTGTTATTGGTTGTATTATAAGTATTTAACATCTATAGATGATTTTATTAGCCTATTATTGAAGCTTAATTTGATACTCTCGTTTGCCATGATAATATCAGACGCCAGATTTTAGGATAAATCAAATAGCTTCAATAAATTATGTCAAAACAGAAAAAATGTTATTCCTGTTTTTCTTTTTATGTGTAAATTTTATCAAACATTTCAAAGCCAGTTCATGTTATTGAAGTTTATGAGATCGGCATAATAATTTCAAATGTGATATATATATATATGGTTATGAATTAATTGTACATTGCGACAAGGAAATTTCTGTTTAGAGATAGATTCTCGTCATCATCAATGTTGCTGTTGGTTGCGCAGATGATTTACAGTTAAATGACAAAAACCTTTGCTTTTCTGCGTATGTATGTGGGAAGATATAAAATTTACATGTGTGTTTCTTTTGGCTAATCAGAGTAGAGATTAATACTCATTATACTCCATAATAAAATAAGTGCCAGGGTACGCAAAATAATAAAACCTTGAGTCGTCTTAACCTGGAATTATATATATATATCGTTCATTCAGTAATGAATTTGAACACTCTCGACATAATTTCTTTTTACTAGAAACGTTATTTTAGTGTACCCGCTAAAAAAGTTGTTTATGTTTAGGATATGAAACTCAAGCTACATTCGTAAGAGTCGCGATGAAAAAATTACCTGTTTTTTTTTTAAAAGGTAATTCCAAAGTTGCGGATGTGCGTTGTGGTGCAGTGTATATCGGCTCGGAACGAGAAACCGGGGAGCCGAGTTCGAATTCCAGCCGAATTCATTGCATTCACTTACGCGCAAATACCCTTGGGAAAGGTATTAATCCGTCTCTTCCCTCCAGTTATGGGTTAAATAATAGGACAGATTGGGTTCTATAGCCTTAGTCGGCAACTAGTCTACCGCAGAAAACAATGGCAACCTACCGCGGGATAATCTTCTGCCCAGTCAGTCATGTCGCTTTCGAGACATGATCGCCCAAGCGTGTATCACGTATGGCACTTAACTAACTAACGTCATAGGTGAGAACCGATATGTTGGTCAGGATATAAGACAAATGTCGAAGATATAGATGAGTAGACATATACTTTGTATATGTACATGCTTCTGAGATGAGTTAGTATTTACATTATTTACTCTGGTCGCATTGTTGTCCTTATCTTTATTGCCATGTTTATGATTTTTCGGCCTTTGTACGGACCGACCTTCTTCAGATACCTTAAAGTTTTGAACCGAAACCTTCATTTCGATCAGTGTCCCCAAAATTCATACACTGATGTCCTCAAGGACACATGACCCAGTGGATATAGGAGTCAGTTAGTTCCAGTGAATTGATCCAAAGAGTTATGAGTTCAATATCTGGTTACAGCTGTGGTGAACAAATAACTTAGAAAGTTGAGTTAAAGGGAGATAACTATATAGTATACGTATATATCTCAGTATATTTGACATGTGATGACAGATACGAGAGAAGATAAGTGTATGGCGACGGAATTGAAAAAAATTGTCTAAATATTTTTCTTTAAGAGGAAGAAGAAATAGTGAAACACATGACCTTTTAATGTACACACAGAAATTACCAAACAAAAAGACTTCATGCACACAAACGTACACACACAGGCACACACACACAAACACACACACACACACACACACACACACACACACACTGCGCCACAACGCATATCCTTGATCGTTATCTGTTTATTATTCATCTCAAGTCAAGCCTTTTCTAATGTTTATAAAGAATGATTATTTTACTAGCGGTTTTTTACGATTAAATTGCTCAGTCATTTTTTTCTCATCGAAGTTGGAACCGATCCTCCCATTTAGGTCATATCCCTAGATTGAAAGAAAATAAACGCGATCGATATAAATTGTAATTCTTGAAAATCTAACAAATATTATAAATTCTAATATTATGCTGTATATGAAGTGAACTACCAGCAAATTGTTTAATTCTATCGAATTGCTTTAATTACGAAGGGAATGTTTTCTTTGTAAGCCCGAAAAGGATATTTACGCATAGACGCCTTTAATTCATTATCATTGTACACTTCATTATGATGATTTTCACACATAATACTACTTACATCATCTTCCAAAAATACTTAGTAAACGGCAAATGTATTGTATGCTGGGATTTTCTGAATAACAAGACATGCAATGAATATATCATCAGTGCACATTAGAAGAAATAATTTCATTAATTCTCAATTCACCGTTCTCATTTCTGTGAATAATTTAATATTTTCCTATTTGCCAAATAATTTTATCTAGTTAGATTTCGGCACTGATTACCTTTATTGTCTGTCTAAATAGAGAAGATTTCACATTCGCATAAAATCTTACGTTTCCACTAACCGGAATACATATAACATAGAAAAATAATGAAAAATAAATAAATTAGTAAAAAAAAAAAAAATAATAACCTGCTAGGGTCTTTTTCCCAAACACTGAAATGTTTTTCTCTTTCTAAGCTGATTGTCAGAATCCTGATGAATAGAGCGAGAAGCAGAATCAGGCCAGAGATAAGGCAGGAACAGTGCGGGTTCGTCAAAGACACTGGAACAAGAATCGCCATATTCATGATTAAGATGCTCTCTGAAAGGGTATTACAAATGAAGAAAGACTTGTACCTATGCTCCATTGACTACACGAAAGCATTCGACAAGATACGACACAAAGAATTGATGGAGATGCTAGGCAGCCTCGACGTTTTCGGGAAAGACATAAGAATAATCAAGAATCTCTACTGGCTGCAAACGGCCTGCATACGGACAGGTAACGATATCAGTAGATACACAAATATAGAAAAAGGCGTAAGAAAAGGATGTGTCTTTTCACCGGATTTATTCAACCTATACAGCGACAATATTTTGAGGACGCTAGATGACACGCCAGGATTTGTTATTGGAGGCCACAACCTGAACAACATAAGGTATGCGGACGATACAGTGCTGATTGCGGACACGGAAAGGAAACTACAAGACCTCATACAGAAAGTAGCGGTGGAGAGTGACAAAAAGGGACTACAAATAAACTTTAAGAAAACTGAGTGCATGGTCATCAGCAAAAGATACAACCCAAAATGCCAAATACAGGTCGGAGATAACAGAATCAAGCAAGTACAAAAATTTAAGTACCTAGGAAGTGTTCTAACAGGAGATGGAAAGTGCGACACGGAGATCCAAAGGCGAATTGGCATGACAAAGGACGCGTTCCAGAAGATGAGCAAAATACTAACACACAGAAAAATCTCAATGGAAACAAAGAAAAGAGTGCTAGACTGCTACGTGATATCAGTTCTTCAATACCGCAGTGAATGCTGGACAATATCATCGAAAATGAGGACAAAACTGGAAGCGGCGGAGATGTGGTTCTACAGAAGGATGCTACGGATATGCAAGCAACGATGAGGTGTTGGAAAGAATGGCAACAAAAAGGAAATTGATACTGCGCATCAGGAAGAGACAACTGAAGTTCCTGGGACACGCAATGTGGAAGGAGATCCTGGAGAACCTGATACTGACTGGTCAGATAGAAGGAATGAGAGACAGAGGAAGGCAGCGGATAACATATTTGCAGGGTCTGATCGGGTGGATGACGGAACGGGGGTTGCCAGGAGCAACAGGAGCAAACATACTAAGAGCCACAAGGGATAGGGAGACATGGAGAACCATGATCGCCTACGTCCTGAAGGGACAGGGCACATAGAAGAAGAAGAACTTAAATATCATCAAAGCACACTTCCATGCGGTATAACAGTTAGCAAGCTTCTCTCACTGGGTCAATGAACACTGTGAAGTGAGTTCAATCCCCACAGTGGGGTTCCACACCTTTGGCCTTGTTTAATGGTTAACAAGCTTCTCTCAATCCATCAGTTAAGACTGAGTAGGAAGTTCGATAATCAATGTGTGCTGTATAACATCAATTTTTTACCACATACTTTCTATGCTTTGATATATATATATATCCTTAATTTTAATTTTTTTTTCCGACATATACCCATGACTACTTTTGTCGGACGAAAAGCCTGCCTCTTTTTTTTAAGCGGATCTTTAGATATTATTTTCTTTCAATTGTTTTTAAGCGATATCATTAAACTACTTGTTTTTATAGTTTGTCATTTCTATTCATGGTCCTTCCACTTAAGTATGTATTGGCATTTTCTTGTGCGAAAAAAAAAAATATATGTATAGTATAAATACTTATAAAAAATATGACAATAATTATATATATATATATATATATATATATAGTTAAAATAAAACCAATTCCGATGTTCAAATTTGGTGTATGGCCGTTTCTAATGTAATTAATATTAATTAGGATCGGGTTTTTGAGATTTACCAACCTGCTTTTCCTTTTGGAATAAAGTTATATAAAAAATATATCTTTACACACACACACACACACACACACACACACACACACACACACACACACACACACACATATATATATATATATTGTGTGTATTTTGGCAGCATTTTTTCATTAATGCAGGTTTCATTGAATAATATAGACAAGTTTTGTCTATTAATTTTGTGTAGGATCCGTTCATACCGTCAGATACACTTGATGGTGATGTCGTTAAAAGACAACAAAAAATCACAGTATTTGTTGAATTTTTTATCGGGTCTAAGCTTTCGGCTCACATAAGCCATTATCAAAGAGTAAATATTAACACACAGTAAACATAGAACATTTAAGCTATTAACAATAATGATAATTGAATTGAAAATATAAGTCCATCCCTACCGTGGCGGATGGCCGAAGACAGTGACAAAATAGTGGTGTTGTGGTCCCTGGTCTGATTACAGACATTTGAGTACGTTGTTGGAAATATCGAAATTGATTGTATTCAAACCAGGTTTAAATTGTGTAATGTAGAGTGCTTCGAGGATATAATATATATATATATATATATATATATATATACATATATATATATATATATATATATATATATATATATATGTGCACGTGCATATATGCATATATTTTACCAGTGTTAACCCTGGAACACTAACCATCAATTAAAGTTACATCACTACTACCCATGGATATATCATACACGATTTTGAAAATATTAAAATAATATTAAATATAAATCTTTATTTGAAATATTTTACATGCAAGCATTTCAAAATTTGTATTTTGAGTTAATATTAATAGGGACTGAAAAACATTATTTAGGTAAGAAAATCAGGCACTGAAAATTTAATTAAACTGGCATCAATTTTGCTGGATAAAATGGGAAAGACAGTGAGGAACTAACTCACTACACGGTTAAAATTATTCTCGCGAGAGAAGATTCATAACCATTACACAACACCAAGGTGCCCATCTACGTTCTCTGTGTATGATAGTATATGTGTTTCTTTTATTCTATCTATCTATCTATCTATCTATCTATCTATCTATCTATCTATCTATCTATCTATCTATCTATCTGTGCATATTGTAGGTGGATAAATAATTCCGTCACCTGATGCGTAGATATTAATTAAATATTAATCTGAAATGCTAATTGCTTAATTCTCATTTATAGAATGTGTGGAGCAAATATTGGTTAATGCGAAGAAAAATAACGTTGAATAATATATTTGTTGTTTAAATTAAGCTCAAGCATTTATAATAAAATATATAGTCCCCTCACATACTAATATATATATATATATATGTGTGTGTGCGTGTGTGTGTGTGTGTGCGTGCATGTGTGTGTGTGTGTGTGTGTGTGTAACAATTAAAACTGGCACGTTATTCCATGATTAAGCGGAAGTTTAGGCCTATTTCTGGCGAACCATCATCAGCTTCCATCTTTAGTGTACAGAAGATTTTACACGAATCTTCTCTACAATAAAGACAGAAGCTGATGAGGGTTCTCCTGAAATTGGCCCACACTTCCGCTTAACCATGGAATAACGTGTCTGTCTAAATTTTGACATATATTTGCTTTATATGTATTTATATACATATATATTTAGAGCTTTCCTAGAGAGTTATCCTACCACTTTATGTACAGGATACTCCCTTGGATTCTTCTATATCTACCCCGCATGCTGATATATATATATATATATATATATATATATATATATATACATACTGCCTACCAACAATTTTAAGACCACGTTGAATTTTTTGCGTTTATGTTTGTATGCAATTATGCAATCATCTGAATCAAAATGAATATTAAATAATTATAATTTCAGTTAAAACAGATATTATATTTATATTTTATATTTTCTTTTCATCAAAGAATCTACCAAGAGCATTTTTTACTACACAGCAAATTCTTCGCATACTTTCTAGTATTTTGTAAAAGTATATTAATGGGTGTGATTCCCAAGCAGTGTGTAAATGTGTAAACAAACCTTGCCTATTCTAGGGGTTGTTCATTTTGAACATTACAATCAATTTTGCCCCAAGATAGTTCAATTGCTGACAGATTAGGATACTGAAATGGGCTCGTCATAATTCAAAATTTCTTTTATCTTCCTTTGATTTTATGTAATTTGTGCAGTTTTTAACTGTTTTGCGTCTGTGTCTTGTTGCAAAACAAAGTTTTGTCGAATAATGCAGCAAACGGAAAGTATTGCATACCTCTACAGTATTCAGTGTTACTCTCCTTTTCGCATAATATCTTTAATTTGAACAAAGTCTCCAGATATCTCATCTCCTAACAATCTCAAACCATTTTAGCACTAACACAATGCTTAATAGTTAACACGATGCAAGTTTCACTCATTCGTTAGCAAGGAGTTCGTCTGACAAACACTGTTCGTTTATTTCCGAAAGGCTCAAATTTGGACTCATCAAATCATAGTAACTTTCTTCAATCTTCTAAAGTCCAGTCCTTGTGCTATGATACCCATTTTAGTCTTTTCAACATATTTTCCTTTTTTAATCGAGGATTCTTAACTGACACATTCTTTAGGCCGAATAGAATGAAGTCTTCTGATAACAGTTCTTAGATGTAGACGTATAGAAATAAAATCAGCAGTTATTTGGGGAGCGGTTTTTCTTCTGTTCCTTTTGCTAGACATGCTCAAGTGACTATCTTCCACAACAGATGTTACTTTAGGTCTTTGCGCCGGTTTCTGCATGTCGCTGCAGGCGATAATGCAACCCATTTTTTGTTATCTGTAAATTTCTAGCAATCTGGCATTCGGAACGCCTTCCTAAGGAAAATTTCCATTTTTTCAATACGAATCAGTTTATTTCTTTGCATTTTAACGGTTTCTGTAAATTAATTTCAATTACACATTAATCTAGATGGAATTAAACCTCAACCAAGTTGTGGAGTTTCAAGATTTTCTAAATTTCTAAATTTCTACAGAATAGAAAAATATCAGGTTGTAACAAAATTTCCAGTGCTCATGAAAATAATCTTATGAAGCTTCTAGAAAAATTTATTGGAATTTTAGATAAGGGTTTGCATATATATATATATATACAACTACGTTGCTCGGGTGTAATGAAAGCTTTAAACCTAATCCATGGTTCTGGAGCTCAGACTCTTTGGATGTTGGCACAAAAAACTAAAAAGCAATAGTTGTTTGCAGTTAAAGCGAAACCGTAGCCTGAAAGAAAAATGAATGGATGTAAGTCAAATTTTGATTTCCTGGTATCGATATCAAATAGGTTTTTTTCGTCATAAACTGAATGTTGAAGGCTAAATAAGTCCTCTGAGTAAATGGTATCATGGCGGAGACTAAGAATTACAATTATACCTACATAGAGCCAAACTCGAAGCAAAACTAAAATAAAAGGGGTGAAAAAATAAAATACAGACATACAGACAGATAAACAGACACACACATAAACATCTTGCCTTATATATATATATATATATATATATATATATATATATTATCGATTTTCTGCACTATTATAAGAACTGCAACACTGAAACTTCTGAATATCATTTCTTATGTCTTTGTCTATGAGTGTATCAAATTTGATTAAAATCGGACCACTCCTTCTATAACTCGATTTTTTTCGATTATCGATTTTCGATATTTATCGGGGGTACCTCGACACAAACCCTAGCTAAGAACACTCGTAGACGCTTATAGTACAACTGAAAATCGGTTCAGCAGTTTCGGAATCTATAGGTAACGGACACACACACACACACACACACACACACACACACACACACACACACACACAGATAAAGTTCCATTTATGAATAAGTTTAGATAGGTGAATTTTCTTATCCACATATAAAAATTAGCCGTTTTTGTGAACTTTGAAAAAAATTCACAGTTGTCTCAAATTTTGATTGGTACTTTATATATACAGATTGTTTGGATCGTTTTGTTTTACAGCTTATCAACCTCAATGGGTTATTTAATGCCGACAAGATTTTTACAATAGATTCTTACAAAAAGAGAAGAATATGTATTCTTTGTAAAAAAAAAAAATCAGTTTGTAGTTCAGTTTTCATTGACGTAAAGAAGGTTTTGTAGAGTGTCAGATGTATTACTGGTATAGATATATATTTTTTTCAAAAATATATTCTTGGTAATATTTTTCTTCCTAAATATATTGCTGGTAATGCTTTTTTCCTTCAACAATGTATTACTGGCAATATTTTCTTCTCCAAAAATGTATTTCTGGAATTTTCACTATAAGAATAAATTTTTATACTTTCATAGTGTTTTGACCACAGTTTTGGGGTTAACTATTTGCCAATGACTGGGATCTTAACAGGTGCTTCTACCTCCGGGTCAATGTAGAGGTGGAAACAACAGCAATTAAGAGATGGTCAGATGCTCCTAAAAACTTTCCAATTAGAGGCTTTGCTGCCGGATGCAGTTTACATCAAAGCAAAAACCTAAATGTAGTTTATTGTCATGCACATGACGCTTAATTTATGGAAGGGATTATCCCTCGGTAGAGGTGCAGTCGACGTATTCTGAAACCCCACTCGACCGAGTAGGTATACATACAGATAGAATTCAACCGTAGTCGGGACATTTTAATTTAATTTTTGAAATTCACAGTAACTGGGAAACCGGTAAAGTTACTCTAAAAATAAATTTGTAAAGTGCCAAATTTCATTGTGTGGGATAGATATTTGTTTTCTTTTACATGAATAGGGGGCAATGTGTAAACTGCTGCTATTTTATATTTTTAATTTCTTGCATGCGTGTTGTTTGTTTTTTATTTTGTCGACTGCACGGTATAGTAGGATCAGTTGGGCACTCTGTGGGAAAAACAGAACAATAACTCAATTCACTCCTCCAAAAATTTGGATAACCCTGCTTTACTGCTTGGCATACGTACCGGAAACTCCAATACGAACATTTCAGAGTGTTTGGGTGTCAGTTTAAGGATAGTGAAGAGGAATTCAGAAATAGTTGGATGGTGATTACGAAGGTGTTTAGTGTGTTCACTACTGATGGTGACGTTATGCCTTTATTCATCTTCTCACACGGCCACATACTCAAAACGTAGGCGTATATCAAGTTCCTTGGGGAGCTAGTGCTGCTGTGAGTCCAGAGAGTAGCTGCAAGTAGACCCTGTGTCTGGTAACAGGATTCTGCACCATGCCACACAAGCAGGAGAACCCAGTCATGGCTGTCAGACAATTTCTGCGACCACATCACCCCTTACACCTGGTCACCTAGTCCCCCCTAGACTGCAACCCCCGTGATTATTATGTGTAGTGGCGAAGTTGAGTGAGAGAGAGCAACAAAACTTCTTGTGACACCAAAGATCAACTGAAGGCAAGGCTTATGGAAACATTCACCAACATGAACAAGAACACTGCCCAAAAAAGATGCAGGTGATTCCGATGTCAACAGGAGGTCGTGGTTAAAGCTAGTGGTGATGTTATTGATTATATTTACGATTTACTATTTCAAGATGGTTTTATGTAATTTTGGTAATACATCTGTTAAAATGAGATGCCAGTGTTATTTACATTTTTGTGTAAATTAGACGACAATTTATCCATCGCAGCATACCTATATATATATATAGTAATTAATTAATTACTTAGTTTTGGGTCAGAAAAGATTAGACACACAGTTGTATTAAAGTGTTCAATACAATTATATTGTAGAACTTTTAATATTCATTTGTAAACAAGTTATTACGCGACCTAGGTGTCTACCATGTGGTGTCTTGAGGCGATTTGCAATAACTGTTTTTGTGGTTATTTTTTTCTTTTTTTTTAGGAACTTTCACATAACTGGGATTTTAGGAACGCTCGTGTAACAGGAAGTTTTTTAAACGCACAATTTTGAAAATTAAAAGAACAAAAAAAATGATAAAATCATTTATTGCAAATCGCCTGAAAACACATGGCACAAACTTAGGTCGCTTAATAACTCGTTTACAATGAAATATATATATATATATATATATATATATATAGAGAGAGAGAGAGAGAGAGAGAGAGAGAGAGTGAGCGAATTAACAAAAGAGAAGTTTATGAGAATATGTAGGTAAAATAACGGTTACATCTAGACTTGAATAAATTAAGATTGTACTGATCGGGGAGGTATCCTCTGGGGTGTTGGTTTCAGAAAGTAGCTGTTCGTGAGAAGAATTTGTTTGAGTGAAACTAATGGACTACGAAGGGGTTTGCGACAATGTGTGCAACATGGCAGAACTTAGCTTTAAAGGTTAGAACTGATGCGGCAAAATAATGTGGTTCGTAAGACTTTTCATAGAAATAGCGATCGTAGTTCGTAAGACTTTTCATAGAAATAGCGATCGTAGTTCGTAAGACTTTTCATAGAAATAGCGATCGTAGTTCGTAAGACTTTTCATAGAAATAGCGATCGTAGTTCGTAAGACTTTTCATAGAAATAGCGATCGTAGTTCGTAAGACTTTTCATAGAAATAGTGATCGTAGTTCGTAAGACTTTTCATAGAAATAGCGATCGTAGTTCGTAAGACTTTTCATAGAAATAGCGATCGTAGTTCGTAAGACTTTTCATAGAAATAGCGATCGTAGTTCGTAAGACTTCATAGAAATAGCGATCGTAGTTCGTAAGACTTCATAGAAATAGCGATCGTAGTTCGTAAGACTTTTCATAGAAATAGTGATCGTAGTTCGTAAGACTTTTCATAGAAATAGCGATCGTAGTTCGTAAGACTTTTCATAGAAATAGCGATCGTAGTTCGTAAGACTTTTCATAGAAATAGCGATCGTAGTTCGTAAGACTTCATAGAAATAGCGATCGTAGTTCGTAAGACTTTTCATAGAAATAGCGATCGTAGTTCGTAAGACTTTCCTAGAAATAGCGATAGAATGGCTATCTACTTTCAAGGATTCGTCTGTCGGAAAGATGTTGTTTCGTGTAGAAAATTAATCTCCTTCAAGGCCGCGTAGAATCTTTTTCTCTCTGTCGCAACTGGGAAGTAAACTCTGACTGAAAGTGAAGACAAGACAGCACCAGTCCATATATGGTAGCTTGATCTGATTCTTGTAGAGATAGCCGGAGAAATTGGGTATTTACTGGAGAGGTAGAGAGAACAGATCATTTCTCCTGTATCTTTAGTGATACATTGTATATCAGTCAGTTAAATACCATACATGATACACGCTTTGAGCGATCATGTCTCGAAAGAGACTTGACTGACTAGGCAGAACAGTATCTTGCAATTGCTTTCTGCGGTAGACTGGTTGCCAGCCAAGACTATAGAACCCAATCTGTCTTATTATTTAACCCATAACTGGGGGGAATTAATACATTCCCCAAGGGTATTTGTGCGTAAGTGAATGCAAGGAATTCAACTGGAATTTGAACTCGGCACTCCGATTTGTTGTTCAATGTCGATATCCACTGCACCACAACGCAATGTATATACTAGTTCCATGAAGGATCTTGAGTGAGCCACTAGGCACTTAAAGCAGGAGGCCTCCCTGAGAGAACACCCATTCATCACGCCACCCAGAAATACCTTGGTAGATATATAGAAAGGTGGGAAAGAAAGAGACATGGATAAATGGCTAAACTGATAGAAAACATCTCTTGAATATTTTTTTTGTATTTTATTCTAAGCGTTCGTTTCTTACCGCCCCATCTTTTCACTTATTTCCGTTCACAATCGAATATTGATAGTGATACTAAATCGTGACTAATGTGAGATCTTCACCGCAGAAACAAGTAACGAATATAGAGCTAAAATCCAGATTCACGTGTGTTATGTGTAGACGTAATAGTTGCAGTCGGCAGCTGGGATATTCCAAGCAGTTAGTTGTATACACTTATCTGCTCTGGCATCTTTGCCTGCATTCCTTCGTTTTCCTACGTCGACCATTAACTTTATCGGGGTGTAGCACCTCGGTCTCGTTCGCCACTGCTTGCTCCCGACTGAAACTAACCATGACTTTTTATTTTTAGTGTTCTTTTATTTATTTTTTTCCTTTCTTTCGTTTTTTCTTACGTCACTATTTCTCTTTTTTACTTCCTGATTATGCTGTCTTTCGTTCGTTCGCATTTTCCTTCCTTCCTTGTTTCATTCATTTTTCTATTTTCCTCCTTCTTGTTCTTCTTTTTCTTCTTTTTGTTCACTCATTTTCCTTTCTTTCTTTCTTTCTTTCTTTCTTTCTTTCTATTCCTTTTACGCTTTTTCATTAATTGATTCACGCGTTTTTTTTATCCATTCGTTATTTTTATTTTATTTTATTTTACTTCTTTCCTTCTTTCTTTCATTATTTATTTTTTTACGAAAAAAATTAATGTTTTTTACATCCTATAGTATTCGTTCTTTATAGACGTTTCGTGTTTGATCGTTCTTACTTACTTCTTTCTTTCTTTCTTTCTTTCTTTCTTTCTTTCTGTCTATTCATGTTGTATTGCTGTTCGTTAATTAATTCGTTTATTCGTTTGTTTTTCATTCATTCTTTATTTTCTTCTTTAATTTTATGTATTTTTTCTTTCTTTACGATGTAAATTAATAACGTTCTTTTAATCCTTTTGGTTTTTATACACGTTTCGTGTTTGTTAGTCTTTCTTTCTTTCTTTTTTCTTTCTATCTTTCTGTTCCAAACATTTCTTTCTTTCTTTCTTTCTTTCTTTCTTTTCCAAACATGTATTTCTTTCTTTCTCAAACCATTCTTTTTTATATCTTTTCCTAACATTTCTTTCTTTCTTTATTTATTTATTTCTATTCATGTTCTATTGTTATTCGTTAATTAATTTGTTTATTCGTTTGTTTTTCATTTATTCTTTTTTCTTTATTTTTCTTTATTTTTTTCTTTCTTTACGGTGTAAATTAATAGTGTTTTTTATATCCTATTCGTTTTTATAGACGTTTCGTGTTTGTTATTCTTTTTTCTTTCTTTCTTTCTTGCTTTCTTTCTTTCTTTCTTTCTTTCTTTCCTTCTTTTACAAGCCATTCTTTCTTTCTTTCTTTCTTTCTTTCTATTCATGTTGTATTGCTGTTCGTTAATTAATTCGTTCGTTTTTCATTCATTCTTTATTTTCTTCTTCATTTTTCTGAATTTTTTCTTTCTTTACGATGTAAATAAGTAATTTTTTTTTTATATCCTTTTCGTTTTTATACACGTTTCTTGTTTTTTGTTTTTACATACTCCTTTCTTTCTTTCTTTCTTTCTTTCTTTCCATGCTGTATGTCTATTCGTTAATTCTTTCTTTCTTTTTTTCTTAGAATCAAATTGACCGCTTTCCCACCTTCCTTCCATATGTTTTTGCTATAGATCATCTTGATTGTTTTTCTAATCCTGAATACTTTTTCTACCTTCTCTGTATCATTTCAGTCGTTTTTAATGACATAACAACATTGTTGCGATTTTATTACTGATAATGATAATGTAACAATTGCGAACAATAACAATAATAGCAATAACATTCATGTTTTCCTTCATTTTTTTCTTGCTATCGTCATTACAGCTGCTATTTTATTCGTTATAGTCTTTGAATTTTCTTTCTGCCTTTATATCACCGTTTTAATTTAACTAACCCGTAACCACTAAATTATTACTATTTAAAGCTATTTTTTATTTCATAATCACCTATTTCTTTCACTCATTATGTTCTCTCTAAGCCTTGGACTTAAGGCTACCATGAAAAAGTTGTCTATGGACAGAGTTCGTCATAATATGTGACCAGTGCTGAGGAAAACGATCTTCTGGAGTTCTTGTGTTAGAATTTTTTTCTTTTTACCAGGAATTTTATTGGTAGAATCTGCCTTCCTTTTCTTGACGAGACCGAGAGCACATTTTACCGCTTGTATTGTTGTGGGAATCATGCTCCATATTGTCTCGATTTTTTCTTAGTAGAGGGCTTTTTTTCTGGTTTTCAGGGTGGTGGTTCATTTGGTAGAGATAGGCATATTAATCGACAAACAATTTTTGTTTTTTATTATTGTTTGTTACTACTTTTTCAGGAGTGTTGACCCTCATTCCTTTATCAATCTGAACCTGCCCCTCCCACAGAATAGTAGTTTGATTGTCTTCTGTTGCAGTTGGTGCCCATAGTATTTGTTTTGATACTAATAGTGTTTGTCTATTGCCGACTGGAGGTATAATTATTATTTACACGGTTTACATTGATCTGTTTATTGCCTTTATGTACAGGATATTTCGGTCGTTGTACGCTCTGGCCTTCTTCAGGTCATATACGCTGGACTTTCAAAATTTAGTCTACTGGGGTAGATTGTTCTAGTTCCACGTACCATGCCTCTGAGTTTCAGTTATTTCCCTTTAGTAACTCAAATCCCCAAGCTGTTGTTCACCTGTAGTCAAGTATTGTACTGTAGTCAAGTATTGAATTCACAAGTTTTTGGGTCAAGTCACTCCAGAAGTGGCATGACAAATGGAACTAGAACAATTTACTCCAATGGACTAAATAAAGAATTCAATTTGAAATTCCAATATATATCATGTAGGGAATATGACAATAAAGATGAGGTAAATAGGCTAAACAATGTAAATAGTGTAAATACGTTATCTCAGAAATATACAGAGAGGATGTATTATTATTACTATTGATGTTGTAATGGTGGTGGTTGTGTTGTTGATGGTGGTGGTGGTGGTGGCGGTGATATTTTGTCTTTATTCTGTGCAATACGAGTGACCAACAAGTCTCAACCAGAAGCGTCAAGAAACAACCTTTTATTTACTCCAATGGACTAAATAAAGAATTCGGTTCGAAATTCCAGCATATATCACCTGAAGAAGGCCAGCGATTACATTGACCGAAACGTCATTAATATGACAATAAGAATGAGCTCCATAGGCTGAACAGAGTAAATAGTGTAAATAGTTACAATACGTTATCTCAGAAATATAGGGAGAGGATGTATTATTATTATTATTATTATTATTATTATTACTATTATTATTATTATTATTGTTGTTGTTGTTGTTGTTGTTGTTGTTGTTGTTGTGAATTCCGGATGAGGGACCACCAAAATAATGAACAACAAAAACCGGTATGGATATAGAAAGTAGGTTATATTGAATGTAATATACAAACTGGAACGCGAGTTAGTCAATTTAGGAATACTATTAGTAGAAATAAATATATACAAATCTTGAAGTGAAATAGTATGTCCGGGTAACTTCTTCTAGCTAAGTGGAGTTCAGAGCTAGTCTGGTCTCTGGGTAACTTCGGTATCTGTCGGAACTCTTCGATAACTGTAACGTATCTCTACGAATTACTCTCCACTGTAAACTGCAACTACAATTGAGATTCCAGATCTTCTAACTGCTGTTCTTTATATGGCAGGAGTATATGTACACTCAGTCGAGTCCATTGTCATATAGACAAAGGGGAAGATCCCACAACAATTATTGATGTTGTAATAGTGGCGGTGGTGGGGTGGTATTTTGTCTTTATTCTGTGCAGTACGAGTGGCTAACAAACCTCAAACAGAAACGTCAAGAAACAACCATTTATTTTGCATCAGAAAATTCAAGCAGATTAAGTGCCGTGCAAATTATGTACTTCTGGACGAAGCATAAAAAAATCTCTGTGCAAGATGTGAGAAGAATCCATGAGTAGGATTTCTTCCAATTCATGTATTTCAGGTCCACTATGAACGTAACCCACATATCTGTTTGCTTCCTTTGATATCTTTCGCAAAGCCACTTACAACAACAACAACAACAGCTTAATATTGTTCTCTTGACATTTAATTGGTTTCTGTATCGAGGTTTTAGAATTTACTTAGTTTGTCAAATGTTTTGAAACGTGTGCTTTTGTCAGTTAGGGCGTAAACATCTATCAAAACAATTTATCGATTGATTCGATTTCTACAGTTTATCAACCGTTTGCAGATTATTTAAAACCAGAAAATATTTTAGAGTGCAATGTCTTTTTTTTTTTTTGTTTAAGAAAATAATAATTTAGAGATAAAAGTCTTATTAATTAACCCATAGCTGAGGGACAAGAGGTGAATTCATACTTTTCCCAAAGTTATTTGCGTGTAAGTTAATATAACAAACCCAGTTAGACATTATCCATTAAACCTACAGCCTCAGGTACTCCCAAGCGGCCACACATCTATGTAGGCTAGACATTTCGTTAATCGTACGCAAACCGATTTTTCAACGAAAACGGTAAAACTACCTTCAAAATATTTAGGTTTTCATATCTTGGTATTATTTTGATCTATTGTTCTCATCTTAGTTGATATAAATGTTATTATTAGCACAATGTTTCGACTGACCATTATTAGGTGTTCATTGACTGGCTGATATGGACTATCTGTTGATTATTGCGATATATCCTGTGAAACCACTTATTATTCTTTCTTGTTTGAATTAGTGCGTGACTACCAGATCCAAGGACTGCAGCTAATCAAGGGACATTTGATGATGACCAGAGGGTACGTGGTTGAAATATTGTGTCTGTAATAACGTCTATATCAACCAAGATGAAACAACAGCTTGAAATAATACCAGGATATTGAAAATTACTAGTATTAGAAATAAATACTAAAATTTAGATTTTGGTATTAAATAAAACATAGAGGTTGACTTACCGTAAAATACAACCAAGCAACCAACATTCTTCTCGGTTTCTAATGTGTGAACATTATCACTCTTTTATTTTTAGCCAACATTTTTAGCAAAATCATACGGCTTGTAATGATGGTCGATAACTTATAATCCCTACCATTTTATGTCATCGACTGATGCAATTTCACTATAAAAAGTTGATTTCTCCCTCTTATTTTATTTGATAAAGGGATTTACGTCAGCAAGTAATTTGCTCACGTCTGCATGAAAACAGAACGCATGGTCATCAGCAGAAAAGAGCAGCCCAAAATGCCAAATACAGGTAGGGGATATTAAAATCAAGCAGATACAAAAATTTACATACCTGGGAAGTGTTCGAACAGATGACGGGCAGTGGGATATAGAAATCCGAAGGCGAATTGGCATGGCGAAGGACGCGTGCCATAAGTTCAGTAGAATATTAAGAGACAGGAAAAGTTCGCTATAAACAAAAATAAAGTGTAGTGAATTGCTATGTGATTTCAGTTCTTCAAGATGGCAGTGAATGTTAGACAATATCATCAAAGATGAAGGTAAAGCTTGAAGCGATTGAAATGTGGTTCCACATAACGATGCTGCGAATATCATTGATTGAGCGCGTGAGCAATGATGATGTTTTGGAAATGAAATTAATATTAAGCATCAGGAAGAGACATGCCATGTGGAAGGAGGGCATGGAGAACATGATACTAACGGGCCAGAGAGAAGGAAAAGAGACAGGGGAAAGCAGCGGATAACATATTTGAAGGGCCTGATCAGGTGGATGACAGAACGAGAAGAGCCACCAGGGAAAGAGAGACATGGAAAGCCATGATCGCCTACGTCCTGAAAGGACGGGGTACATAGAAGAAGAAGAAGAAGAAGAAGAAGAAGAAGAAGAAGAAGAAGAAGAAGATGCAAATAAGACATACGACTCGTGTCCAGATTCTCACTTTCGCTAAGATAGCGTCTTTTGAAGAAATAAAATCAACGTTTTCGTTTTTCTTTCTTTTTTCTTTTTTCTTGTAAGATAAAATACCTTCAAATACCTTGCTTGGATTTGTCCTCCAAATTAAATCCATCATCTTTAACTTTGCAAAGCATTTCCAACCAAATCTTCACCAAAGTCTCCATCAATCATTTTCTTCACTTTTACCAATATTTTTATTTTATTTTTGCTGACAATTTGGGACGCTAATAACTGCAAGAACCTATTCAAAATGCTTTCAAGTCATGACTTCAAACACGTTCTGGTCTATATCCTTGCCAGACTTAGTACTCTAGGCCAGATTCATTATTGTTAACTTCGCAAAATACTGACGACGCGGACTATTTATTAAGAGTCAAATTATCACCATAGTCTTCATCAATCATCTTCTACGCTTCAACCCAACTTCAAAATAGACGTGATGCACCTGTATCTTGTCAGCCGTCATTTTTTTTTCTGAACAATACAAACACTGAGGGCTCTCGGCCATATCACGTTGAATACACCGGTTCTTGCTCAGTACTTAGATGGGTGACCGCTTGGCAATACCAGGTGCTGTAAGCGTATAGTGACGGATGTGCGTTGTGGTGCAGTGGATATCTGCTCGGAAAGAGAAATCAGTGAGCCGAGTTCGAATTCCAGCATTCACATAAGCACTGGTACCCTTGGGAAAGGTATTCATCCGTCCCTTCCCTCCATTTATGGGTTAAATAACAAGGGTAGGACTTGGGGACCCTGCCATTAAAAACAAATCATAATGAATCTTGAGACTCGAAAAGAAAAATGTATTACTAGACACAAAAACTTATATAAACAACAATAAATTGTTGAAAGAAAAATGTATTATTTGCAATAAATAAATAAGTGTTTAGTTGGCAATAAATGACCCGCCGAGGTTGATTTTTCATCAGAACAAAACAATCAACCAACAACTATCGTTACTACCATGAAAAGTGGTACGTTGTCTGCTTTGTTGTCTTCCACCAGGTCTGGCCTTCACGGCTAGCACCCACCATGCCCTTAGATAGTGGCAAACCACTCACGTTCCCCCTTATTCAATCGGCCAAAAGTTCTACTCAAAACAGCCTCGTCTCGCGAAACACTGCTCTGTGAAGTAGACACCCAACAGAATGTTTCCCAATTACTACAAACTTCATCTGTTCAAATCGAGAATCAACCGTTATCTTCCCATCATATCCATATAAAATACCCCTTATCATAAACCTATACCTTGAGTGGCAGCCAGGGCTTTGTAAACGTTGAACTATAGCATATCTCCATTCTGTCAGTTATAAACTCAGGTCCATTTGTTTCGACAAAAGTCCAAACGACGAGAAAAGCCTGTGGATCCCTGTCTATAATCAGAGTGAAGTATCTGTTCATTTCTTCTCTCGATTCCCATACTAGCGTGATGGACATCATGACAGTGAGCTCTATTTCTAAGGACAGTTCTTGGCATAGATGAGGTGAGCTTGGTTTGCAGAGATCCCAAATTCGCAGCAGCATCACACTCATCGCATCAAAATGACAGGGTCGGTGAACACTGACCCCCACTACACCATATATTAAACCAAACACATGTCTAATTTGTTCACGTTATAAACATGAATAAATTATTAGACGTGAAAATCGTGTCGCGCATATTTGTGCCCACGGCCATATCATTCCGAAGACACCGAGTCGTGTTCGATCAGAGTCAAAGTTAAGCAGCATTGAACCTGGTTAATATTTAGATGTTCGATCACCCAGAAAAAACGCAGTACTGCAAAAACATTCAGAGATAATAAGATGATAACATGCTTCTTCCACTAACGACACCACCTCTATCGTGCGAAGACTTCTCGAATCGTATGCACTAGAGGTAGACTCTAATTTTCAGACAGAGGCAAATCATCACTTTCAGTTACCTATTTATCTATCTGACTATCCACACACACACACACACACACACACACACACACACACACACACACACATATATATATATATATATATATATATATATATACATACATACATACATACATACCATAGCTCAGAGATAAAATCGCCGACTGACGCCAATTCGGTCGGGTTTCAATCCTGGGTTAAAAGCAATCGGATGTCTAACCGTACTGATGAGCTGTGATACAGTGAAACAGATCTGTCTGCGGATGACTATATATATATTTATGCTGGCTTCATTAAAAATGAGAGACAAGGTATTATGGTTTGGTTTAAAAATACTTAAACATAATATCTTGTCTGTTATTTTTAATGAAACCTGCATAAAACAGAGATTGCTGTCCAAATAGACAATACACACACACACACACACACACACACACACACACACACACATATATATATATAAGCAAGAAAATTGCGTTCAAGCAAGAAAGAGGTTCTCACCTCTGTGTAGACATCAGTTATCTATCTATCTATCATAATATATATATATATATAATATAATATAATATAATATAATAAAAAACGCAATCACCATCATGTATATATATATATATATATATATATATATATATATATATATGTGTGTGTGTGTGTACAATAGATAAATAGATTATTCTGCTGAATCTTTATTCGGGTACTGATATTGTATCTCCCTGAGAATTTTTCTGTCATAACCCACTAGATACTTAGTCATGGTTAACCAAACTTTTATGTTTCATTCGTTATTTTTTGTGCTCAAAAGTTTACATATACATTACATGTACCAATTTTTGTGCTATCATTTTTTGTAAACAACTGATATATTTTGTATTTTTCTTATATATTGATTTTGTATAAAAATATGAATATTGCTTCATGCAAGGAGAATTTCTATCCTTTTTGAGTCTACCAAAATGTCAATGTTTTCAGTCCATATAGTTACAAGGTGCAACAAATACGTCTGTAAATTCTGAATTGTTATCGGAGCCCACAATTTAAATAACATAAGGCACGCAGACGATACAGCGCTGATTGCAGACACGGAAGGGAAACTACAAGACCTCCTACAGAATGTAGCTGAAGAGAGTGACAAAAAAGGACTACAAATAAACTGCAAGAAAACAGAATGCCTGGTCATCAGCCAAAAGAGCAGCCCAAAATGCTAATTACAAATGGGAGATGCTGAAATCAATCAGGTACAAAAATTTAAATACCTGGGAAGTGTTCTAACAGAGAACATGGAGTGCGATACAGAGATCCGAAGGTGAATTAGCTTGGCGAGGGACGCGTTCCAGAAGCTGAGTAGAGTATTCAGAGACTGGAAACTTTCACTAGAAACAAAGAAGAGAGTAGTAGCTTATTAGCTGATGCCAATTCTTCAATATGGCAGTAAATGCTGGACAATATCATCAAAGATGAAGGAAAAACTTGAAGCAACTGAAATTTTGTTCTACAGAAGAATGCTGTGGATATCATGGATCGAGCATGTTGATGATGAGGTTTTTTAAAGGATAGAAACGAAAAAGAAATTAATATTGAGCATCAGGAAGAGACAACTAAAGTTTTTGAGACATGCAATGAGAAAAAAGTGCTTGGAGAACCTGATACTAACAGGCCAGGTAAAGTGAAAAAGAGACAAAGGAAAACAGCGGATAACATATTTGAAGGGCCTGATCAGGTGGATGACAGAACGGGGCTTACGTGTTGTAACCGGAGAAAGCGTGCTAAGACCACCATGGATAGGAAGATGTTGAAAGCCATAATCGCCTACTTCCTGAAAGGTCACGGAACATAGAAGAAGAAGTTTATTTAGTTTTCTTCTAGGGGACTTTCATTGCGGAAAATAGTTTGTCCAATCTGAATGTCGTTCTGAAATAGTAAATATATTAATGAGCGAATTTTCTTATTTCTTAAAAATCTTTGCTTACCAAAGCTTTCTTGCTTTGCTCTTCAATGAATTCTATAGTTGAAAATGGGTTAGGTGGTTAAAACGTTAGCTTTCTGACGAGAAAGTCCTGGTTCGAATCTCACCTTGGTAGATTTGTTAAGAACGTTAACTCCTGGTGTTATCAGTTTGGAAGAAGCGATCTCATCAAGCGAAACTTTTGAAAAGTGTCTGAAAATCATACCTAAGCCTTGTGAGAGGCATTGGATTGACGGGATCCTTTGGGAGCCGTTGATGGCTGTGCTAGCATGAAATTGCAAGTCATCGTGACCGAGGGTTTGAGCGAACTGGCCTTGTTCACTCTGTTGATCAACGAGATAATGTGATCTCTCCCATAAATTCTAACTAGATGGCCTCCGTCGGTTTTAAATAAACACAAATAAACACAACGGGGATTTCCAAGCTACCCTGGTAGATGTGCATTCTCGGATATGAGTGGCCGGCCATTATATTTGAAAATGATTTTCCAAGTCTGAATGTCGGTACGAAATGATAAATATAATTCTGAACAAGTTTTTCTTAATTCTGGGAAATCTCCCCCATTTAATGATAGCTAGAAAATATGTGAAATTAGAAAATGCTAACCAAATTTTATTTTTGATAATGCATTTTTTCTAGTCGGTTCCACTTTTATGTTATCAGGTATCTTCATAGTTGTACTTCACTCAATGAAAAATTAATTTAAAACATACTTATAATTTTCGAATGATCTTTGAATCCATGTTTATTTTGAATAAGCTGATTTGTTTCGGAAAATCAGTCAGTGAGTTAATGCCATAATGATACACACTTGGGTGATAATGTCTCGAAAAAGACATGACTGACTGGGCAGAATATTTTACCGCAGTAGGTTGCCATTACTTTCTGTGGTAGACTGGTTGCTATAGAACCCAATCTGTTCTGCCATTTAACCCATAGCTGGAGAAAGAAAATACCGATTAATACCTTTTCCAATGGTATTTGTTTGTAAGTCCAGTTCGATTCGTTGAAATCACTTGCGCGTATTAGAAAAATTATTTGACAAAAACCCTACTTTGCGGTTTAATAATTTCTTTAATTTAATTTTATAGAACACTCGCAGTATAGCCCGGCGTTACTCGGGTGAAATGAAAGCTTTAAAACTAATCCATGGTCCTGCAGCTCAGACACTTTGGACGTTGTCACGAAAGACTAAAAAGCAATAGTTGTTTTCAGTTAAAGGGAAAGCGTAGATTAAAAGAAAAATGAATGGATGTAAGTCAAATTTTGAAGTTTGGTGAGAATCGGATGAAAATTGTGTATTTGTATAAAGGACATACAGACAGATAAACAGACACACACAAACATCTTGCCTTTTATATATATATATATATATATATTATCGATTTTATGCACTATTGTAAGAACTGCAACCTTGAAACTTCTGAATTTTGTTTCTTATGTCTTTGTCTATGAGTGTATCAAATTTGATTAAAATCGGATCACTCCTTCTATAACCCGATTTTTTCGATTATCGATTTTCGATATTTATCGGGGGTACCTCAACACAAAACCTAGCTAAGAACACTCGCAGACGCTTATAGTACAACTGTGTAAATTTTCAAGAAAATCGGTTCAGCCGCTTCGGAGTCTACAGGTAACGGACACACACACAGACATACATACACACACACACACACACACAAAGTTCCATTTATAAATAAGTTTGGATACAAAAGTAACGTCCTTTGTTATTTATGATTATAATAATTTATTATAACTTATTAATTTTTAAAGCAAGTCTTAACACAAAATAAGATATTTTCTTTTTCTCTTGTTATTAACCATCGAACACAGAAATAACTTTGAAAATCTGTTTTTGTTGTCAACTTGATGTTTTTAATGAACTTAAGATTTGTTGGTTGATTTATTTTTATGGCAAATCAACGCCTCGGTGGGTCATTTATTGCCAACTAAATTTTATTTATTTATTGCGGGTAATACCTTTTTCTTTCAACAATTTATTGTTGTTTTTTATATACGTTTTGTGTCTAGTAATACATTTTTTTTTTCATTAGCATGGAACAGGCTTGCCTCCCAGATAGTAAATCACTACGCCTGCTTGGCCTGACATTCTCAGCGGACCGTAAGTGGAATGACTACGTCGAATGCATTGCTAAATCCGCAGCTATGAAAATCGGCTCTCTGTGCAGGGCCCGGAAATTCTTTCCGCCTGAATCTATCCTGCAATTATATAAATCCACCATCCGCCCGTGTATTGAGTACTGCTGCCACATCTGGTCGGGTGCCCCTTCTACACACTCACACCCACTCTCTCCAACTCTCTCCCTATGCACATCCTAAGTTGTCTATCACCCTCTTTCTGACATTTCTCATACCCAATCCCTCTATGTAACCCCCTGCGCTATAGTGGCAGTGGAATGCCTTGCTTGGGGCGACACGATAAAAAAAAGTATCAAGATTCATTGGGATTTGTTTTTAAGAGCAGGATCCCCAAGTCCTACCCTTGTTATTTAACCCATAACTGGAGGGAAGGGACTGATTAACACCTTTCCCAAGGGTACCAGTCCTGAAGTGAATGCAGGGTATTCAACTGGAATTCGAACTCTGCTCACCGATTTCTCTTTCCGAGCCGATATCAACTGCACCACAACGCACATCCATCAATATATGCTTACAGCACCTGGTATTCCCAAGCTGTCACCCATCTAAGTACTGACCAGGCTCAACGTTGCTGATTTTTTAATTGCGAAGAATACATGCTTAGGATTTCTTACTCTTGAGCATGTAACATACAACTGGTCCTACGTAAATACTTCTTTCTGGAGCCAAATTTCAACTGTGATTTGTTTACAGTTCTCACAAACACTGGGTGAACTGAAAGTTTTTTTTGTTCATATAAAAACGTAAGGAAAGAATATACAAAAAACAGTATTGATTTTATGAAATGGATAATTGTTATTTTAAATAACATTTTTTAGATATTGGTAGTGTTTTCTGTGTTCATAAGTGAGTTATTTTGTTTAACGGCATATCAACATCTATGGGTTATTTAATGCCAAAAAGGTAGGGTTTTATTTATTTTTTTAAGGTTCGGTCATAGTGAAAAAATTGATTTAGTTAAATTTTGATAATCTAAATTTTTATTTTATTTTAAAAATCTGAAGATGTTTACTAGGTTTGAATTAAAAAATGTACCACTCGTAATAATTTTTTCTTTAAAAATGTGTCATGGCGATATATTTTTTTCTCCTAAAGTGTATTGTTCGTTATATTTTTATTCCTATAAAAGTCTATTTTTATATTTTCATAGTGTTTTGACCCAAGTTTGGGGGTTAATTATTTGCCTATAGCTGGGACCCTAACAGATGCTACCTCTCCGAGTCAAGGTGAACCTGGGAACAACAGCAATTGTGGTTGTTTCATGCTCCTCACAACCTCTCAATCAGAAACCTTGCTCTCGGACGCTGTTTGCGGTTATAGCCAGGACCTTTCTGTGCTTCATTTCACTTATTAGTACGCTTATTAGTAAAGCCAACTATACCTTGTACCCACCTTACTGTTTCCAGTTCCTCCAAAGAATTGGTTTCAATTGGTCAATGTATGGATATTTTAGACGGTGTAATGAACAGACTGACTAATAGAAGTCCCAGAATTTTACAAATAGATGTAGCGGATGCTTGCTATATTTCAGCAAAGGTAAGCTAAAATGTTTTCCCATCAACCGCATTACCGTCAGTTAAAATAATATTTTCTAGAATCATTTCAGGAATATTGAGACCAATTTTCAAATTTTCTAGACAAAATTGAATCGTTCCTCTTTAAAAAAAAAAAAAAAGATCGAGAAAATTTAGTTGCTGTGATATACAACAAAATAGTACCATCGATTAGGTCAATTTAAACCTCCGAGATCAATAGTGATTTCTCAGAGGGCTGTTTATATTTGGTTCAACAGCGCCCTCTAAGAAATCCTAACCAAAAGATATACCCAACCGATAAAAAGATAAAACATACGTTCCAACTGATAATACCATTAATCAACAATTTCACACTTACACACCAAATTCCTCAAAAGTCTAACGATCAAAACGAGACATTCACTTAATTACCAATAACCCCAACCAACCCTCACGACAGCAACGAACCAAATATAAACATGTTTAAATCCAAACACTGAAACAACCATATGATTGTAGGGAAGAGGACATATATAGAAGAAATTATGTACATGTTCTAAAACATAATTTATAATAAATATTCACTGCTCTATACATCATATATCGAGCACTGTTTTAAATTAATGTTTTGGACGGAAAAAAATTTTCTTTTTTCTCTCCTCATTCTATACTCACTCGGATATATACATACATATATATATATATGAACTTTCTTGAATTTACTGAATATATAAAACAAGTAAATGGAGAATTTGTTACAGTTATTAAAAGCTTGACACACTTCGATAGACAGATAGATAGCTTATTGGCTTTGTGGTGCAATAGATATCATCTCGACACCAGAATTCCGGAAGTCGAGAAAAGAAATGGCAACCTACTGCGGAAAAAGCTTATATATAACACACTAAAAATATATACTAGCAGTATAGCCCGGCGTTGCTCGGGTGTAATGAAAGCTTTAAAACTAATCCATGGTCCTGAAGCTCAGACACTTTGGATGTTGGCGCGAAAGACTAAAAAGCAATAGTTGTTTGCAGTTAAAGCAAAACCGTCGACTGAAAGAAAATGAATGGATTGCTTCCATGGTATCTATATCAAATAAGTTTTTTCGTCGTAAACTGAATTTTGAAGGCTAAATAAGTCCTCTGAGTAAATGGTATCATGGCTGAGACTAAGAACTACAATTATATCTACTTAGAGCCCAACCAGAAGCAAAAACTAAAATAAAAGTACTGAAAAAATACAGACATACAGGAAGATAAACAAACACACACCCAAACATCCTGCCATTTATATGTATATATATATATATTATCGATTTTCTGCACTATTGTAAGAACTGCCACCTTGAAACTTCTGAATATCGTTTCTTATGTCTTTGTCTATGAGTGTATCAAATTTGATTAATATCCTACCACTCATTCTATAACCCGATTTTTTTATTATCGATTTTCGATATTTATCGGAGGTACATCAACACAAAACCTAGATAAGAGCACTCGCAGACGCTTATAGTACAACTATGTAAATTTTCAAGAAAATCGGTTCAGCCGTTTCGGAGTCTATAGGTAACGGATACACAGACACACACAGGCACAAACAAGCAAAGTTCCATTTATAAGTAAGTTTAGATATATATAGGTATAGATGTCCAGTCCGTAAACGGTGAGGATAATCCAACAAGATTAACTTAATTCAAAATATGAAGTATTATGTCTATATAGAAAGCTCATTGGATGTTATCCAGAGCAATATGATATTTATAAAGGAAAACTCAACGTGCTGAGTTTTCATTTATAAATATATATATATAGATATTTACTTTCGTGTTTGCTTCGTTGTTTATATGGATGTTCTAGTATGTATGCGTGTATATATGTTTGTGTGAGTGTTTGTATTTGAGCCTGTATATATATGTGTGTGTGTGTGTGTGTTTTTTTAATTATATCACCCCAAGCAAGGCGATAAGACCACTGTTGCGCAGGGGGCTACGTAAGAGTAAAAAAGAATGGAAAAAAGAAAGCCGGAAACGACATCCTAAAGAGGAAACAAGGGATGAGCCTCTTCACCTGTTCAATAGACGTGGGTGGTGTGTGAACCGGGCGATAGTTTAGTCTATCTATACGTAAAACATACATATCACTGACCAAATGTGTTGATAAATGTATTCAAGAGTACTGAGATATATACTCCCTTATTCGATTCTTACCCGTATGCGCCAAACTTAAAGCCTTGTTCCAGACTTTGTAAGACTTTACAAGAATTTATCTACAACTACCTTACGATACCGCCCAATCGTCAATATGTCTTTATACGTGTGCGTGTGTTTCTTGTGTTTGAAAAGGGACACGCGCGAATCGACTGCACACACACTCCCGACCACACACTCGTCAGAGAATCTCTCACTTAGATATTCGTTCTGTAGGCTCATTCTTTTATTCGTTACATCATTCCTTTATTCGTCCATTCGCCTATTCGCTCATTCTCATTCCTATTCCGGGACGCTTTACAACACATTCCATCGTTCCAATTTACTGCAGTTTTTCTATCTCGAGACGTAACCGTCTTGCATTGGATGTTTTCTCCTCCAAATATACATACACGCATCATCTACCCACACAGACACATACACATACATGCACGCACATAAACACACACAACGCACACACACATTCACATATACATATACATATACATATGCATATATGTATATATATATATATATATATTTACATTTAATTAGTTATTTACACTATTTACATTGTTCCGACTGTTGTCCTCATCATTTGAAAGTGCATAGATTTAGGTACATATGTGCATGTGTGTGTTCGTTTATGAAAAATGGATTTAAAAAAACTTTCTCATGAATCGGATCGTCAAAACAAAAAATTATACGTGTTCATTTTTTATTTTTATTTAATTTTTAATCTTTTTTTTTTTTTCTAAGTTTACGAAGATTTAAAATATTTTTAAATTTTGACTAAAAAAAAAGTCTGACCGCTTTGTTAGCTACGTCTTTGGAAAATATTACTTTACTCTTCTCAATCATTACCTTTGGCCATATGTATTTACAATCACCAATAAATTTAAAACAAAACAGTAGGAATATTTCCAAACGAGTGACAGTCTTTTTGGAAGTCGGGGAAGGTTGTACACGTGCGGTAAGTACATAAAATATTTTTTACATATATATATAAATATATATATATATATATATATATATATATATATATATATATATATATTAATTTTTTTTCTGTTTTAAATATAAATAATATATAATATTAAATATATATATATATATATATATATATATATATATATATATATATATATATATATATATATATATATGTTTAATTCATAAACAGTCGTAATTGACTTATTCCTGTTAAGCGTGGCACTTTATTTTCTCATGAAGTTTTTTATTTTATTTTTTTATTTTCAATTTATTTATTTTTTTTATGCCTAGCAGAAAGTGTTCCTTGTTGAGAATTTTGTACTTTCGTAATTTGCTGTTTTTTTTTTTTCTCTTGGAATCGATCAATGGTAGTATCTTCGCTTTCAATATAGCGCGTGTACATCGTAACATATACGCATGCCTCCATATGATAAATCATGAAGTGCTGACAGATCGATTGAGTAGTTGATAACATAATTATTTCACATTGATAAATTATGAATGTGACTCTTCAAAAATACATACCTCGCAACCACTCTCTCTGTATACCTAACTGACGCAAAAACATATATATATATATATATATATATATATATATATATATGCAAGTGTGTGCGTGTTTGTGTTTTCATACAAATCTATCTATGTATCGATCAAATATCCACATATATATATATATATTGTGTGTGTGTTCACATACTTGTGCGCATCTATATATTATATGTATCTATCTAATATGCATGTAGGTATATATATATATATATATATATATATATATATATACGTGCGTGCTTTTATGTTCGTGCAGATCTATCACATTTTGCCCATATATATCTATATATATGTATATATATATGTTCATATGTTTGTAAAATTTATCTATCTGTGTCATGTGTGTGTGCATGTGCGCGTGTGTGTGTGTCATTGTGAACATATGCAGTTTGCACACGTAATCCTGAATTTATGTTACAGTAATTGCACACACACACACACACACACACACACACATATATATATATATATATATATATATATATATATAGGGGGGTCGGATGGGTGGGTGAGTGCGTTTATGTGAAAGAAAACATTCAGAAAAATATAAGCCGATTTCACGCATGCAAACTTTGCACATGTAAAATAAAGTATAACTATCGTACCAGGTTGTTAATTTATCAATCTATCTATCGATGTAACGCAAACGATGAATGAATATCTATCTATCTATCTATCTATCTATCTATCTATCTATCTATCTATCTTGCCATTTTCATGCAATCAAAAAGCATCCACCCATATGTATCGATCAACTACAAACAGCACACAACCGATTGATAACATGGCCACTTCTTACATCTATCAACAAAAATATGCATTTCATGAGTGCGCGTTGTCTGAATAGTTACCTTGATTTTAAATAAGTGACTGCAACGAAATAATGTACTAAATTCTATACATACACAGGGACTAACACACACATCACACACACACGGAGACACACACAAACACACACGGAGACACACACAAACACACACGGAGACACGCACACACAAGAATAGCACGCACAGACACAGACACACACACGGAGACGCACACACACACATACACACGGAAACGCACACACACACATACATACATATATATATATATATATATATATATATATATATATATATTGAAAATGATGAGACAAAAGTGGAAATCTTGTAAACAAAGCTTACATATATATATGTGTGTGTGTGTGTGTGTGTGTCTGTGTCTGTGTGTGTGTCTGCGCGTGTGTGTGTACACTCACGCACAATGCGGCGTATTCTTTTCAATATGTTTGTAAGTGAAGAACGAAAATAAGATACATTTTTGACACAATTATTATTTAAAATCTATTCCCTTCTTTGTTAATGCACTTAACTTCCGTACCAATCACACGGATTGAACATGGGACAAAAAATAAAATAAAACGTTCCTATCAAAATTCAAGTTAATAACTACGTTCCAAGATATAGATTTTGCACACCTTGCTTTCTTTCTTTCTATCTATCTATCTATCTATCTATCTATCTATCTATCTATCTATCATAGTCTGCTCCTTACCTATCTGTCTATCGATCTATCCATCTATCGCTCTCTCTCTCTCTCTCTCTCTCTCTCTCTCTCTCTAAATATTTATATATACAACTATTTCTTTCTTCTATCTCTCTCTCTCTCTCTCCCTCTATCTATCTATCTATCTATCTATCTATCTATATATATATATATATATATATATATATATACGAACATATACGGTTAATTTTTTTTTTCAAAATTGGGAACTTGTTTATTGCTTGCCTTTGTTACAAGACGCAATTATTTTTATACGTGTTGGTTTGTTTGATATATATATATATATATATATATATATATAGAGAGAGAGAGAGAGAGAGAGAGAGGTAGAATCGCCGACTGACGCCAATTCGGTTGGGTTTCAATCATGGGTTAAAAGCAATTGAAGTCTAACTGTACTGATGAGCTGTGATACAGCGAAACAGATTTGTCTGCAGATGACTATATACATATATATGCATAAAGTTGAATTTTTCTGTCTTAGATCATTGTTTCTTTTTAAGAACTTACGTTTTTTTACAAGATGTAATTATTTTAAACGTGTTCATTTGTTTGGTATTATATGTGTGTGGGTGTGGGTGCGTGTGTCTATGTATGTGTGTGTCTGTTTGTCTGTCTGTCTGTTTGTGCTTGTATTTATCAGTGGGTGAGGTGTGACCGTAATTAGAGAAAATATTAGGTGCATACACATGAAACGTGTTTACAGTGATAGGTCGCCTGTTGTAGAGCGACATCTCTCTAGTTCGTCTTGCTCGTCTCTCTACTAATTGATTCCGTCCACGCCGAGTGCCATCTCTTCGTCTCGCAATTCGATGTCGTTCGATTCCAGCTTCACTGGGTGCCCGACTGTTATAGTTTGGCGCCAGACACAATTGTTGTTAGTAAACATTTACATCTCTCCAGAATGAGAGTTTTCGTGTTAAAGCGGGCATTGATTCCCTTTTTTGATTGGGTGATTTGTTTATTTAACGGCATATCAACTCCTTTATGGGTCATTTACTGTCGAAATTTAATTTACTTAGAAGTAATAAAAATATCACATAAGCTATTGGATACCTGATAGATTATACTCAGCTTTTGTGTATAAATATGTTTTTGCGGACTTTATAACTAGATGCAGTGACGAGTGCGTTTCATGTTGCTGTTATATTTTAGAATAAAGTTTGATTTAAGAAATAGTAGGATATTATATGGATTAATATCATCAAAGTTATTTCGTGTTAGTTGTTTGGTTGATTTTGTTTATCGGCATATCAACATCTATAGTGGTTATTTAATTTATATATCTATATACTTTGTACGTAATTGTATGCCTTCAGTTAGAGATAAAATGTCAGGTTCGTAATTGTACTATAAATAGATATTTTTCGTCATTTTTAGAAAAAATTATTAGAGGGATTTTTGATATAAAAATCAATTTTTATGCGTTGGTAGTGTTTTTGTTTTTTGTTTTTTTTATTAGAGATTCACTATTTAACTATAGCTGGATTGCTAAGAGGTTGTTCATATGGATCTGAGAACAACAATAATTAAAATATGCTTCGACACTCCTAAAAACCTAAAATCTCCTGATCAGAGGCTTTGCTGCCGGATGTAGTTTATCGTCATACCCAGGACTGATTATTATTTTTTTTATTTCCGAAAACGTGTCTCAAAAAGCGACCCTGTTTATATGATTTTGTGTGTAAAGGTGCGTTTCGATATAACGCGCCATGATATTTTTATATTTCATTCTCTAATATGTTAGGGTGATCTGACAGGCACATTGTTAACAATGAAAATGGTTTCATTTGAACGCAGAAGTGAAATGTAATCAATCAATTCTCATCCTCAGGACTCGTACATACTTCTTCGTAAGACAGTGAGCGAAAAAATTTTAGAAAGCTAAGTTAGACAAAAAGTTCACTGACATTACACAGATTCTGTCTAAAGGGGAAGTTCACACCTGGAAGTGCAAACAGATACTATACTGATCCTAACCAATAAATCCCCTTTTTCTTTTCTTTTCTTTTTTTTGCATACACAAAAACATATGTGTATGCACACGGTGTATAACAGTATCTGAAACTAAAGTGAAGTATTTATGGTTTCCACTTATCAACAGATTCCAATTTTCCCTACATACAGTTCAGTCTTTCATTCTAATGTGAAGAACCCGAAGAATTCGCTTGTAGCATTTCTACTTTCTCTAATCCACTTCACTATATATATATTTTTTCTCATCCACATACAAGCCTGTTTCGCTGTATCACAGCACATCAGTGTGGTTAGATATCTACTTGCTTCTGGCCGGGATCGAAACTCGACTCATTTGGGGTCAGTCTCTACTCCCTAAGCCATAGGCGCATAGAATGAGAGAGGGGAAATTTTAGCTTATTATATATAAGCGGTGTATACACACGCCAGTCACCAGAAGAACTTAATTCATTTCTGAAGACTAAAGCGTAAATCGCATAAGTGGGGACTGTTTTTAAAATTTTCCTCTCCAGAGAGCACAATCGCAATGAGCGCACACACACACACACACACACACACATATATATATATATATATATGTATATATTAGTCATCCACATGCAACACTGTGTCGCTGAATCACAGCTCATCAGTGTGGCTAAACATCCACTTGCTTTCAATAGGGATCGAAACTCAACCGATTTGGTATCAGTCGGAGTGCCTAAGCTATCGGTGCATGGCTGAGAGAGGAGTAAATTTTATCGTGTTATATATATATATATATATATATATATATGCGGTATATACCTCCACCAGTCGCCGGATGAACTCATTTCTTTAATGAAGAGTATTATTTACATAGTTCGAACCAATGCCCTCATCTTCATTGCCATGTTTACGACGTTTCCGCCGTTGTACGATTCGGCCTTCTTCAGTTGAAGAGGACAACAAAAATGAGGACAATAGTCCAAACAGTGTAAACAATGTAATTGCTACCTCATATCAGAAGTATATATATATATATATATATATATATATATATATATATTCAAAATATGTTACATGTACTACGCAATCATTAGATGCATATTGTAAACTGACCGTATGTTAGGTTTGAATTTAAGATCACTCGATTTTCGTGGAAGTTGAACATTACAATGTCAGGCTATTTTTTATTAATTTATAAAGACTATAATTTAAGTAGACAAAAATTACATGACGATAAAAATTGAAACTAAAAATTAAAAAAAACAAAATAAAATGAAACAAATTAAAACTAATTAAAAAAATTAAAAATTAATGGGAAATATATTCAAAACAGATAATTCGTAATTATTATTATCAATAATAAATATTTTGGGAAAAAAGAAAGAAAGAAAAGACAAACGGCTAAAAGTTTTGCTATTTAAATTTAAATCTCTTAAAAGGTCAGTTTAAAATATTCACCTGATGATTGCTTAGTGGATGAAATTCCAAGTCGTTCCACCGTCGTAGGATAATATGTATATTTATTAATATATAATTAATACCTCTATTATACTACATTGAGCACAGTTTTTTTAACACTTGAAGAGGTACATATAATTGACTGTACATCCATATGTATAACTGTTAATTCATATACCAATATATATATATATATATATATATATGTATATATATATATATATATATATATATATATATTGTGTGTGTGTGCGTATTTAAGCAGCATTTTTTCATTGATGCATGGTTCATTAAACAATATAGAGACAAGTTTTGTTTTTATTTTATGTACATGTTTTCAAATTGACAGATAAGCTTAATAGCATTATCATTAAATGAAGAACGAAAATCACAATACTGATACATACTTTTTCCCGCGTGGTCATGTGTGACGTCATGAGCTGTGGTGCGATATTTGCTTCTAGCGTCTTGTATGCACGAGTTTGTCGTTGCTTGGAACTCTTCCATGTAAACAAAAACAGTCTGTCATTGTTGTTTGTCCGTGAATTGTTTTAATTATATCATACGCATTTGCGTCCATAAATATTTGTGGAGAAAGAAATAAAAACGGCTATACTTTCTAAAGAAAATGCTTTCCTTCTATGTGCCGTGTCATTCTGGTCATGAGTAATCAGGCTCGCCACAACCTCTTAACCCGTATAACGCTGAGCAATGTCTGTCTTTTTAGGAACTTTCCTAACCACTGTTCCGTCATCCATTCACACAAGCTAATCAGGTAGCTAGTCCATTGCCTTTCCTTATACCTTTTGCTTTCTATATTCGATGAGTTTTAAATTCACCATTCCTCATATGCCCATGAAGCTTCAGTTGTTTCTTTTTGATTCTAAGTATCAGTCAGTCAATTAAGTGCCATACATGATACACGCTTGGGCGATCATGTCTCGAAAGAGACATGACTTACTGAACAGAAGATTATCCCGCAGTAGGTTGCTATTGCTTTCTGTGGTAGACTGGTTGCAGCCAAGATTATAGAACCCAATCTGTCCTATTATTTGACCCATAACTGGTGAGGCGGGTTAATGCCTTTTCCAAAGGTATCTGTGCGTAAGTGAATTCAAGGAATTCAACTGGAATTCGAACTCTGCTCCCATATTTTGTCGTTCCGAGCCGATATCCACTGCACCACAACGCACATCCGATCCTAAGGTATAAGTGTCGTATTTTGTCTCAATTAAAAGACTTTTATGGCTTACACATTCTCGCCTTGGCATTCTCAGGTCCTTTCTCTAGAACCACATTTCGTCTCTTTATCAGTTCAGCATTCACCGTCATATATTGAAGGATTGATTTCAAGGAGATGAGCTGACAAGTTTATCCTCTGATTATGAAGCAATGGAATCATACATGGATTAATTTCAACTCTTCTTGTTAATAACTGCATTCCTTTTTTCCAAGTAAATTGACAACCGACTGTTCAAAGAAGACTTCAAATGTAACCCGTAGCGACTTTTCCTGAAAATCGACAAAATTTGAGGTGTTTTAGCTGCAGAAAATGGGTTTAGCCTACATTCATGCTAACATTGTTACTACATTAGATGATGACGCTCCAGTTTTATCAAAAGACCAAATGGGAACACCTGAATTTAGGATCAGAAGGAATAGTCCTGAGGATAACCCAAAGTCTGGAAATCCTGCTAATACCAAAGAAAACATTGATCTTTTTCACCACATGGTGATCTATGACAGACAATTAGCATATCTCTTCAGATACTTGTGAATATTCAATGATGAAATTTTCTTACCTGTAGGTGATACCTCTTCTGACATCTAATCAAAATCGCATCAAGATGATCCCATCGGGAAATTGTGACATTGTTTAAGGCAGATTCAGCAGTAGGTTACCATTACTTCTTGCTATAGTCTGATTTCTAACCAAAGCTAAAGAAGCCAATCTGTCCTGCTATTTAACCCAAAGCTGGAGGGAGAAGCGACGTATTAATACCATTCCATGAGGTATTTGCGCGTAATTGAATGCAACGAATTCAGCTGGTTTCGAACTCCGCTTTCCACTTTCTCGTTCCAAGCCTATAACCACGGCACCATAACGCACATCAGCTTGTAAGGGAGCCTGTTTTTATTTTCCTATCCTTTTGCTACTTTCGTTTTGAGATTTCGGCAAATGAATCATGATTGTCAACTGTTGTTTAAATGTTCCTTTAAAGTATTTAGCATTACAGAGTGTCATAAAAGAGCGTATAACTTAAGATTTAATGATGATTTCTAGAAACTATACAAATTTGTCCATTTTTTCTATTTAAATCGAAATTTTAGAAAAGCTTTATTCGACACTTGTGAATCCCGGAAATGAGTGGAGCTCAGAGCTACTATGAACTACTATATTCTCCGTGAAACCTCGATATCTTTTTTTTTAAATCATATCACCCCAAGCATGGCGAAAACGCCACTGATGCGCAGGGGGCTACGTAAGAGTGAAAAGATTGGAAAAGGGAAAATCCGGAAACCACATCCTAAACAGGAAACAAGGGATGAGCCTCTTCACCTGTTCAGTAGACGTGGGTGGAGTGTGAACCGCGTGATAGTTTAGTCTATCTACTCCAATTGAAAAATCTGTCGGTATTGTTCGGTATCTATCGGACTCTTATGGATCTGACGTCTTGCTTCTATGTCAGGAGTATATATATATACTTTAGACGAGTCTATTATCATAGAAAATGGGGAAACCCCACAACAGACACTTGCCACCAAATTCTCTTTCATTCGCATCACCCATTTCATCCATCAGTAGCATTTTAACAATAACCTTTTTAACAGTGGTCCTCGAACCTTGTAATCACTGAAATTTAATATTAAAATATTTACACATTCATTCTTTCTATTTTTTACTCTCTTTCTCTAACATCTTGCATTTTTAAACACAGGAAATGTACTCACTATTTCATAAAAAATATTTTATTAAATTCGACCGACAAGGAATATCTGTTTAATTTCATTTCTTAAATTTTAATAATTTAAGAATAATTTGTTGTACATGTCGATTAATTCTGTTTATTCGAGTAGTTTCGACCGTGTTTAGTCGTTTTCAGAAACGTTGATTTGCCAGGATGTGCGTCTTAGTGGAGTGGATATCTGCTCGGAACGAGAAATCGGGGATACGAGTTCGATTTCCAGTTGAATTCCTTGCACTCACTTACGCTCAAATACCCTTGGAAAAGGTATTAATCCTTCTCTTCCCTCCGGTTATGTGTTAAATAAAAGGACAGATTGGGTTCTATAGCCTTAGCTGGCAACCAATCTACCGCAGAAAGTAACGGTAACCTACTGCGAGATAATCTTATGTCCAGTCAGTCATGCCTCGAAAGAGACATGATCGCTTAAGTGTGTATCATGTATGGCGCTTAACTGACTGATGTTGCCAGTGTCATCGAGAAAGAACTTTTTATCCCTAGCATTTTTAGAAAGATATATTTCTAATATAGGTACGTCTGTATCTTTTAATAAAGTCATTTACAGAACGGTTTCACAGATCTTAACAGAAGCACAAAACAAAAATATTATTAAATACGAGTTTTTTGGGTTTTTTTTTTGCAAGACGCTAGCGTCTGTTAGAATCCTAAATTTCTGACATCTGCAATCCGTAGTTTAATCTATTATTTTGAACAGTAACCCTTTTAACAGTGATTCTCGAACCTAGTATTCACTGAAATTAAAACTTAAAATATTTACACATTCTTTCTAGTTCTTTCTTCTCTCTTTCTCTAACATCTTACTTTGTTAAACACACGAAATGTACTAACTAACCTGAAGAATTAAAGAATTAAAGACAGCAATACAGGGCACCAAGAATTGGCGAACAGGAAATGTGTTGTTTTCCATTAGGATAATATATAACTTCACGTTCCTTTGCGAAACCGGAAAAATGGTTGGAATTTTTTTTAACCCACCCGCCATATTCCCAAGACATTTCTCCTTTGAATTTTTATTTATTCAAGTCCTTGCAAAATAATCACCATGGTAAATATTTTTAGTTCGTAGGATAACATAAAACTGCATTAATGAGTTCTTTGTCGCGAAAACTACCAAAATTCTGGCGAGATAAAATCTTTAATTTGAAATAAAAAAAGGAGAAATGTTGTGCATTGTTGAAGTTATCGCTAACATTTTTTCGAGAATTTACGATACGCTGACACGTATAATTTCAATATACGATAATGCGTGATAGAATCTTCACAGCTTTTAGTATTGAAATTTGAAGGAGCTGAATTGTTTGGGAAAATATTTTCGGTTTAGTAATTCCTTTACTGTAATCTAATTTTAAAGTAGTTCATGATGAACGATATACAGTTAATTTTCTTTTGATTTTTTGTACGCTCACGTGACAGTGAATATATGAACGCGCAATTTTTAAAACCACAAGAAATTATAGCGTTTTCATCCATGGTTGACATACTAATAAGTATTTTTTAGTATGGTTGCACTTAGTCATAATTTCTGTTATTTCATTCAATTATTCATTTTTGTTTGGGAATAGTATAATCGCTAACTTTACTTCCTGGCACTGTATACATATTTTATTTATTTATTTTGTATTATTTTATTTTATTTTATTTTTTTTGACAGCGAAGAATAAATTCTTAAGATTTCTTACTCTTCAACATGCAGCATACAACTAGCCATATGTAAATACCTGTCGTATACGACCACTAATGCGCAAAACTAGTCGCATACTACAGGTTGTCGATCACAAAAGGCTCATAGTCATGACCTATTTACGCAAGGAAAGTATGTTCCACTCATCAGAATGTACATATTAGAATTTTACCATGTAATCTGGTAATATATAAATGGAAACATAAGAAAATGACCTAACTTTAAAGAAATTTATTCAGCATAATTCATTTTAAAATAAAAAAAACGTATTTACAACTGTCAACAAAAGACCAAAATATTCATTCACAAAATATATTCATTAAGTGAAATTAAAAAAGTATACGGTTTCAGTTTTTTTTTTAAGTGAGTGATAGCAAATGAGAATCTGCAATAATACATGAAAAAAAAAAACGTACAAAAAACTGACAGCGATAGTGAGTGGAGGTAGAGAAAGAGAGATATACCGATAGATATACCCAGATAGAAATATAGGGTAGATAGATACACAAAAAAATAAAGGAACGAAAGAGATGGACATTTGCGAAAGGGACATAATAGTGATTTTCCCAATCCCTGAATTTATCCAAGTCAGTACAGAGACTGCGATAAATTCCTTGAATATGTCAAATGCAATACATGTTGTGCAAAGCAGCCGATGTTTGATCGTGAGGTGAACTCAGTCAATGTACATTTCAACTAGAAATAACAGTTTGATACAACACTACAATAACAAAACAATGAGGAAGTGTTCCTGGCTTAGATTAAATCAAAATGAAATAGATTTCTTATTTAGTTTCTACTAATTTAGAAGTTCGCAGTGTACGACCAAAATGGATTTTTTTTTCAAGCGGTCGCTTGATGAGCGATTTTCATTCGTTGAGGTTAGTCGCTGGTCGCGTTCTGGAGGTGATCGCTCACTAAGAGTCAGTTAACATTAGCAAATTGTCCGTGCATTGAAAAATGGTGGATAACAACAAGTGGTTCTTGACGAAGAAGGTCTCATACGGCAGGTTCCACTGTATTTTTATTCTAGGGCCAAATTCAGATTTTTTTTTAAGTGTTTGGTCTTGTGATTTGTTTGTAGTTCTCGCAAACGCAGGTTGAGCTGGAAACTGGATTCTTGTATTAGTTTGTTCGGTAAGTTCATGCCGAATTTTTGTCATTTATATTCCAACATGTTAGAACACGTCAAATTTATCGACAAGTTTATAATATGCTTAAATTTCCGATTAGAGCAAACTTCAAACCATCACTTGAAAAAAAAAAAGATTTAAACTTACTTAATTCGTGTCAATTTTTCATCTCCATAAAAATGAAGTTATATGGTGAATTTTAGACATTTGATGTCTTTTTATTACTGCAAAAGAAAAATGCATCGCTAGCAGCACAAAAGGTATGCTTTACGTATGGTGAATATGCTTTAACTTACAGAACTGTCCGGAAGTCTTTTACTAAGTTTAGAGTTTGTTATTGTAGCCTTATTGAAGAAGAACTCTCACGCACACACCCTTTTCAATCACCACCACTACAGATAACAGGCAAATGAAAACACTGTTTGAGAATAACCCGCATTACATAACGGGGTATTTGGCAGAAACACTGAATTTCTTGAAATCTACAATCAAAGAGTTTTGGGTCACATTTCCACGCCCAGGGGCAAGAAATGAATCGCCGAACTTAACTTCCACTCCCAGCTGTGTTCATCTCAGATTAAAACTGCCTGTAGTGTGAAGCTGAGTGCAAAAAATATTCCAGCATCATACTAGAGAGTGTCATTTTTGAAATCAAGTATGACGTTTATTAAGAGGGTCATTTAATAAATAAGGTGAACTTTTTGGTATAAGGACTTCTATGAGGGTCATTCAATAAATAAGGTGAGTTTTTCGGTATGACTTTTAAGATATATAGATAGATAATGATCTGAATAAGATTGATAGAATGATAGATACGAGAGTCATTCAATAAATAAGGTGAATTTTTCGGTATAAAGACTTATAATGCAGATAGATAGATAGATAGATAGATAGATAGATAGATAGATAGATAGATAGATAGATAGATAGATAGATAATGATATGAATGAGATAGATAGATAGATAGATAGATAGATAGATAGATTAGTAGATAGATAATGATATGAATGAGATAGATAGATAGATAGATAGATAGATAGATAGATAGATAGATAGATGTGTGAAGCTGAGTGCAAAAAATATTCCAGCATCATACTAGAGAGTGTCATTTTTGAAATCAAGTATGACGTTTATTAAGAGGGTCATTTAATAAATAAGGTGAACTTTTTGGTATAAGGACTTCTATGAGGGTCATTCAATAAATAAGGTGAGTTTTTCGGTATAAGGACTTTTAAGATAGATAGATAGATAATGATCTGAATGAGATTGATAGAATGATAGATACGAGAGTCATTCAATAAATAAGGTGAATTTTTCGGTATAAAGACTTATAATGCAGATAGATAGATAGATAGATAGATAGATAATGATATGAATGAGATAGATAGATAGATAGATAGATAGATAGATAGATAGATAGATAGATAGATAGATAGATAGATATGATGAGATAGATAGATAGATAGATAGATAGATAGATAGATAGATAGATAGATAGATAGATAGATAGATACTAGGGTCATTCAATAAATAAGGTAAAGTTTTCGGTATAAGGACTTCTAATACAGATAGAAGCTTACTTTTTTATTTTTTCCTTTAATTCTTTTTCAAAGAGATTTAAGTTTTTTAACAGATTGAAAAAGACTTTCAGAGTTTTGAAGATTAACAAAGATGGCCGACGAAGAAGCATGCTCCAGGATTGAACAGATGTCAGTTATCAAGTTATTAGTTGCTGAATGGTGAAAAGCTGTTGAAATTTATAGGAGAGTGTCAACTGTGTATGGTGCCACATTTTCAACCCAAAAATGTCTACAAGTGGGTTACATTGTTTAAAGAAGGGCGGAGCAGTGTTGAGGATGAAGACACGACTGGGAGGCCTACAAAAGTGAGGTCTCCTGAGGTGATCGAATCAGTCAATGACTTCATTCAGTCTGACAGAAGGGTTACAGTGGATGATATTGCTAGGACATTGAGCCTATCTGTTGGGACAGCACACAAAATTGTTCCTGATGACCTTGCCTACTCCAAGGTCAGCTCACACAGCATCCCAAACGGTGCAGACCGTCAACGAGGTGGGCTTGGAACAGCTCCCTCATCCCCTTACAGCCCAGACTTTGCCCCTTCAGTCTTTCACTTGTTTGCTCCCTTGAAAGCTTTCACAAAAGTGCTGTGAGCGATTGACTGAGACATCAATCCAACATTTTTATGCTGAGGGATTACGGAAACTTGCGCACTGGGAGACTACATTGAAAAATAAAAAAAAAGTAAGCTTCTATCTGTATTAAAAGTTCTTATACCGAAAAATTCACCTTATTTAGTAAATGACTCTCGTACAAGTGATTTTCTTCACACAAAATGATAATTTCCAATATGTTTTTCACATGTTTCTTATTTTTATTCTTTCATTTAAGATTCTACTAGCATCATAGCCCGGCGTTGCCCGTCCAACTCAGAACATTTCAGCAGTACAAAAAGTTCCAATGAGAGGAGTAGATGGAAATCATAAAGGCTCTTTTTTTTAATAAAAAATATTTTAGTCACGTTTGACACGTGAGATTTGATTTCTGTGACGTAGTTTAGCAACCATCTTAGATCTTAGATGTTTTACGGAGCAAATGTAAACAATCGGCTCCATTGGACAAACAGTGCGAAAGGGAAAATTGCTGAACTTAAACTCAAAAAGTATGTGTCGACCTGGCTTCCCTGTAGATATGTGCCCCTAGAAAGTTTGAATGGCGTAGCTTAAAAAATATAGGCGTGCATAGGGAACAGTCACACACAGACTCAGATTGTCTTTTATATATAGAGATTTAGTAGTTTTTTCTTTCTTTCCTGTGCCTCCACATCATTATCAATTCAAGGCAATATTTCAGACATAAATCTTGAACTGACGTTCAACTCACTATAGCGGTAAATCCCATATGGCTTCGCCAGAAACCAGCGACTATACGCAAAACTGAAGAAAAAGGAAAAATTGTATAAAATATCTTGATAGATAAATTGGCTAGATATATTGATAGGCGTAGACAGAAAATAGCCACAGCTTATGCAGCCAACAAAAAACAGGTGTAGATACAGAAGAAGTGGCGTTATGTTTCAGTTAAGTGTTATGCATGATATACACTTGGGTGATCATGTCTCGAATGAGACATGACTGACTGGGCAGACTTTCTCGCAGTATGTTGTGAGTACTTTTTGTGGTAGAATGGTTGTCAACCAAGGCTATAAAACCGAATTACTTCCATCGCTAGAGGGAGAAGAAACGGATTAATATTTTTCCTACGGGTGTTTGCGCGAAAGTGAATGCAACAATTTTCACTGGAATTCGAACGCAGCTCTTCGATTTTTTCGTTCCGAGCCGATATCCACTGCATCACAACGCACCGTCATGATTACCAAGTCGTAATCGGCGAACCACGTTCAAATCAGTTTATTTCGATTTTGTAAAGAATGTGCTTACAAAAGGCATGCATCTACTTTTTCCTGTGGCCTAAACAGCTGTTGAACAAATTAAACAAACGTGTCACTTACAACCAAATCAGGTTTAAACACTGCTTACTGTACGATTACCGCTTGGGAATATGACGTGCTGTGGCCTCCGATGACAAATCTTGGTTTAACATCTAGGGTTGTCAGAATATTCTCGCTGTACAAGTTGAACAGATCCAGTGAAAAGACTCATCCTTGTCTTACATTTCTTTCTATTTTTGTATATCTGCTGAATTCGTTACCTGTCCGTATGCAGGCGGTTTGCTACCAGTAGAGATTCTTGATTACTCTGATGTCTTTTCCAAACATGTCGAGGCTGCTGAGCATCTCCATCAATTCTTTATGGTGTATTTTGTCGAACGCCCCAGCATAATCGATAGAACATAGGTACAATCCCTTCTTTATTTGTATTGCTCTTTCGGAGAAAATCCTAATCATAAATATGGCGTTCCTTATTTCAGTGTCTTTGACGAACCCGCACTTCTCTTGTCTTATCTCTGGGCTGATTCTGCTTCTCGCTGTATTCATCAGGATTCGGACGATCAGATTTGTAAAGTGCAATAAAGTAGCTCAGAGGTAGAATCGCCGACTTATACCAACGCGGTCGGGTTTCAATCCTGGTTAAAATCAATCGGATGTCTAATCGTACTGATAAGCTGCGAAACAGGTTTGTCTGCGGATGACTATATACATATTGATTTTAGGTTGATTTTTTCTTTACACACACACACACACACACACATATATACATATATATATATGTGTGTGTGTGTGTGTGTGTGTGTGTGTGCCTGTACCTGTACCTGTACCGGTGTGTATATCTACATGTGTACGTCATTGTGTTTATTTCTTATTATTTCATAATTTACTCTTTATACGCTCTCTCGTTATTCCTTTTTTAAAATCTTTCTGCTCTATGTCTCAAAAGATAAGTTATTTCCAGGGTCAGAGACGTATCGAAATTACGTTAATATTCCAAAATATTCTAGGTTCTTCTAAAGTTTTTCAAAATATACTTATATTCATTTTTTTTATTTTTTAACCTCTAGTTTTAATAATTCAATATCATTTTTCTTATTAATTAGTGCTTACACAATTTTGCAAAGTAACTGAAACAAAACGAATAACGACTTCCTAAAATCTTTCACGTCTCTTGGTGTTTTCTGTTTTCTTTTTTTTATCTTCCGACCACATTTCTTTTTTACGTTTTAGACTGATGGATCCAATTCGTTTCTTTGTCTTGATAACACAACTGACAGTTGAAAGGCTGACACCAACAATATCTGCGATCTCACTGTAAGGATTGTCAGTGTGTTCGTGCAGCGTTGTAATTTTCGTACGCTTCCTTGTTGTAACGTTCATCGCAGGATAAATAATCGACAGTCGAGACAATAGTGTCTGGGCGTGATAAAAACCTGATGCAATTATGGATGACGCAATATTTTTCAAGGCCGCCAAATAAATTTTATCATACACCTTGAAAATAGATTCATATTACAACACAACACTAGAAATGACTTCTCTCTCAAGTGGCTCCCGGTCTCTGTAAGAAAAAAATATGAGAAATATATGCACACACATTCTTTAGTCATTTTACCCCAAGCAAAGCGGGACATCTACTCCTGTATTACGCTGGGAGAAAAGACTGTGTACAGGAGGTATTGAAGAAAGGATTAATAGAATTAAAGAAGATAGAAGATAACAATTGACATTGTATTTATATTTTTGGAGATTTTAGCTATCAGGGAAGCAAGTAAACGAAAAGATGTTCCACGGATGATAAGTGCGAGAAAAGAAACTGTTCGAGTAGAAGTCTCGGTTGCATTTAACTATTTAGGACCAAGATGGCAATCTAGTAGCACGTGAAAATTCACATGTACGGGCATCAGGGGTAAAAGCTCGTCAGAGCAGTTGATATGAAAATATTAGTGTAAAAAAAAAACAGAAAGAAGCCACGTCATAGCGGAGAGAAAGTTACAGTAGCCGAGGTGCTACCTCAGGACCGATTACATTGCAGAATCTATTTTGGATACACACAATAAAAGAAGACAAACTTATACGTCATTAGTGTACCACACAGATGATTTTTTAATTAATATAAACGAGAAAATTGGCAGACACTTGCTGATATCTCCTGACTAGTGGACCAAAAAAATTGCACAAAAGTTCGTCTCCGAAATTCCGGAGTAGAGTCAATTTTTTTAAAATGTAAAATCCATTAGCTGAGTTAAAAATTTCATATTAATGCTATTAATGATTTATCTCTTATATCAAACACTTCACTGCAAAGATTGCTTGCCTTAAATAATTTCTCCTTCAGATTTACACTGACTGGTAGCAATGCTGGCTTTTCATCTTTCTTATCGCCTTATATATATATATATATATATATATATATATTAATCATTTCACCCCGAGCAAGGCAGAAACGCCACTGATGTGCAGGGGGTTACATAAATGTAAAAAGATTAATTAGAAAAGAGTGAGGAGTACAAACTAATTAGAAAGGAACAATAGAAAGCTGAGAAAGCAGGTGCGATGACAGGTACATGGGTGGAGAGAAAGGGAAGGTTATACAGGGGAGGGGAGAGAGCTAGAGGCCAGTGGTTAGTAGGTGAGTATTAACTTTGCTTTTAAATTTCTGGAGGTCGTAGCCGTCAGGAAAGCAAGAATACGGGAGTGAGTTCCACAGGCGGGAAGTGCGAGAGAGGAAGCTGCAGGAGTAGAATTGTCGTCTGCGTTTGGCTAACCTGACTGTGAATGGGTGGGACCCAGTTGCCAGTCTGGTTGAACGGGTAAACACCTGTTGAGGAGGCATCAGTGACTTAAGCTCATCCGAGCAGAAGCCATGAAAGTATTTATAGAAGAGACAGAGGGAGGCCACATTTCGACGATGGGAAAGTGGCTGCAGACGAGTCGCCAGATCAGTACCTATCACATTACAGACTCTCCTTTGGAGCTTGTCAAGAACACCGAGGAGAACGGCAGGGGCACCTGACCATAAATGGCAGCAGTACTCCATGCACGGATGGATGGTTGGTGGAAATTTTTCTTTTCATTTTCAAAGCAGAATATATTTTATTGTTATATGAAATTTATATATCTTTTCGTTTAACATTTTCACATTTTCTCAAATATTCTATCTGTCCTACAATATATATATATATATATATATATATATATATATGAAGTCTGGTATAAATGTATTGAGACTAATGTTATAAACAGAAAATTACAGAAAACTACAGTATGTGTTAGTTCGGTATTAATATCCTTTGAAGTAGTCCCCTCCTGTAGCCACACATTTTTTCCGTGCTGTTTCAATTGATTGAAGCATTCTTTGTACTCCTTTTTGAGATAGCATGCAGTTTTCCCTTCGCATTCTCTAGGAATTTATTGGCGTTTTTAAATCTTGTTCATTTTCATTTGATTTTTTGAAAAAGGGAAACGGTGAATGGGGCGAGTTCTAATGCATTTCGTGGTTTTCGTAGTACTTCGCCATGAATTTAGCTACGCAAGCTGTGGTCAGGGAGGGAATCTTGGTAGTTTGGTGAAACGGTCGCAGTTTACACGCTTTCCTTCCAAGGGACGTAAGGGAGAACATTATAATTTATCGTGTTTGTGTTTGAGTTTTGTTTAACGGCATATCAAACTTTGTGGATTATTTAATGCCCAAAAGGTAGTTTTTTCATGTTATTTTTTTGTATTCTTTTTTAAAAATAGTTATCGTGAGAAATTTGATTGAGTCAGATTTTGATTTAATTTTTTTTTTAGAAAACTCGAGATGTCTTTTAGTTTTGTATTTTTAAAAAGTAGTTTGTAGATCAGGTTTCATTGACATGTTTTGTTTTACGGTATATCAGCATCAATGGGCTGTTTAATGCCGACAAGATTTTAATAATCGATGAATTGAATAGATATTCTTTGTAAGAAATAAGTTTGTAAATCAGCTTCCTTTTGTGTATTTTTGTTGAGAGTGAAATGCATTGCTGGAATGTATTATTTTCAAAAAATTTATTGCTAGTAATATTTTTTTCCTTCAAAAATGTATTCGTGGAATTTTTACTATAAAAGTCTATTTTGATAATTTCACAGTGTTTTGACTCCAGTTTGGGGGTTAACTATTTGCCCATAGCTGAGACCCTAACAGGTGCTACCACCCCGGGTCAGAGTGGACCTGGAAACAACCGCAATTAAGAGGTGGTTCTATGCTTCTCACAACCTCCCAATTAGAGGCCTTAGTGCCGGATGCATAATTTAGTGTGTATGCGTAACAGAGTTCAAAGATAGTCTGTGTCAAGCGGCTTCATTTTATGCATTTTAGCTTCGGTATCGATACTTTTAGACGAGGCCTCATGTATGCGTTCATCCGTTGAATTATTAATTTGAAGCCTTAAATTTTTATTTGTAAATAATTTCTCTTAATTTTCCGTTTGATTGTCTTGTCGGCCTAATTTCTTCCCAGTCAATGAATCCTTGATAGTTCAGCTCACCTGTTCAGTTGTTTTACCGAGTGTAAAATATTTTAACATTTCATCGATTTAGATTCATACATACTTTTCTAAAGTCAAATATGCTAGAAATAACACCTTCGAAAAATACTGTCAGACTTTTCTGACCTGAATGCATATTATGTGTTTAAGAAGATATTATGTGAGATATCACCCTCATTAGTTTCGTGACAAACTGATCACCTAGCCATTTACCCCTCGACATATCTGGATTGAAATTCAAAGTGATGTCTGGGGTGTGTAGACCTGATGGAGGTGAAACTATAACGGGTATCTTCCAACTTGAATGGTTAGGTTTGGTCACGAATATTCCATTGAAGAAAACCTTTTTCCCCACCTCTGATAACATCAGTCTCCCATCTAACGATCCCGAGTCATCATCGCACTGGCTGCATATATATATATATATATATATATATATATATATATATATATATATATATATTGTAACAAAGTTGTGGAACTCGTAGGTTTTTTAACCTGCTGTTCATGCATTTACTTTTATAAAGAGTGCTCGATACAAAAGTAGAGCGTTATATTGTAAAATATATATTAAATATATATCGCTCATTCAGTGAAATGAATTAGAGCACTCTAGCTATTGGGCGCGTATAATGATATGCGCTAAAAAGTCTTCCTACTTCCACCGAACGCCCATAGCCCAGGGGTAGATTTGCCGACTGACACCATTTCAGTCGGGTTTCAATCCTGGGTAAAAAAGCAATCGGAGTCTAACCGTACTGATGAGCTGTGATACGGCGATAAAAGGTATCTGTCTATGGATGACTATATATATATATATGTGTGTGTGTAATTGATCTCACAATTTACTTTCGATGTGGAGCAAGACCGAAGGCCAGTGAGGATCGAACTCACTACTGATTCTAGCGAGACAAGCTTGCTAAACATTACACCACCTCGAACTGCCCCTGAATGCTTTTTGAGGGCACTTTAGTCATATATTACAAAACTACACTTTATTCATATATTACACACACATACATATCTTTTAATTGCTCTTAAAAGAAAAACTTGTCTTTTTTGAGTGTGTGTTCGAATCCCACATGTAGAGTTGTTTTTGCGTATCACTTCTTATTCTTTACGCCGAAGTTGTTGGTAAACAAAATAAAAAAATAAAAACTTCAATGGCTTTTTAATAATTTTTTTATATTATAATTATTTAAAAAAAATCATATATGGAAAAGCGATAATAATCGATGAAACAATCACGTTCTTTTATTCAGAAGAAAGTAATGTACTTTTCCCGAGATAATTAAAAAGTGACGAATGCAATTTATAAAATACTCCAAGTGAATTTACAATAAAAGGCTACTTTCCCATTTTAAATTTTTCTCTCGGCATCTCTCTTTTCTTTCCTCCGTGCTTGGAATATTTACGCAAAGGCTCCCTGAATACACAAAAGCAGGCTTCGAAATCTTAAATAAGTGAGAAATTATAATAAATAATAATTAAAAGCAACGAATCAAAGTTAAGCTTAAATGAATTGCAATTTAAACTTAATAAGAGACCGGTTTGCACTAAATTGAAGCCGTGGAGAACTTGTTAATTTTTTTGTTTATTTGGCCTTATGTCATACTTAACCGAACTCACTACAGCTTACAAGTTTTATGCAGAAAAGAATTATCATTATCAGAATTATCAGAAAGTTTTCATCAGAAGGTTGGTTGTCGGCAGGATGGAATGTGTGGAATAGTAAAGAATGATGTAAGAATAAAACATACATTTTTCATGTAAAAATAGAAATTTATTAAAAGGAGGAATAACATAAGTTGTATAAGTTAATGTTAAATTAGAAACCTAATGATATCGAGAGTTCGTACAAAATGTTCGCAGTAGTAATTGTTGAAAGAGATAAGGAGAGAGAGAGAGAGAGAGAGAGAGAGAGAGAGAGAGAGGGGGACAATGTCCGAGTCGCTTGAAGTTGAAGTTACATTTTTAGTTGTTTTGTTTCACGGCTCCCATCTCTCTGTGACTGATTGACGCTGATTAAGTCCTTTTATTGTAATCTACATTTTTCACATTTACTCGCGAAGTCTATTTTGATCTTGCACGTCTCTCCCATTCGTTAAAAATCATTTTAACACCTACTTGCGAAGTCTGGTTTCGACATTTTCGTTAAGCACATGGTCAACCCTTTTTCTGTTTGGGAAAACCAGGATTTCACAGGTCATTGTGAATTTTAAGTGAAGAAGAAGATTGATTTTAATTAATTTCTTAACCGCTACAAGCGCAGTGACGAGAGTCGCAATTGTATAGATGTAATTCTTTACGAGTATCGATTTAATTAGCTTGATTTTACTTGATATGTAGTTTTAAGTATTTACCTTACTTTGGAACTTCTTTACTTATCGGTCCCAAACATTTTTCTTGGTAATAAGAGGAGATAGGGTCGGTTATCGTCCGGTTAACCCTCTTTCCTGAGATTTTGAACAGGATTAGAAGTTTATCCATTTGTTTTAGGATTGGGTCTCTTGTTCCTTCTAAATTTCTTTTTCAATCTCACTAACTTCCAGTAGATACTTGCGTTTTAGTGGCATTTTCGCTTTACTTGGGGTGAATGATTAAACAAAAAGATGCCACTCTCTTAGCTCCCAAGCCAGGTCCATAGCGCCCTCTTGCTCACCCATGTGAAGAGACTCCTTTCTTGGTATTTGCTATGCTGAGAAATTTAAATAAAACAAAACTGGTCTAACACAATGAATTATAGCTTTTCTAATTTGCAGCTAGACGAACATTTTTTTTTAATCATTTCACCCCGAGCAAGGCGGAAACGCCACTGATGTGCAGGGGGCTACATAAATGTAAAAAGATTAATTAGAAAAGAGTGAGGAGTACAAACTAGTTAGAAAGGAACAATAGAAAGCTGAGAAAGCAGGTGCGATGACAGATACATAGGTGGAAAGAAAGGGAAGGTTATACGGGGGTGGGGAGAGAGCTAGAGTCCAGTGGTTAGTAGATGAGTATTTACTTTGCATTTAAATTTCTGGAGGTTGTAGCCGTCAGGAAAGCAAGAAAACGGGAGCGAGTTCCACAGGCGGGAAGTTCGAGAGAAGAAGCTGCAGGAGTAGAATTGTCGTCTGCATTTGTCTAACCTGACTGTGAATGGGTGGGACCCAGTTGCCAGTCTGGTTGCACGAGTAAACTCCTGTTGAGGAGGCATCAGTGACTTAAGTTCGTCTGAGCAGAAGCCATGAAAGTATTTATAGAACAGACAAAGGGAGGCCACATTTCGACGGTTGGGAAGTGGCTGCAGTCGAGTCGCCAGATCAGTACCTATCACATTACAGACTCTCCTTTAGAGCCTGTCAAGAACACTGAGAAGAACGGCAGGGGAACCTGACCATAAATGGCAGCAGTACTCCATGCACGGATGGATGGTTGACTTGTATATATGCAGGATGGATTCAGGTGGAAAAAACATCCTGGATCGACATAGTGACCCAACCTTCTTAGCAGTAGATTTTACTATGGATTCAATATAGTGATTCCATTTGAGGTCTGAGGTCAGGGTAAGTCCGAGGAGGCGTAGTGTATTACTCTCCGGGAGAATCGCTTGGTCCATGCTTATGGGAGGCAGGAGAGGTTGCCAGTAATGGTTGACAGACAACAGCTTGGTCTCAGATGAATTGAAGTTGACAAGCCACTTCTTGCCCCAGTTCACCACAAAGTGTAGATCCCGTTCAAGGTCAACAGCGAGATTATGTCTATCCGCCACGACAGGTTTCTTACTGGTGCGGGAGTATATTGTAGTGTCATCTGCTACACCTATAAACATAGTATGCTAGCTCTTGTAGATTTCGGCCATCTGATCTTACTGGTGTGTGGCGCGTCCTGTTCAGAAATGTAAGCTAGATACAAACGTTCGGACTAATAAATAGTTATTTTGACAAATTTATTCTTTTTAAATTATACATGACTTTTAATTGTCAGTGACTTACGTCTCACGATTAAAAATAAAAGTACTTGATTCTAATGAAAGCCTGCTGGTCCCACACCCCACTTTTTTCCAGCCGTCATCATGCCTCTACTTTTCTTTTCCTCGCCGCCCGAACGAGATGTTTTCACCGACCCCAGCTTTTCTGTCGACTTTGGAAATCGCTGGCCTCTCTGTTTAATTTCCTCAGAAGAAGTTGTAGATAATTTCTATTATAATTAGTTATACATTAATCTGATAAAAGGCCAGAGTAATTAGTCACCCTGTGGAGGTCTGGCAGACTAATTTGCGAACCATCTCAAAGAACTCATTATGGAATGGTGAGTATAGAACTCCAATTTTTCCTGAATCAATGATTCTCAAAGGCATGAATAATTTGCATTAACCAGAAAAGAAAAGAGAAAAGTTAAACTATCAAATATTTTTAAACAGTACTTTCTTCCGCTATTTTACGCACTACGCACGAATAACCAAGATGGTTGATATATTTAACTTCAATCTAATCGAAAATACTCATGTCGTCTTGTATTTTGTTCTTTACTTTTTCAAATGCACACGATATATAACAGTTACTGGTCCAGTCATTTTGAATATCTCGATAACCAGTTGTGGTGCCTTGAAATAAAAACTAATCAGAAAAGACGTTTGGGAGAATTACTGAAGAAACACTCTCCTGTGTGGTTACTCAGTCGGCACTCAGAGTTAGCTTGTGTACAGTGTGGCAGTCGTTTAATGATGTAACGTGGAGAGCCATTTTAACAAAGGATCACGTTACCCATGTCTGCCAGCTCTGTTCTGCTACAGTTCAGGTTTGGTTCTTTGTAAATTCTGTTTTTTTTTTTGCGTTACAGTTGAAATACTGAGATCGAAATTAAGAACGTGACGATAAGGTTGACAGAAAGAGGATTTTTTGCAGACTGATTAGAAATAGTAGAAGCGGCGTTAGAATATGTACAGGAAGTCTCAAGAGAAACTTGAAATGTATTTCACGTCGTTTTCACTAATTAGGCCAGTTGCCCTCTGGATACTTTCAAGACAAAACCTATAGACGCTAACTTGTTTCGTAGGTACAGACTTGTGGCATTCTGACATCAGTGGTTGACGTTTATCAAAAATATTTTTAGCTGATTTTCAGTACGGCAGCGCTAGGTGGTGGACTTTCGAGGCCACTTGAGCAAGGTGGGGCTTCAAATTCGGCTATGGTTTGACCAGAGAGGGCTGGATTCTGCCAGGTCTACTTGCTCAAAACATGCTACGCAAGAATAGATGAATGCCCCTTTGGTTTTCATTTAGATACGTGGCAGTAACTGGTCAAGTGTTCAGCTGCTCAGCAACGCTACGGCCGATGATTTGAGTTCGATCCTCACAGGGTGTCACATAATTTTTGGCCTTGTTCCACATGTAAGCTGCGCTTAGAAGAACACCATATTCAACCATGATGATGATGATGATTCAGTACAGCGCTACTTTATCTACAAATCTGGCGCAATAAGATCTTAACTACATACACGAAAGTAAATTGTGGGATCAAATATCTCGGTTTAATAAGAAGTGGGTTTTAAAAAAAGCGGCGGCCATACCATAGCGTCGTTATCGACTAAACAAAGATTAAATCAAGTAGACTCTTTTTCCATATATATATATATATATATATATGCAGCCAGTGCGATGATGACTCGGCATTGTTAGGCGGGAGACTGGTGTCATCGGAGATAGGGAAAAAGGCTTCCTCTAATGGAATATCCGTGCACAAACCTAACCCTTCAAGTTTATGGCTCCATCAGGTCTACATACCCCAGACATCTCTCCGATTTTCAATCCAGTTAAGTCGAGGGGTAAATGGCTAGGTGCTCAGCTTGTTCTGGAAACTGATGAGGGTGATATCTCACATCATCTTCAGAACATTAAACCTTAGTAATAATATCATATGCGTTGTGGTATAATAGACATCTGCTCAGAATGAGAACTCGGAGAGCCGAGTTCGAATTCCAGTCGATTTTATTACATTCACCTTCGCATTCACTTACCAATCCCATTCGGAAAGGGATGAATCCATCTTTTCTCCTCCCAGCATGGACTGAATTGCAGACAGACTGGATCCTAATGCCTTGGTTGGTAACCAGTTTACAGCCTAAAGAAACAGCAATTTGCAACGGGAAAAGCTCTGCTTAGTCAGTCAAGAATCGGAAGAGATATGATCACTCAAGTGTGTATCACGTATGGCACTTAACTGACTGATTGGATAATGTAATAAATATCAGAATGATAATATAGGCACGTGCAACATAATATATATTGTATTACATATAAATTGAGCGTTCTTTTCAATGTGTTTGATTATGTTTTCTATTTCATCGCCATAGCTATTTGTAGATATTTTCAAATCCTGAGTGATCATGAACGCGATATTTCATGTCGCATAATCTGTCATAATAAATATTGATACCGTTGACTCTACTTATATATATATATATATATATATATATATATATATATATATATATATATATATAAGCATGCGATGTAGATATAGAAGAATCCATGGACTGAATTGCAGACAGACTGGATCCTAATGCCTTGGTTGGTAACCAGTTTACAGCCTAAAGAAACAGCAATTTGCAACGGGAAAAGCTCTGCTTAGTCAGTCAAGAATCGGAAGAGATATGATCACTCAAGTGTGTATCACGTATGGCACTTAACTGACTGATTGGATAATGTAATAAATATCAGAATGATAATATAGGCACGTGCAACATAATATATATTGTATTACATATAAATTGAGCGTTCTTTTCAATGTGTTTGATTATGTTTTCTATTTCATCGCCATAGCTATTTGTAGATATTTTCAAATCCTGAGTGATCATGAACGCGATATTTCATGTCGCATAATCTGTCATAATAAATATTGATACCGTTGACTCTACTTATATATATATATATATATATATATATATATATATATATATATATATATATATATAAGCATGCGATGTAGATATAGAAGAATCCAAAGGAGTATCCTGTACATAAAGTGGTAGGATAACTCTCTAAGAGAGGTTTAAATATATATATATATGTATATAAATACATGTAAAGCAAATATAAGAAAAATTAAGGCAAACACGTTATTTCATGGTAAATCGGAAATACGGGCCTATTTCAGGTGAACCATCATCAGCTTCCGTCTTTATTGTACAAAAGATTTTACGCAAGATTTTATCTTTTGTACAATAAAGACGGAAGCTGATGATGGTTCACCTGAAATAGGCCCGTATTTCCGATTTACCATGAAATAACGTGTTTGCCTTAATTTTTCTTATATATATATATATATATATATATATATATATATATGTATATATATATATATATAATCATTTCACCCCAAGCAAGGCATTCCACTGCCACTATTGCGCTTGGGGCTACATAGGGGGAGGTAAATAGGAAAAGTGGTTAGATATAGGAAATGTCAGAAGGGAGGTGATAGATAGTTGGGTGGGTGGGAAGAGTGTTTGAAAGAATGAAAGTTATTGTGTTAGGAGGTGTCTATTGACCTTACATTTAAACTCCTGGAGATTGTAGCCGTCGGTTAACAGGCATGTGGAAGAGAATTCCACAGTCGGGAAGTGCGAGAAAAGAAACTGTTGGAGTAGAATTTGCTGTTGCATTTTATCGGTTTCACTGTAAAAGGGTGGGATCTAGTTGCTGATCTAGTGTCTCGTGTGTGTGTGTGTGTGTGTGTGTGTGTGTGTGTGTGTGTGTGTGTGCGTTGTGCGAGCGTGTGTGTAAGCGCGCAATCACACCTTCACTGGGCAGGTTATGTTGCAAGGATGAGTGACGACAGTATACCTAAGGTACTCATGTATAGCCATCTTAACTGTGTGCAGATGACTTTTGGACGGAAGTTTTTCAAGTTTATAAACAAGCTAAACATTAACCTCTCAGCTGTCATTCTGCCTCATATTAACTCCGAGCAAACTGCTCTGGATAAAAACAGATGAAAATATTTTGTGCCAGAGTTGTATTAGAAATTTTGTAATCACTTGATTTGACCGGCTATGGAAATTCATAAGCAAATATTCCTGCGGCTATGTCTCTGGGACACAATATGTGGGCATGTATGCAGGTCACTAACAGGACTGAAGCGTCACATACGGCACCAACGTAAAAATGGAATGTGGTTGTCGGATCGTCATAAGTCGTATTCGACAAGAGAGTCCATCAAGCGTGCGTTAAAACTTCAACATATTAAAGGAGAGATTAATGAAACTCAAAACATTTAACTTATATTTTTCTCTATTCATTATCCCATTTTTTTTCTATTCATTTTTCTCGGGATGTTCTCGTCAAAATCCATCTTGTACATATACAAATCTACCACTCGACCGTGTATTGAACACTGTTGTCATATCTGGTCCGGTGCTTCTGCTATACAACTCTGGGTTCTCGACAAAAATTCAAAGAAGGATCTGCAATCAGGCAGCTCAAATTCAGTATCGTTCTCACCGACGGGGTGTAATTTTTCTTGGTCTTTTCTAGAAATATCTTCATGGCTTCTGCTCGGATGAGCTTTTTTTTTTCTTTTTTTTTGGTTCCGCGTCTACACGAATTTACTGGAGCTACTGGATTGACAACCGGGTCCCACCCTTTTACAGTTAAAACAGTAAAATGTAACCGCAAGTTCTATTCTTTCAGCTTTCTTTTCTCGCACTTCGCCTCTGTGGAATTCCCTTCCGTATACTTGCTTCCCAGAAAGCTACAATCTCTAAAATTTTAAATGCAAAGTCAACTGCCATCTTTTATATCCTTGAGTTATATATTTCTCTTATCCTCTCTTCGCACTCTATTCATGTAACCTCTGCGCACCAGTGGTACTACTGATTTGCTTTGGGTGATAAGACGGACCATGAGCGGACGTGACATTAAGCTCTCCTATCATTCTGAAGATGAGACTATGATCTTGAAATCTTAATCTAAACTTATTTATAAATGAAACTTTGTCTGTTTGTGTATGTCTGTGTCTGTTTGTGTGTGTCCGTTACCTATAGACTCCGAAACGGCTCAACCGATTTTCTTGAAAATTTAGACACTTGTACTATAAGCGTCTGCGAGTGTTCTGAGCTAGGTTTGTGTCGAGGTACTCCCTATAAATATCGAAAATCGATAATCGAAAAAATCGGGTTATAGAAGGAGTGGTCCGATTTTAATCAAATTTGATACACTCATAGACAAAGACATAAGAAACGATATTCAGAAGTTTCAAGGTTTCAGTTCTTACAGTAGTGCAGAAAATCGATAATATATATATATATATAAGACAAGATGTTTGTGTGCGTGTGTCTGTTTATCTGCTTGTATTGTAATATAATAATCTGGCCCCACCCAAGAAGGCTGATGAAGCGTGGGTGTTTTCGGTCATTGAAAGCAGCGGATGTCATTTTGACCCTATTTCCGACAGAGCGGAAATAGCTCAGAGCAAACAGACAGGTGTCTCTGAGAATTTACGTAGGCGTCGTGTAGGCGTCGCGTGATCAAGGCAAAGCCGGAAGAAACGAGTCCCGTTTTTGGAAGATATATAAAGACTGCGAAAAACACGGATTCGCCAGTCAGAGTCAGAGAAGAGAAGTAGAAGAGTCCCAGTCAGCCTCGACAGGAGTCAGGCTCGACAGGCAGTCTGGGCAGAGAACCAGACAAGACGAGAAGTCGAAGAAGAAGCTAGAAGAGCTAAGCAGAGAGGCTACACTCCCGTCGTCACCCCTGTCAACCTTGGAAGAGCGCTCTCTCACTCCTGCCACTAGGCCACACGGTCCATCGTCATCAATAAAATATAACTACATATATTTTTATATATATATATATATACGTGTTTGTCTGTTTATTGTTATACAACAGACTAATTGTTTTGGTGCTAGTGACTTGGTTTTGAAACAACAAAACATTGATACGAACTGGTTTACCGCAACAACGATTGAAAATTCAACAGACTTGAAATTTCCGGAATTAAAACTGCCACCAGAAAAAAAAAGAAGATGAAAATATAGTAAACAACCGGACGAGACCAACGAAAGGTAGGTGACACTTTGATTTAATAGTGTGTGTGTTCTCTGCTCGTGTTATAGTAGGTCTCGTTAAAAAAAAAAAAAAAAAAAAAATGGGACAGCATACTTTTGCCGATCTGACCGTAGAAATGAGAAATATGGATTGTTCGATGGAACGGACGGGGTACAGGTTACATGTAGAGAGAGAAACAGTGTCGGCCGGTGAGAGGCAGGTTACATGTAGAGGGTGGCAGGGAGCGCCGGTGAAGTAGAGAGAGTATTATGCCTAGCGCATAGGTTTGGGGTTGATGGGGAGGAGAAGGTGTTAAAGCTGAAATATTTACCTATCTGTGGGTGCAGGGCGTCTGAGCTGATGATTTCTTTTTGTTGTTAATGTTTACCATATATATGAAGTGAGTTTATTGGTATGTTGCTTAATTAATCGTACTTTTATTGAGTAAGTAAAGGAAGTTTCTTCTACTCTTTAGAGTGGATAATTGGATTAACTTGTGATAACAATGGTTTTCTTTGGTTTGTGCAAAAAAAAATAGTTAATATTTCGTAGAATAAATATTTAATGAAATAATGTTGGTTTGTGTCTTAATTTTACTTAAAAAGCGGCACGAACTTTCCAGACAACCCAATAGGAATATTGACGAACAACTATTATCAATGTGATTATGAAGGTCAGTTGTATGGTTGAAATAGTTGAGTTTTCTGATCAGTACTCGAGCCGAATTAAAAAAAAAAAAAAAAAAAAAAACAATCGATGTACACAAACTTTCCCCAATTGGAGTATTAGCGTAAAATGACCCTCTTCATTTTCTCCATTTGGCCTTGTATTGCATGAACTAAATCAAAATTGGTAAACATTGACAAATTATAAATGTAGCTGAATGCTACCACAATAGGAAAATCAGAGAAACGAAAGGGTTCTTTAATTTTGATCTCGTCAACAGAATTTGTTCGTAAACGTTAATTTGTAATCTTTACACAGATATTGTCAAAATTTAAAAATGTTTGTGTTTTGCGTGACATTTCTACAGCATAGAAATGACTTAAATGTTATCGAGAGTTTTAAAGTGTAATTTTAATTATGCAGTTAACAACAGCCAACAAAATCGCCAATTATAAATATATCTCAACATCGTTGCTTGAAAACAACTGCATTGTTTGGTTATTTCGTTGCGAATACACCGATTATATATATTCTTAAAACATTCACCCGCGTCTCAGTGTTTCGCGATATGAGTCAGATATTGAAAAGATATTTTGTTATCAATATGGTGGAATCGGATTATTTGGGGAGATTTGGGAAAATTAAATTAAAATCTAAAACTTATTTTTATTTACGTGAAAGTACTTCACTTTTATGCTTTTGTGCAGGTTCCCATCAATTCAATATCCTCTGTGAATTTTCATTTATGTGACTTGGGAAATATCTTTTGAAGATATATTAATTTCTGAAAACTAGTAAATATGGAGAGATTTAGTGAAGGATATGAGGAACTCCCGAAGAAGTTGACGATAGGTGTCATTGCTGGCGTAGTCGGCGTAATAATAATCCTGGGAATAATAGCCAGGAAGCGGATTTTTAAGTGTAAAAGAAGCAACAGTGCTTCGGAAAAGGAAATTGAGTTATCCGTTGTGAATAGTACTCCAGAGTCAACGGGTGTTCAACAATCAAATGTCTCTGCGTTAAACAGAGAGATGTTAACAAATCAGATATGCTTGGTTTCGAATCCAGAGGAAGTAGTTCAGGGAATGGAAAGCATTGTACAAACTAAGGAACTACGAGTCACGGGTCCATTTTTTTTAAGACTAAATTAATATCCTCCACAGGTAAATTGCATCCGGATTGACGTTGGAACCAGGGTAATTTTCTTCATTTTCTATTGAACATTTCTCGGTCAGACTATGAATGATATGTACGGCAAATAATGACCATTTTTTTCTGTGTTCAAACATCGTATGTTTGAAATTAAATTAAATTAAATGAGGTTACGTGGTAACAATAAACTCGAGCGGAAGCACGCATGGTGTTGGTCAAAGGTCATTTACTCGATGTTAGTTTTGAAACTAGACCGCTTAATAATCATGTGATTATGCATCGAAGAGTCTACGCTTATGGACAGACGCGAGAAAGAAAATGAACATTTTTAAGAACTTTGCCCAATTCTGTGAAAATGGATATTAAAAAAAAAGAAAAAAAAAAAAAGGGAGGAAAAAAAAGAAAGAAAAAAAAAAGAACAATGAAACATCGAGCTGGTAGAACAATTTTCAAGATGGACACGACCATTGTCGGGTTGCCGATGTAGGCTCCCCTATATATATATTTTTTTTGTTGTTTTTTTGTTTCAGCATGCACATGTTTTTGTTGTTTTGGCATGCACATGTTTTTGTTGTTTTGGCATGCACATGTTTATACATTTGTAGGGCTTGTGTGGCATGGGGAGGAGAGTGAGGATGTTGCGCTTAAAATGTTCTTAGGTGAACATTTTGGAAAATGGGAGGGCGAGGAGTGTAATATAATAATCTGGCCCCACCCAAGAAGGCTGATGAAGCGTGGGTGTTTTCGGTCATTGAAAGCAGCGGATGTCATTTTGACCCTATTTCCGACAGAGCGGAAATAGCTCAGAGCAAACAGACAGGTGTCTCTGAGAATTTACGTAGGCGTCGTGTAGGCGTCGCGTGATCAAGGCAAAGCCGGAAGAAACGAGTCCCGTTTTTGGAAGATATATAAAGACTGCGAAAAACACGGATTCGCCAGTCAGAGTCAGAGAAGAGAAGTAGAAGAGTCCCAGTAGGCCTCGACAGGAGTCAGGCTCGACAGGCAGTCTGGGCAGAGAGCCAGACAAGACGAGAAGTCGAAGAAGAAGCTAGAAGAGCTAAGCAGAGAGGCTACACTCCCGTCGTCACCCCTGTCAACCTTGGAAGAGCGCTCTCTCACTCTCTGTTCCTAGGCGACACGGTCCATCGTCGTCAATGAAAAATATAAGTCATATATTTTTATACACACCCGTCGAACCCCCCGTCACCACGTCGAACCCCACGTCGAACCCCCATTAGAAGCGCGCTCTCAATTCTCTGCCCTGTGCCACACGGTCGATCGTTCTTAATAAAAATATCATAGATATATTTTTATATACACCCGTGTTTGTCTGTTTCTTGCTATATAACAGTATGTCTGTATTTTTTCAGTACTTTTATTTTAGTTTTTGCTTCGGGTTTGGCTCTAAGTAGATATAATTGTTGTTCTTAGTCTCAGCCATGATACCATTTACTCAGAGAACTTATTTAGGCTTCAATTTCAGTTTACGACGAAAACTCTGATTTGATATCGATACCAGGAAATCAAAATTTGACTTACATCCATTCATTTTTCTTTCAGTGTACGGATTTGCTTTAACTGGAAACAACTATTGCTTTTTAGTCTTTCGTGCCAACTTCCAAAGAGTCTGAGCTCCAGGACCATGGATTAGTTTTAAAACTTTCATTACACCTGAGCAACGCCCGGCTATACTGCTAGTGATTAATAAATAGGTAATACCCAACATCTTTATTATTCCTATACTTTGCTAAACGCATTGTGATAGCCTTCAAAACCTATATATACACCTAATATACACAATGCTTCAAGCAAATTACCAAAAACTCCTATAAGAAGCATAAATATTGCATTGATCAGAAAGGCCAAGAAGCTAAACTCTGATTCTAGGTAGAAGTGTCAATATATATATATATATATATATATATATATATATATATAATCCATCCATTTTTAATGAGTATTATGCTTGTCCTTTTGAGCACGCTCAACACAAAAGATATTTCTTAATGTTTTCTCTACTTTTTATATTTAACGTCAAACGACGGCAACTGTATATCACTTCTCCCGTTTGAACTTCGCACCTTGTTTTCTGTTTGCCCACTGCAAACTATTTTGATTAATAATTACTTACAGTGACTTTTACTCTTTCCAGTATTCCTATTTTGTATTTTAGTCCTGCAGGTATCAGGGAACAAAAACGGAAGAAAACTCTAACCAGGCTCGATGTTAGTTAACTTCGGTGTAAACAAAGGGTATTTTAAGGAGCGAGACATTATGAATATGATAGAGTTAGTTTGTTCTTTGCAATTACAACGTAGGCACTACTTAGTCTACAGGTAGGTAATTTTTTCAGAAATATTTTTATATATTAGTCGATGTTGCGTAATACTATAAACTTGATCCCCTTCTAAACAGTGAAAAATACAATAGTTTTCTAATGTATGACAAATGTCAGAAGATCTAATGTATATCCAGTCAGTTATGTACCATACGTGATACACGCTTTCGGCGATCATGTCTCGAAAGAGACTGACTGAGCAGAAGAAGCTAGGTAGTTTTTTAAGAAATCTTTTCTTTACATTAGTCGATGTTGCGCAATATTTATACTATAAACTGGACCCCCTTCTAAATGGTGAAAAATAAAATATTTTTCAATTGTCAGAATATCTAATGTATATTAATTTACAAATAATACTGCCTGGTGTTATTTTTTTCTATTTTGCTATTAAAGTTTTACCGGTACTTATTCAGTCAGTCAGTTAAGTGACATACGTGATAGACGCTTGAGCGATAATGTCTCCTTCGATCCATGACTGACTAAGCAGAAAAAAGTTGCCATTTCTATGTGCGATAGACTGGTTGGTAACCAAGGCTACAGAACCCAACCTATCATGCTATTCTACCCATAGTTGAAGGGAGAAGAGATGGTTTTATAAAAGGTTATTTGTGTGCATGTGTACACTGCGTGCCAGAATTATATGCAAATCAATTTTTTTATGCTAACTCCGACAGTTTTTAATACAAATTAGTGAAACTTGACACGTTATATGACAACACTAACACATGTGCAGATCTAAAATTGTAAGCTAATATTTGCAAGAGTAAATAAATGGCAGCCATTTTGGTGACTTCCAGTCTGTTTCAGCGTGCCAACTTTATATGCAAGATGGGACATAAAGGTGCTTTGAGTCAAGCTGAGATGTCTAAAATTGTCCAAAAGTTTGTAATAATATATCTACCTTAAAATAGCCAAAGAATTGGCCCGTGATCATCGTACAATTAAAAAATCTGTTACTTACCCTGAACTTTGCAACAGACGTTCTGACAAAGGGAAAATTCATAAGAAAGCACATGTTTCGCATCGAGCCATGAGTAAGATCAATAGAGAAGTCCACCGTAACCCTCTAAAAACTAGCAAAAAAGTTTTTGAAAACGCTGGTGTTCTTGATGTGCCCAAATCAACTCGATGCCGTATCCTGAAGACGGTTGTAAAATGTGGAAAACCAGAAGTTTGCCCTCTATTAAAAGATATCCAAAAGAAAAAGAGGACGGAGTAGGCATGAAATCACATGAAGGTAAATTTTCAAACTGTTTTGTTCACCGATGAGTGTCGAGCGACACTAGATGGACCCGATGGGTGGAGGAAAGAATGGTCCTGTAATGAGGATCCAATTCTCCACCGGATCAGGCTCAACAAGGAGGTGGTGGTGTGATGTTTTGGGCTGCAATCATTGGTAATGAGCTGGTAGAACCATTCAGAGTCGCAGATAGAGGGAAAATGACCGCCAAACTTTACATTGACTTCATTAAAGAACACCTTAAATCCTGGCACAAGAAGAAGAATTTGTCATTCCGGAAAAAGATGGTATTCATGCATGATAATGCACCGTCTCATGCTGCAAGGATAACCACTGAATATTTGGAGAGTGTTTTTGCCAGACATGGGAAAATAAAGCAATGGCTAGTCTGTTCTCCAGATTTAAATCCCATAGAAAATCTGTGGAGCATCTTGAAAAGGAAGATTTACTCCGGAGGAATGCAGTACACCTTTAATGATGACCTCTGGAATGCCATTCTGACTGCTGCCAAAGAAATTTCATCAGATGAAATGTACCAAAGGTTTTTTTTCTGTTGTTAATAAAAATGACAGTTATATACAATATTGATTGTACTATGAAACCATATTGAAGATGTTTGTTCTGTATTATTGCTTTTCTCAAATTACATATTCCTAAAATAATCAATGTTCTAATTTTCTGTCACCATTTCACCATATTTGACACTTTAGCAGAGATTTGCATATAAAGTTGGCACGGTGAAACAGGCTGCAAGTCACCAAAATGGCAGCCATTTGCTTACTATTGCGCAGATTAGCTTAGAATTTTAGATCTAAGCATGTGTTAGTTTTGTCATATAGCGTACCAAGTTTCACTAAATTCTATTAAAAACTATCGGAGCTAGAACAAACAAATCGAGTTGCATATAATTCTGGCACGCAGTGTATGTAATGAATTTAACTTGATATTGAACCCGGCTCATACGATATTCAATGCACCACAACACCAGGATGTATTATTCCCGTATGAGCAAGGACAAGTGTATACACTGCATATTTCCAATGTAACTAAAAAAAAATTATGAACGTGTGATATGGTATATTTATTTCGTGAAAATACAAACATGTGGCACATGGACGAAAAGGAGTTGGGTAGAGGGAGGTCTTCGCTTACTATCCTATACAAAACTAATCACATTCACGACCCAGTCACTCATTACTTTTTCTTCATTTACCACCCGAACTCGTCCATCATCATACAATACTATACACGTGTGGTGTAGATTGTCACCACTTATACTATTCTGTATTCAAATAAGTCCATCATTACATTCTAAGTCGAATAAAACTTCAGTTATACATCTCTTCGTTTTCTCACTACTTTTTATTCGACTTAGAATCATCGCTCTCCGGTTTTTTGGCGGGGGGAGCATATGACCAGATCTGACCAGCTATGACTAGCTTTGACTAGTTCTGACCAGATAAGACCAGTTTAGAACCCAGATACAGCGTAAGCAGGGGCTGGGTAAATCTTTGACCAATGGCCTGAGCGAACGCGATCAGGTTCCCCACACTAAAAAGCGACCTTGTATCACATCTCTTTCCAGTGGGGGAGAAGGGTAAATATCTTATTCGACTTAGAATCAACGTGGAACAATGTATGAGACTACAATGGTTCGATGTCGATCCTGACCATACCACATCATGTACGGTCAACTGATTATATTAGGATATTCGGAATTTAATATCGTATTTCACCGCTATAAAATATGCAACAACTAACCAAAGTAAACCCAATGTTGAGTGGTTGAAAACTTTGCCTAGAACGAGTTTATTAACAGAGGGTTATTTATCGTGGATGTCAGATTTTAATTTGAAAAATTTGCAAATAGAAATTCAGTTTCTCATTTTTTTATAATCATATCGCCCCCAACAAGACATTTTACTGCCACTGTTTTGCAAGGGGGGTGTTACATAGGAGGAAAGTTATGGGAAAGAGTGACAGGAAGTGAGTAAGAGAGGGATGAAAATACCGATGAGAGTGGAGTGAACTGAGAAAGGAGTATGAGAGAGAGAGAGAGCATGCAAGTTAGTGAGATAGGAGATGACTATTGACTTTACATTTAAATTTTTGGAGATTGTAGCTGTTGGGAAAGAAAGTAAACGGAAGGGGATTCCACAGGCGAGAAGTGCGAGAAAAGAAGCTGATGGACAGAATTTGAGTTTACATTTTATTGGTTTCACAGTAAAAGGTGGGACCTAGTTGCTATTCTTGTAGCTCAAGTAAATTCATATATAGGGTGCACCAGTGAGGTAGTTTATCGAAGCAGAAGCCGTGAAAGTAGTATGTAGAAGAGACATGGACATACTTGTAGACGAGACATCTAGTCATATGCCTCCCAGCCAAAAGACTCGGAGTGATGATTCTAAGTCGAATCTTTCATGATCTTTCGCTTAAGAAACAAACACAACCCAAATTTTGGTAAACTACTAAAACTTCATCTTGAAAATTACTTAAGGCAGATGTTTACTAATAAATGTTTATTGTGAAGACGATGCGTGATATGAATGTAAGAGTTGCTGCTTGGAAAGGAAGATTATAAAGATAAGTAAGATTAGGTTGGTGTGTACTAACCCCAAACCTTCGACAGAAGAGCGAGCCTGATTCGGGTACTCCAGAATGTGCTTTGTTACCCTCAGCCTGTTAACAAGTTTTTCCACCTCTATTTATATGCGTTACGAATTAAACTAAGCACAAATGACTGTTAAAGTATTAAAGATTCGCAGATTTTTTTACGTCATTCTGTGGTTTTTATTTTTTTATTTTTGTTCAAATTCGTGAATTTGTTTTACCCATGCCAAGTCTTAAAAAGACATGATATAAAATTCATTTTTTTTATCCATAACGTTGAATATGTTAAAATATTTAATTTTTTAACAAGAAAAAATTAAAATTGATGTTAAAAATCACAGCAAAACATTTATGATTCATTTAAGATGGATATGATCTATGATGACATGTCCATGATTTGTATTTATTTTCAAATTTTTCAGTTTAATTGTTCACTTCTACTGTATATAATCTATTAATGTACACAAAAATTTAATGCTTCCAAAACGAAGCAGCTCTCTATTAAACATCTTAGACAATCGCTTCTACCTACCCCCATTAGCTTGGAACAGGCTTGCCTCGCTGGGAGTAAAACACTACAGCTGTTTGGCCTCACACTCTCAGGGGGTCTCAAGCGGAAAGACTATATCGAATCCATTGCTAAATCTGTTGTTAAGAAGATCGGTTCACTGTGCAGGGCCAGGAAGTTTTTCCCTTCTGAGTCCATCCTGCACATATATAAATCTACCATCCGCCCGTGTATTGAATTCTGCTCCCACATCTGGTCGGGTGCGCCTGCTATTCACCTCGGGGTTCTTGACAGGATCCAACCTAGAATCTGTAATGTGATAGATACCGTCTTGGCAGCTCGGCCGCAGTCGCCATCTCATCGGCGTGACGTGGCTTCCCCGTGCCTCTTCTATAAATACTTTCACGGCTTCTGCTCCAATGAACTTAGATCACTGGTGCCTCTTAGGTATGAATTTACACGAGCTATTAGATTAGCATCTAGGTTCCACCCTTTTAGAGTGAAACCGATAAAATTTAACCACAATTTCTACTCTAACAGCTTCTTTTATCGCACCTCCCGCCTGTGGAATTCTCTTCCATATGCTTGCTTCGCCGACGGCTACAATCTGCAGGAATTTAAATGTAAGGTCAATAGACATCTCCTATCTCACTAACTCGCATCCATTCTCTCAAGCTCTTTTTTTTATCTACTCTACCCCCATCCTCGGTATTCTCATCCGTCTATTACCCTCCTCCTGACATTTCCCATAACTAACCCCTTCTTTCTCATCACTTTCTCCTATGCAATCCCCTGCGGAACAGTGGCAGTAGAATGCTTTGCTTGGGGTGAGATGATTTTTTTTAAAAATGGGTTACAATTAAATCTTTATTTATATGAACACAACCTTATAAGTATTGAAATGTAGAGTTAGCGGGGTGTAAAATGGTTTCAGGTAGCGTATGATAATTTTGCAAGTGACGAGACGTTTGCACCAGCTCTGAGTAGATTAAGTATCGATTCGCTCTTGGTTTGAGGAGGTTAGGTTTGGAAGTACTCACGCGAGAGTCTGATCCACAAACCAGCTATTGAGAAAAATGCTGAAACTACATACATTTGGAATGCGGACAAAATGAGGTTTTTTTGAATCCGTATCATGACGTTTCCTAGCTGTCCGAATTAAAATTTCTTCCTACTAATTAAAAATAATAATAATTTAATATTAGTAGGAAGATTCGTTTATTGTCCAGTACCCACCCCATCTCAGTCTTTTGAACAGGAATAGAAGTTTAGCCATTGATTCTTGTTTAGGATTGTGCTTCTAGTGCCTATTAAGTTCTACTTAAACTCTGCATTTCTAACATTTCTGCCTAAAACTTTGAACTTTATTATTTACATTTTTTTAATCATATCACCCCGAGCAAGGCGGTAACGCCACTGATGTACAAGGGGCTACATAAAAGTAAAAGCACTAAATACAAGAGAGTAAAGAGAAGGACAAACCATATCGAAAGGAGCAAGAGAAGGGAGGGGACACAGGTGTGATGACAGTTTCAGAAGTGGAGAGAAAGTAAAGGATATACAGGGTGGTGAGGAAAGAACTAGAGTCAAGTGGTTAAGAGATGAGTATTGACCTTGCATTTGAATTCCTGGAGGTTGTAGCCGTCAGGAAAGCAAGAATAAGAAAGCGAGTTCCACAGGCGGGAAGTGCGAGGAAAGAAGCTGCAGGAGTAGAATTGTCGTCTGGATTTGGTTAATCTCACTGTGAATGGGTGAGACCCAGTTGCCAGTCTGGTTGTACGAGTAAACACCTTTTGCAGAGGCACCAGTAATTTAAGTTCGTTGGAGCAGAAGCTATGAAAGTATTTATAGAACAGACAAATGGCAGCCACATCCCCTCGGTGGGAAAGTGACTGTAGTCGAGTCGCCAACTCAGTACCTATCAAATTACTGATTTATCCTTTGGAGCCTTTCAAGAACACCGAGGTGAACAGCGGGTGCACCTGACCATATATGGCAGCAGTACTCCATGCACGGACAAATGGTTGATTTGTATATATGCTGGATGGTTTCAGGCGGGAAAAACATCCTGGCCCGACATAGTGACCCTACCTTCCTAGCAGTAGATTTAGCTATTGATTCAATGTAGTGGTTCCACTTGAGATCAGAAGAGAGGGTAAGGCCGAGGACGCGCAGTGTATTACTCTCGGGGAGATTCGCTTAGTCCATACTTATGGGAGGCAGGAGAGGTTGCCTGTGATGATTGACAGACAGCAGATTGGTTTTCCAGTACGTGTAGCTAGGTTGATTTTTCGTTCGGTGCACACGCTAGCATTGTGTTTTGAACAGGTGTAGAGGTTTAGTCTTTGTTACATGCTTAGGATTGGGCTTTTGGTGCCTTCCAAATTATTTTTACTTCAATTCCCACTCCTGGTGTCCCCTTGTCTCATTATCACCTTGTTTGGGCTGGTAACTTCTATTTTGTAATACTTTACTTTCAGTGGCTCTTGGGCCATATACAGGATGAACATCATTGTAAAAACAATGAAGGTAATTACTGTACGTGTCATGCTGTGTTTAGGGAAACTTAAATTTTGCCATGAAAATAGCGAAATAATAAAGGAGCAGGGAGAAGCCAAGAGTCCACCTACTTTACCAGCTTGAATCGATGACTAAACTTGACGTAAGAGGTTGGTGCAGGACGAAACTTTGCTAAGCATTATAAGGGTTAATATGTTTTAGAGAGCCATGGTCGCCCACGCCATGAAGGTAAATGACATGTAGAAGTTAATGTTATTTTACAAGTATAAACTGCAGGAAACTAATGATCGTCTGTGGACAGGAATGAATGAAAATATTACGCAGATAATAAAAATGTAAAAGGTATAATTTTAATGGGAAAAACGTAGGCAGGTCTACACATTAATATTTGATAATATTGCAATTTGCAACCTATCTTTTCCTCTAAGCATCCACTTCTATTGAATATTTTCTGTCATTTACGCTTCTACGCCTTTGAATTTCAGAATCGAATTCAGAGGGACAGACAGACTGACATCGGATTCATTATTTTTACCAACTGTTTAATACTAAAAACAATATACACCCACATACAACTATTTCATAACACTTCGTCCGTTATAAACACATTTGTCCAATTCAGTGAAGAGTGGGCTGGGTCATTTCCTGGCTCAATTTCCTATTTCTAAGTGAAACATGTGTTTATGAGGCTAGCAATAAAACTGCGTATGAAGTTTGTCTGCTACCGACGTGAAAGTAATTCCCTTGTGGCTATATTTGTATAAACGAGGGAAGATATATTCAACGAGTAGAGTTCGAATTCTGGCCACAATGATAACTAAAATAATAAAAATTATACAGATTGTTTTTAAGTACATCATATCATATATATGAAGTACAATATATTTGATAGCGCCAGTTGACTATCATAAGACCGGCAGCGAAAAGGAGAAGGGAGATGGTGCCTTTATATTGGACTGGGAAATGACGAATTAGCAACTAGCTTTACTTTAAAAAATGGGTTTGTTTCTTGAAAATTTTTATATAGAAGAGTTTATCTTACTACAACCTCTCCGTCACTAACAAGTAGCAGTTGGGAGCAATAAAAGTAACCAATACTTACTGTAATTGTTAGTTTAGAATAACTGAAGTTTAAAATTTTAATATAAGGGAAGAGTTTTTCAAAAGTTATAAACACTTTAATCGGGATTTGTATGATCCTAAAATATATTATCTTAAGTGTTTACATCAAGTCATAATTTCAGATCTTCCAATTAGTATTTTTTTTTCTTTCTGCAAATAATATTATTGCTAACTTTTCTTTTTTGCATAGTCTGCAGACATCATCACTGTTGTAAGGTTTTGCTTTCTTAAATATGTTTCATGTTATATCAGGGTCTTTAACGTTTTTTTGTTTTTTTTTGACAATTTCCATGCGCGTTTAGCTAGATTAATACAATTTTTATTGTGATTATACCAACGATATTTAAAAGTTTCTTCAGTATATCTTAAGTATGGATTTCTTTGTTTATCTGTATCCTGAACTTCTGCTTTGTAAATAACTCTTTTTGTTTTGCAAATTCCGTCAATTGGTCATTTATTTTTGTCTCAGCAGTTACATTTTTCATGACCTATATTCTTTCTTTCTTTCTTTCTTTCTTTCTTTCTGTTTGTCTGTCTGTCTATCTGTTTTTCTTTCTTTTTCGTTTTCTTTTTCTTTTAATCTTCAGCTTTCTTTTTTCTTTTTTTTCAATCTTCAGTTTTCTTTCTTAATTTTATCTTTCAATTTTCTTTCTTTTTTCTTCTTTCTTTCTTTCTTTCTTTCTTTCTTTCTTTCTTTCTGTCTGTCTGTCTGTCTTTCTTTCTTTTAATCTTCAGCTTTCATTTTTTTCTCTTTCTTTCACTCTTCAGTTTTGTTTCTTACTTTTATCTCTCAGCTTTCTTTCTTTTTCTTTCTTCTATTCTTTCTTTCTTTCTTTCTTTCTTTCACTCTTCAGGTTTCTTCCTTCTAATCTACAGCTTTCTTTCTATTAATCTTCAGTCTTTTTTTCGTTATTATTTTTCACTCATCATCTTTCTCACTAATATCGCTCACATTTCTTCATTTTCTTTTTCTTTTAATCTTCACTTTTCTTTCTTTATTTTTCTTTTACTTCAGCTTTCTTCCTTCTTTTCTTTCTTTCTTTTACTCTTTAGTTTTCTTTCTTTTAATCTTCACTTTTCTTTCTTTGTTTTTCTTTTACGTCAGCTTTCTTCCTTCTTTTCTTTCTTTCTTTTACTCTTTAGTTTTCTTTCTTTTAATCTTCACTTTTCTTTCTTTGTTTTTCTTTTACTTCAGCTTTCTTCCTTCTTTTCTTTCTTTCTTTTACTCTTCAATTTTCTTTCTTGCTTTTTCTCAACCTTCAGCTTTTTCTTTTTTCTTTTCTTCTTTTAGTCTTCATTTTTTTTTCTTTATTTCCTTATTTCACTTTTCAACTTTCTTTCTTTCAAACTTAAGCTTTCCTTTTTTTATTCATTCTTTGAATCTTCAGTTTTGTTTCTTTCTTTTTTAATATTGTTTTCATCTTTATCTTTATTTTATTTCTTACTTATTTGCGACTGTATTTTATGTGCATATTCTTTTTCTATTCATTTTTGAACACTTCATTTATCAAATAGAAATTGAGATTTTGGTCCTTTCTTACTTTCTCTTTTCATTTTTATCATCTCTTTCTTATTTTGCTGTTCATCCTTTCATTTCGAGGTTTAATATTGCACCTTCTTTCTTTCACTTTCATTTTTCTTTCTTCTCTTTCTTTGTTCATTTTCATGCTTCTTTTTTAGTATTTTACTCTGTTACTTTAGATCATTCTAATTTATTTTTCCATCTGTTAGTTTTTTCTTGTCTTTCTTTATTTTCTTTACTCAATATCTTCATTTTCGTTTCCCTCATTTGCGTTTTTCTTTCTTTCTTTGCACCTTTCTTTCTTTCTTTTGATTATTTTTTTATTCCACTGCATCTTGTTTATTTGTTTATTTGGGTTTTTATCTCTTCGGGTATTTCTTTCTGCGATTGTATCTTTGTTTCTCTAATTCCGTGTTTGTTTCTTTCTTTGCGGTTTTCTTTCTTTCTTTTTTCTTTCTTTCCTTCATGGATATTTTTTCTTTGGGTCTTTCCTTCTTTCTTTCCTTCATTGCATCTTTGTTTCATTATTTGCGTCTTTCATTCTCTCTTTCTTTCTTTCACTTGCACTTTTTGGTTTTCTTTAATATTTTACTCATGATCTTTCTTTTGTTTTTAACTATATTACATTTTCTTTCTTTCTTTCTTTCTTTCTTTCTTTCTTTCTTTCCCCTACATTAATTTATCTATATTTTTCTCTTATATTTTATTCTATCTGAAATCTTTAACTTTATGTCTTTTTTTTTTGTTTATTTCTCTTTCAAAACCTATTTTCTTCCTTTTATCGGAATTAATCTTTATACAATTCAACTGTGCTTTTTTCGTTATTTTACACATTCTCTCGACTTTTCTCTCTTCCTTTCGATGTCTGTTCGTTTCAGGACAACCAGACAACTTACAATATTATTACAACATGATGAGATTGCATTGGCTCGAGTGTTTCACAACTAGATTGTTTTATTATTTTTGTTAACTAGTTTGTTCAACATAAGATCAATACACATGTCCCCAGACTTTGATATTTGTTTCGACACTTCAAAGCATTTCCATATTTGAATCGCAAGACACTGCACGCAGAAACACACGTATATAGATAGATAGATAGATAGATAGATAGATAGATATGATCATACTCTGATAGATAGATAGATAGATAGATAGATAGATAGATAGATAGATAGATATTGAATAAACTGATATTGATAGATAGATAGATAGATAAATAGATAGATAGATAGATAGATAGATAGATAGATATTGAATAAACTGATATAGATAGATAGATAGATAGATAGATATTGAATAAACTGATATAGATAGATAGATATTGAATAAACTGAGATAGATAGATAGATAGATAGATAGATAGATAGATATTGAATAAACTGATATAGATAGATAGATAGATAGATAGATAGATAGATATTGAATAAACTGATATAGATAGATAGATATTGAATAAACTGAGATAGATAGATAGATAGATAGATAGATATTGAATAAACTGATATATATATATATATATATATATATATATATATATAGATAGATAGATAGATATTGAATAAACTGATATAGATAGATAGATAGATAGATAGATATTGAATAAACTGATATAGATAGATAGATAGATAGATAGATAGATAGATAGATATTGAATAAACTGATATAGATAGATAGATAGATATTGAATAAACTGATATAGATAGATAGATAGATAGATAGATATTGAATAAACTGATATAGATAGATAGATAGATAGATAGATAGATAGATAGATATTGAATAAACTGATATAGATATATTGATAGATAGATAGATAGATAGATAGATAGATATTGAATAAACTGATATAGATAGATAGATAGATAGATAGATAGATAGATAGATAGATATTGAATAAACTGATATAGATAGATTGATAGATAGATAGATAGATATTGAATAAACTGATATATATAGATAGATAGATAGATAGATAGATAGATAGATAGATAGATAGATATTGAATAAACTGATATAGATAGATAGATAGATAGATAGATATTGAATAAACTGATATAGATAGATAGATAGATAGATAGCTAGATAGATAGATAGATAGATAGATAGATAGATATTGAATAAACTGATATAGATAGATAGATAGATAGATAGATAGATAGATTTTTTAATAATCGTTTCATTCCAAGCAAGGCGATTGGTGCGCAGAATCATACATGAGACAAGAGTGAAAGGTTCCATAAGAGGAAAACGAAAAGAATGAGGAACAGGTTACAATGAGTATCAGAGAATTATTAAGAGAAGGATTGGAATACTGGTGTGAAGAAAGTTGCGTGAGAGCAGAGTAAAATGGGAGAATAACCAGATAAAGGAGGTGCTGGGGAAAAGATAAGAGAATGATGGGAATCAAGGAGATAAGATAAAGCAATTGACGTTGCATTAAAACTCTTAGATATTGTAGCTATCAGAGAAGCAAGTATTCGGAAGGAAGTTCCACAAGCGGAAAGCTCGAGAAAAGAAGCTAATAGAGTAGAAACGGAGGCTGCATTTGATTTTCTTAACTGTAAAAGGATAGACCCTTGTTGCCAGTCAGATTGCTCGAGTAAAATCATGAACAGGTGACATCAGGGAGTTAAGCATGGATGTCAGCCGGACAAGTGACAGAGTTTTTCAGCCACTTGGCTTAGTGGATATTAAAATCACTGAAGACAACTATGTTAGCGAATGGGTGGGAAGAAAAGGCTTATCTATATTGTGAAAGACACTGTCTAGCAAGTAACAGTCGAAAAAGGAATAGGAACGGTATCTAAACTTATGTATAAATGAAACTTTGTCTGTGTGTGTGTCTGTGTCTGTGTCCGTTACCTATAGACTCCGAAACAGCTGAACCGATTTTCTTGAAAATTTACACAGTTGTGCTATAATCGTCTGTGAGTGTTCTTAGCTAGGTTTTGTATCGAGTTACCCCCGATAAATATCGAAAATCGATAATCGAAAAAATCCGGGTTATAGAAGGAGTGGTCCGATTTTAATCAAATTTGATACACTCACAGAAAAAGATATAAGAAACGATATTCAGAAATTTCAAGGTTGCAGTTGTTACAATAGTGCAGAAAATCGATAATACACACACATATATATATATATATATATATATATATATATATATATATAAGGCAAGATGTTTGTGTGTGTGTCTGTTTATCTGCCTGTATGTCTGTATTTTTTTTTGAGCCATTTTATTTTAGATTTTGCTTCGGGTTGGGCTCTAAGTAGGTATAATTGTAGTTCTTAGTCTCAGCCATGATACCATTTACTCAGAGGACTTATTTAACCTTCAAAATTCAGTTTATGACGAAAAACACTTATTTGATATCGATATCATGAAATCAAAATTTGACTTACAACCATTCATTTTTCTTTCAGTCTACGGTTTCGCTTAACTGGAAACAACTATTGCTTTTTAGTCTTTCGTTCCAACGTCCAAAGTGTCTGAGGATTAGTTTTAAAGCTTTCATTACACCCGAGCAACGCCTGACAATACTGCTAGTTAAAAGAAAAGAAAACTAACTGATTAGGAGCTAAATATAACGAAATTTACCACAGTTTACGAACTGCTGGATTAAACCCTGGAAATATTGATGAAATCAAAACAACCACATATGCATAAAGTGCTTTGACTTATTCCAGTCACGGCTAAAATGGTTTAATCTTAAGAATATACACTTGAGATTTTATAAGAGGGTATTCTTCTGTCTACAACAGAGGTACCAAAAATTGCTTAATTCAAGAGCTACATACAATAATATCCAGATATCTGAGAACCGCAAGACATAACAAAATTTACACATCTGGACATGCCAGATAAGGCACAAGTGTTTACCTCCTTTAACCCATTTTAACCCAGTGTACTCAGGTTTTCTTCTTCTTTTATGTGCCATGTTTTTTCAGGACGTAGGCGATGATGGCTTTCCACATTTCCCTATCCCTGGTGGCTCTTAGCACGCTTTCTCCTGTTGCACTATGCAACCCTCGTTCCGTCAAAAAACATTTCCTCGCTCATTCAAAAAGCCCCAAAGAGAGAGAAAAAAAAAGAAAATATAGAAAATTGATACACGGAAAGAAGAGAAAGAAAAAGAAAAGAAAGGGAAGGAGAAGGAACAGTATAAAGAGAAAGGAAATTAAAATTAACGTCTTAGATAGACACCAGCGTCTATCGCAATTCATCTGCTTTCTTAGAAAAACATCTTTAGATTACCGTTACAAATGTTTATTCTTGATATGGGCACGTGAGCGTCTGTGTGTAATTATTTTCTGGGTTATTTTGAATATTATCTGTTGCATTTTTGGGGTCTGACGAGCAGCAAGGTTTGCCGGCGAAATACGTATTACCCATGAAATTGTTGAATATCTAAAAAATTTTCTAGATTATCTTACTCTGTTAAATTAAATAAATAAATTTAACATTGAGTTATATGCCATGTATTCTACGTTATATATATATATATATATATATATATATATATATATATATATATATATATATATATTTTAATTCAGATACTTTAATCCAAGGGAAAAAGCAGGAAGGTAAATTCCGAAAAACCCGATCCTAATTAATATTAAACATTTTTTTAATATTAAAAAAATGATACAGGAAGAGAGATCTATGTAATAAAATAGTACAGAGCAAATATAAATTAAAAAAGGATTAAAGGATTAATTCAATGATGTTGAATGATCATTTCGATATGAAGATCCCCACGGAGGATAACACATCACCTCAGCAACAGGAAAAATCCTTTCAGAAACTCAAAAAAGGATTTTTCTGTTGCTGAGGTGATGTGTTATCCCCCGTGGGGATCTTCATATCGAAATAGTCATTCAACATCATTGAATTAATCCTTTTTTAATTTATATATATATATATATATATGCCCTTTATGCTTAAGTGAAAAGGTACACATTCTAAAGTACACCAACAATAGCGAACTATTGAACCGTAGAGACGAATTAGCAGTGCTATGTAAACATCGAAAATATTTTTCGTTAAAATTTGATTAACCAACAAATACCTCATTCACATAAAATAATCACCTCCAAAAAGGTATACCCATGTTTAATCTTCAAAATAAAAAAATGAACATCGTATAAATAAAAGAAAATAAACTCACACAACATTAATAGCAACTTTATTCCATCCACTCATAGGTTGTAGTAAAATAAAAAGTATCTACCCTTTCTTAAACAACCTTACATCCCAATATAAGAATTACCCAGACAAAACTAAAAAGTCACCTGTCCAAAACTAAGCTACTCCGCATCCCTCTCCTAACCCAAAGCTGTATCACTATGGGTACAAACTGCCGGCTAAATCGTACTAAACACCCACCACATTCATTTACGTATCATATTACCAAAAATAAATCGTTTTCACCATTTAATTTTCATTTCAACTCATCACCAGATGAGTAGCAAACCTAGCTTCGAAACACGAAAATTTTTGTGTAGTGATAATATGCTTTAATAAACCACTGTAACAATCATTACAATATAATGCTCTACGTTGTATCGAGCACTCCTTATAAAAGTAAATGCATGAACAGTGGGCTTAAAACCTACGTGTTCCATAACTTTCTTACAATACATTATATATATATATATTTATATATATACCTGAGAAGTAACCTTTCTATCAAACATCTCTGACCTAATATTGCCGGCAACAAAGACCCGATTAATTCTATACTAAGCTTCTCCAGCGTGCCAATATTTTTACGTTTTGTTGGAGATAAGGAATATATAAACCAGAATTGATTATACGTCCCAGCAGCCAGCAAGGAACATGACACTAGCACATTACTGAAAAAAATCTCGTGGAATGACAACTAACAATAGTCAAAAGGAAGATACTGCATCTTAAAACTGAAATTTAAGAATACAAAGATATTCTTCAAAATATAAAAGGAATGGACAATTTTTATATTCCTTATCTCTAACAAAATGGGGAAATGTTTGGATGCTGGAAAGGCTTAGTAGAGAATTGATTGAGTCTTCGTTGTCATACGTATTTGGTGGAACTTATATATATATATATATATAAATGGAACTTTGTCTGTGTGTGTATGTGTGTGTCTGTCCGTTATCTATAAACTCCGAAACGACTGAACCGATTTTCTTGAAAATTTACACAGTTGTACTATAAGCGTCTGCGAGTGTTCTTAACTAGGTTTTGTATCGAGGTACCCCCGATAAATATCGAAAATCGATAATCGAAAAATTCGGGTTATAGAAGGAGTGGTCCGATTTTAATCAAATCTAATACACTCATAGACAAAGACATAAGAAACGATATTCAGAAATTTCAAGGTTGCAGTTCTTACAATCGTGCAGAAAATTGATAATATATATATATATATGTAAAAGGCAAGATGTTTGTGTGTGTGTCTGTTTATCTGTCTGTATGTCCTTCATACTAATCCACAATTTTTATCCGATTCTCACAAAACTTCACACAGATATTCTTTAACCTGAGTCTGAGCTCCAGGACCAAGAATTAGTTTTAAAGCTTTCATTATACTCGAGCAACGCCGAGCTATACTGCTAGTATATATATATGATTCAGTTGCCTTACACACAAAGAGAGACACTCGCAGATACAGAGACACACGTATATATATACTGTAATCTTGTTATTATCATGGTTTTTAAAAGCATTATATCACTACACAAAAATGTTCATGTTTCAGAACCATACTGGACTTCCTCAGGTGATATTTTAAAATAAATGATGAAAATGATTTATTTAGAAAATATAAGATGAATTTATGATTATTTAGAAAATTAAGGATTAGTAGCTGGAGTAAGTTGAACAACATACTTGTAGGTGTGTCAATATTGTTTAATCAAAAATTAGAATTAGGTTGAACTATGAAGTTGAAAATTTGGATCGGGAAACGAAACTGTAGCCTAATGTCAAAGTATGACACTTTTTTATTTTCTGTGGGTAAGATACCTGGTGGGACCATACATCATTTAAATGGGTAAAAATAATTTTTTAACAGCAGGTTCGATTTTGTACTACCTCATGAGTAAAGAGGCTAAAATGATTAGGTTAGTGTGAAAATTATAAATAATTATGGTATGTTAAGGTATATTGTAGGATGTGCGTTGTGCTGCACTGGATATCGACTCGGAACGACAAATCGGGAACTGAGTTCGAATTCCTTGCATTTACTTACACACAAATACCCATGGGGGAGGTATTAATCCGTCTCTACCCTCCAGTTATGGGTTAAATTATAGGACAGATTGGGTTCTATAGCCTTGGTCGGCCACCAGTCTACAGCAGAAAGCAATGGCAACTTACTGCAGGATAATCTTCGGTCCAGTCAGTCATGTCTCTTTCGAGACATGATCGCCCAAAACATGTATCACGTATGGCACTCAACTGACTGATTGAAGTTATATTGTAGTTAAGAAAACCAAATATGTATTGTGCGGGTCATTTATTCTATAAAATAATTTTTAATTTTTATGATATATTCGAGCATAAGTTATAAATGGAACATTGTAATTAATTAGATTATAGAATAAAATATTTTCGATGTTTGCAGAAAACCGTAAATTCATCTCTAAGATTCAACAGTACTTTATTTTTAGGCAACCTTAAAATCTGCAGCTTCTCATTCAAGCACAGACGGTAGATGCCATAGAATGATTTACAGATTCTTGTTTTTTCCAGAATTTTTCATTTTACTTTAGGAGTTTTATTTGTATCTTTTAACTGCCAAAAATATGTAGAAAGGGATGTTTGTTTTCGGTACGTGTTGTTTTTTAAAGAAGTTAAATGCAAATAATGACGCTGTTTAAAAGTGTTCTTAATCGATCCAATCTTTATAAAAGTAAATGCTTGACCAGTGGATTTTAATCTGTTTTTTCACTGTCATATTATATATGCTTTTTTATACATATTATATATATATATATATATATATATATATATATATATATATTATTTTGTATATATATATTATTTTGTATATATATATATATATATATATATATATATATATAGCTTATTTTATATATATATATATATATATATATATATATATATTTATATATGTATATATATATGTATATATATATATGTACAGAGAGACAGTGATAGAGAGAGAGAGAAAGAGAGACGCATAAATTAATATGTATAAAGTGTTTTCTGTTGTTCCAATAAGAATCGAAATGGCTGAGCATTTTACCCATATCTTAAAATTTTACTACCGTAGGCATATGCATAGGAATCTCGTCGCGTGAACAGACTTTGTTTCAAGAAGTCTTCCCAAAACTGATTTTTTCGAAAATCAAAATAATTTTTTCCTATAATACTATACAGATCTATATATTAATCTGTATATTAATCCGATCTATTTCCTTCGGTATCAGGTGGTGCAACGACCCTGATCATATTAATTATGGTTCTTGGTGTTGGTGAGAAACATAATGAACTGTATTGGTTTGAACTGGCTTCTCCGGTTCCTTCGGTCTTGTTTGATCTCTCCGGCAAATTCTCTAATAATGTCATGTTGGCAGAAACAAAATTACATAAAATAGATTTATTACAAAGTTATAAACCTACATTCACATAATTATGAAGTCCAATCGAACTTTCCTGTCTTAAGCTCAATGGACGCGATACTTCCCATCGCCTCAACCTCCAACGGTCAGTCAGGGTTAAGGACTAAGAATGAGTTAGACTACCACCCAAAACACAATTCTGACAAAATCACTTCTTCCCTAAAAAAATAATGGTATTAACCATCCTTTGATTGGCCAAACAATCAAATAAAGCCAATTGCGAACTTCTATACCAGTTTTTACTTATTCATAACTTGCAGGTTAGTTAATATAAAAAAATTCTTTCAATCACTACAAACTCGTTAGCACTTAGATACCCCATCGTCAGTGATATATTTAAAACAATTAGTTTCTATTTATTTTAATGTAAATACTGTCTTCTATTGTACTTATCTTGTACTTTTAAAATCTTACATTATTTTCAATTCAGTCAGTCAGTTAAGTAGCATACAAGATAAACGCTTGGGCGATCATGTTTTTTTTTATCCATGAATCACTCAGTAGAAGATTTTCCTGCAGTAAGTTGTCATTTCTTTCTGCTGTAAACTGGTTGCCAACCAAGACTATAGAACCCAAACTGCTGTTTAACCCATAGCTGGAAGTAGAAAAGATCGAGTTATATCTTTCCCAAGTGTGTTTGTCCGTAAGTGAATGCAACGAAATCCGAACCCTCCTATCCGAGTTCTCAGTCCGAGCTGATATCAATTGCACTACTTCTTCTTCTTTATGCCATGCCCCTTCAGGAGGTAGGCGATCATGACCTTCCATATATTATCCCTAGATTTCTCCTGTTACCCCTCCCAAACTTCGCTCTGCCATCAATTTGCTCAAGCCCATCTAACATGTTACGCATTTTCCCCCGTCTCTCTTTCTCTCTATCTGACCTATGAGTATCAATTTCTTCAAGCCCTCATTTCTCATTAAATATGCCCTGAAATTCAACTGTCTTTTCTTGATGTTAAGTATTAGTTTCCTTTTTGTCCCCATCCTCTCTACAATCCCATCGCTGCTCACATAATTATAAACTACGTTTTAATTTGTTTTGTTTTTTAATCATATCACCCCGAGCAAGGCGGTAACGCCACAGGTGTGCAAGGGGCTACATAAGAGTAAAACGATTAGAGGAGAGTGAAGGACAAACCAGTTAGTAAGTAGCAAGAGAATGATGGGAATACAGGTGTGATGAGGTAGCTGGAGGTAGAAAAGATCAAGTTATATCTTTCCCAAGTGTGTTTGCCCGTAAGTGAATGCAACGAAATCCGAACCCTCCTATCCGAGTTATCAATCCGAGCTGATATCAATTGCACTACTTCTTCTTTATGCCATGCCCCTTCAGGTGGTAGGCTACCTTCCATATATTATCCCTAGATTTCTCCTGTTACCCCCTGTGGAAAGAACTATGGTCAAGTAGTTAAGAGATGTGTATTAACCTTGCATTTAAATTCCTGGGGGTTGTAGCCGTCAGGAAAGCAAGAATAAGGAAGCGAGTTCCACAGTCGGGAGAAAAGAAACTGCTGGAGTAGAATTATCGTCTGCATTTGGTTGATCTAACTGTGAATGGATGAGACCCAGTTGCCAGTCTGGTTGCACAAGTAAACACCTGTTGCGGAGGCACCAGTGATTTCATAAAAAAGCAAAAAATATATGTACACAAAATGAACTGTCACCTTATACCAGAGAAATTCGGTAAATATGTGTCCATCATTCGATGGGATTTTATGAATTTAAACGCTTCGTGAAAATAATGCTAGGGATTGTACCATCAACCAAATACATAACAAGCAGCAAAACATCACAAAGAGATATGGCAAATACATTTAATGAGTAATGACGCTATTAATTAATATGAAGAAAATACATTCTCATAAAAAATTCTCAGATTCGGCTGTATAAAGCCAAAAGCATTACAAAATTTCAAATGAATTAAAATTCTTGTAAAGCCACGTTTATCGGAGTTTTATGCCTGCAGAATTCACTTAAGAGCCTTCAGACATTTCATCTCATTAATTTCGAAAGATAATGAATAAAAAGGCAGACAGAATGGCTGAGGAATTGAGACAGAGAGAAGAAGCAAAAAAACTTCAAACCTGAACATTATTCTTACGGCTTTTTTCCCCAGATTAAAAAAAAAAACTACTTATTTCAAGGACGAAAGTGTTTCTTTACTCTGTTTTGTTCGGGAATAAATAACACCAGTGAATTTCAGTTTGTATAAATACTGACTTACATAACGTTTAGTTGCAAAGTACGTAAGTTAAAAAAAAAAAAAGAAGTTAAATCTCGACATCTAAAGTTTTCTGTTTTAGAGCTACTGTCACATTCCAATGAAATATTTTTTTTGAAGTCCGTTACTCTTTGAATCCAGCCATTCTCTACCCACTCTCCGATTACTGGACACTTGCTTATCTCTCTCTCTCTCTCTCTCTCTCTCTCTCTCTCTCTCTCTCTCTCTCTCTCTCTCTCTCTCTCTCTCTCTCTCTCTAACACACTGCTTATTTACTGGTAGCCGACATAAACTGGAAAAATCAGAGCAAATTTGGTATGACTTTAGAAATTTACTCAACTTTCAGTGGCTCGCACGTGGTAAGATTGAATTTTCTGCTAATTTATTCTACCATATTTGTTTTTACGTCTATTGAACAGGTGAAGAGGCTCATCCCTTGTTTCCTGTTTAGGATGTGGTTTCCGGTTTTCTCTTTTCCAATCTTTTCACTCTTACGTAGCCCCCTGCGCATCAGTGGCGTTTTTGCCTTGCTTGGGGTGATATGATTAAAAAAATAAAATAAAATAAAAAAATAAAAACGAAAATGAACAAAAGTTGAGAAAAAACAACAAAAAAAAACAGACGAACTTATGAAAAAAAAGTCGGTGAAATAGATTTAATAAAATAAATTAGCTGACTGCTTTATTGCATTAGAATTTAGCGTAAATATTCTTTATCTTTATGTGCAGTGCACCTTCATGATGTAGGCGATCATGGACCCCCACTTTCTCTTATCCATTGACGTTCTCAATATTTCCCCCGTTGATATCTCTCCCAAACCTCGTTCCAAATCTACTTGCTCAAGTTCATCAAGTATGTCTCGCGTTGCTTCCCCCCCTCTCTCTTTTTCCTTCTATCCGTCCTGTGAGCATTAGATTCTCCAAGCTTCCATTCCTAATTACTTATCCCAGAAACCTCAGTTGTCTCTTGCGAAACAAAATTCTTCTTTTCGTTTGAATCTTCTCTAAAACCTTGTCGTTTCTCACCTGTTACGTCGATGGTATCCTCAGTATCTTTCTACTGAACCACATTTCTGTTGCCTCGATTCTCTCCTTCATCTTTGGCGAGATCGTCCAGCACTCACTACTATATAGGAGAACAAATATCGCATGACAGACCATTACTGTTTTTTTTTTTCCCCAATAAAATCTTCTAGTCTCTCAATACTATACACAGCCTTTAGAATGCCTGTCATACTTTCCGTACCAGTTCGAAAAGTGTAAACTGGGTTTAAATTCCGGTCTCATCTATAACATTCGCTTTCGCATAAATTCTTTGGGGAAAATTATGAATGGTAATCAACTGACCTCTCAAGTCTTCGTCATTGGATATTTTGGCAAAATGACATTTATATTTAGGATAAGAATAAATTCAGTACCAAAGACTGACGTCGTCAGAAATTAATTCGTGTCGTATAAGTCTGTTTCGGGTAAGTTAGGTCATCTTCAGAACACAATAAGCGGCATGCCGCATATAAAAACATATATATATATATATATTTGTAGTTCTTTAAGGCGTTTGACAATGATTGGCATGTTGGTCTTCTCCACGTGTTGAAAATTAATGATATTTCTAAACGAATGTTTTTTCTGAGTAGATCTTTCTTATCAAATAGTGAGATTAAAATTGTCTTGCACGACCACTCTTCTAGATCTTCTTGTATTGTATTAATGCGAATTTCTCCCATGACTCTATCCTTGGATCTACTGTGTTTCTAATTTTCATCAACGACCTTTCTCGTATCATCAGTTCTCGACTCGGTATCTTTGCTAATGTCACAACAGCGATATCCAATTCATTTTACCGTTGAAATGCTTAGATGCAACCGTAAGTTCTATGCTAACAGTTTCTTCTTTCGTATTTCTCGCTTATGAAACTCTCTTCTGGTTAACTTGACTTCTAATGAGATTTAATTTTCAAAGAATTTAAATTTTGTCTTCCTAATTCCTGTACTTTATATTCCCCTTTCCTAAAAAAAACTTTCCTTCATATTCTTTCACACTTTTGTCTTAGTGACTTTACAGCCACGCGTGCAATGATTATATATATCCGCAAACAGTCTTGTTTTGCTGTATCACTGCTCATCAGTATGGTTACAACATGCGATTGCTTCTAGCCAGGATTGTAACCCGACCTAGTTGATATCAGTCGATGATTCTAACCTCTAAGCTATGGGCTCTCGGTAACGGAAGACGAATTTTAGAGTGTTATATACACAATGTAAATTACTAAATGAACGATACGTAAATGCGTGAGTAGCTTCTATTTTTTAAGTCTACCATTTTTCCATAGTGCTCAACCGGCGTGCGAGAGCATATATATATATATATATATATATATATATATAGATATATAGATATATATATATTATAATCATATTGCCCCAAGCAAGGCAGTTTACTGCCACTGGTGGCCAGGGGGTTACATAAGAGGAAAATTATAAGAAAAAGCGACAAGTTATGGGGGGGGTCAGGAAGTGGGTAAGAGTAGGATGAAGATACTGATGAGAGTGGTGTAGACGGAGAAAGCAGCATGAGAGAGAGGATGCAGGTTAGTGAGATAGGTGACTATTGATTTTATATTTAAATTGTTGGAGATTGTAGCTGTCACGGAATCAAGTAAACAGAAGGGAATTCCACAGGTGGGAAGTGAGAGAAAAGAAGCTGGTGGAGTAGAATTTGCGTTAACATTTTATTGGTTTCACAATAAATGGATGGGACCTAGTTGCTAATCTTTTGGCTCGAGTAAATCCATACATAGGGGCACCAGAGAGCTAAGTTCATATGGTATGCTATATTTATGGAAGCTCCAATACTAACATTTCAAATTGTTTGAGTGTTAATCTAAGGAGAGTGCAGTTGATTCGAAAAGTGTTGGATGAGTTTAATGGCGTTTGCGAAGGTGTTTGGAATAATCACTAATCATGGCGACGTTATACCTCCACTATTCTTCCCACAAGGCATCAAATCCAACAAGTAATACTCTATTAAGTGCCTTAAGGAGGAAGTACTGTCTTGGACTCTATACCAACAAAATCCTTTATGACAGCAATCGTCTGAATCTATCCTGCACATATATAAACCTACCATCCGCCTGTGTATTGAATACTGCTGCCACATCTGGTCGGGTGCCCCTGCTATTCTCTTCGGGGTTCTTGACAAAATACAACGGAGAATATGTAATGTGATCGATACCGACTTGTTAGACCACCTGCAGTCACTCTCTCACCGGCGTGACGTGGCTTCCCTGTGCCTCTTCTATAAATACTTTCACGTCTTCTGCTCCGATGAACTTAGATCACTGGTGCCCCCTAGGTACAAATTTGCACGAGATACTAGATTAGCAACTTGGTCCCACCCTTTTACAGTGAAACCGATAAAATGTAACCGCAATTTCTACTCCAACAGCTTCTTTTCTCGCACTTCCCGCCTGTAGAATTTCCTTCCACATACTTGCTTCCCCGACAGTTACAATCTCTAGGAGTTTAAATGTAAGGTCAATAGACACCACCGACCACACTAACTCGCATCCATTCTCTCAAATACTCTTCCCATCTACATCCTTACCGGTCTATCACCCTCCTTCTGACATTTTCTGTATCTAACCACTCTTCCTCACCACCTTCCCTCATGTAACCCCCTGCGCAATAGTGGTAGTGAAATGCCTTAAGAAATGATTAAGAAAAAAAGATCAAAAACTTAAACAAGCATCACGTTCTGAAAAAATGCCGGAGATTCCAACATCGTCTGGATGCCGTGGTAAAAGTTAATGGTGATTTTATTGAATAAATTTACTCTTTACTAAGTGTTATTTAAATTTTTGCTTAACTTTGACAATTCATTCGTCGTACTCTGTATATAATGTGCGGCATTAACACCTTCTACATTTTTGCCAACTTTCAAGGAGGTATTCCTACTACACCCTGTACAATAAACATTATTATATTTTTATTATCGATAGTATTATTCATGTTATCTTTTATCTCTTGAATCTTTGTGTCAACCTACTGTAACTACATACATGTATACATAGTCTTCACTTTTGAATTCATTTCTCTTTTCCAATCTTCTCACTTTTTTTTCAATTGGAGCAGAAAGACTAAACTATCGCCCGGTTCACACTCCACCCACGTCTATTGAACAGGTGAAGAGGCTCATCCCTTGTTTTCCTGTATAGGATGCGGTTTCCGGTTTTCTCTTTTCCAATCTTCTCAATTTTTTTTCAATTGGAGTAGATAGACTAAACTATCGCCCGGTTCACACTCCACCCATGTCTATTGAACAGGTGAAGAGGCTCATCCCTTGTTTCCTGTTTAGGATGTGGTTTCCGGTTTTCTCTTTTCCAATCTTCTCACTTCTTTTTTTCAATTGGAGTAGATAGACTAAACTATCGCCCGGTTCACACTCCACTCATGTCTATTGAACAGGTGAAGAGGCTCATCCCTTGTTTCCTGTTTAGGATGCGGTTTTCGGTTTTCTCTTTTCCAATCCTTTCACTCCTATGTAGCCCCCTGCACATCAGTGGCGTTACCGCCTTGCTCGGGGTGATATGATTAAAAAAAAAACAAAAAAAACCCTACTTAATATTGTAAGGTACGTAGTTTATATAATTTTGATCTCAAATCACGTTCTATGAATCGCAACTCATGTTTCCTTCAAGAGCTTGAAAAAAATGACCGATTATAAATGCTTGAAATTAAGAAAAGCAAAGAATGAAGAGTCAGTCTGAGCATATTACGGAGAATATATCAATCATAAGCATCTTCAAGACCGCAATACAGTTTATTTTAGTTTAGAAGCAGCCAGTATCAGAAACGTACTAACATCATGTGTGAGAAGGAATAAGTGAGGAAAACTGTCTGGTGGCGGAAAAAGTCGGTTGCTTCCTTAGATTGAGTTTTCTAAAGTAAAATTAAATTCAAAGAATTACTTCAATCGATTGATATTCACGCAACCACATGTACAGTAATTTTATAGACTTGGCTTAGTTTTGACACAAGGCCGAAACTATGAATACCCACTGAGGATCCAACTCACTACTCAGTCGTAATTGTGGTTAGCAAACCAAGTGGTTAGCAAACTAAGCTAGCTAACCACTTCAAGGTGCCCTAACCACAACTTATTTAGGCTTACGGCATTATCACATTGAACCACTGGTTCTCGTAAAAACACCGAGATTAAACAACGTTGAATATGGTCAGTGCCTAGTTAAATTATTAAGCGCTTGGAAATATCAGTTGGATGTGCGGGCGGTGAAACGGATAAAGAATAACGTTAATAAAAGAGACGAGTTCTAATTTCATTCTGGTAGTTATATTCAATGAGCGCCAAATTCCCACCCACAGGATGTGCGCTGTGATGCAGTGGATATCGGCTCGGAATGGGAAATCGGAAAGCCGAGTTCGAATTCCAGTTGAATGAACTGCATTCACTTTCGCGCAAATACCCTTGGGAAAGGTATTAATCCGTTTCTTTCCCTCCACCTATATGTCAAATGACAAGACAGAATGGCTTCTACAGTTTTGGTTGGCAAACAATCTACCACAGAAAGCTATGACAACCTACTGCGGGAAAAATTTTCTGCCAAGCCAGTCATGCCTCGTTCGAGATATGATCGCCAAAACATGTATCATGTATGGCATTTGACTGAATGATTTCTCCCACCCAGTAGCTTGCTTCCATCTACTTGACTTCAATATGTAATCTCAGTGTCAAATTTCCCAGGCCCTCTTTGCTCATTATATTTCTAAGAAATGTCTGCCTTGGACCCATATCATATTGAAGCCCTTACAATTACAGCAGTTAAGCAACGTTGAGTCTTTTCAGTACTAACGTAGGTGACCGTTTGCAAATACTAAGTGCTGCAAGCCGAGTTCCAATTCAATTTAAGTTCGTTGTGTCAGCCAGTTAAGTGCCATACTTGATACACGCTTTAGGTGATTATATTCCGAAAGAGACATGACTGACTGGGCGGAAGATTACCCGGCGGTAGGTTGCCATTACTTTCTGCGGTAGATTGGTTGCCAGCCAAGGCTATAGAACCCAATATGACCTGTTATTTGACATATGGCTGGAGAGAAAAGACCGATTATTACCTTTTCCCAAGGGTACTTGCGCGTAAGCGAATGCAAGGAATTCAACTAGTATTCGAACTCAGCACCGCGATCTCTCGTTCTGAGTCGATATCCACTGCACCACAGCGCAAATCCTGCGGGTAGGAGAAATAGTACGATATAAATCTTATATTAATATAGTACGATATAAATAGCACGATGCAAATCTAATTTGTGCGTAAGCGAATGCAAGGAATTCAACTGGAGTTCGAACTCGGCTCCCCGCTTTCTCGGTCCAAGCCGATATCCACTGGACAACAACGCACATCCTCGTATGAACTTAACCTTGAAAAAATAAGAATCTACCCCTTCTCCCCAACTATGTGTTAAATAGCAAAGCGTGTGTCAGTAAATCATTATTATCTCAAAAATAAATTCTTACTTTCTAAAAATTTTCTAGCATTGCTCTCCTCTGGGCCGTATACTTTCGTTTGTTTTTTTCCCAGAGACCGGTATCCTTATTTTCTGGCGCGACAGTTTATATATCTAGCTGCTAATCTGTTTCGCTCGTGCTCACATACCAGATATCGTCTTACTCACACGTCTTCGTATCTCTGGGTCAGCAGTGGTAGCGCATGAATCGGTTGGCAGTCATCTCAAGTCAACCCCCGCGCCTAGCTTCCTTGATACTCTGCAGTGAACTTTTGTGCCCAGACTGTTCCGATATTTACTTAGAAAACCATAAAAAATCTCTTGTTACTAGAAGAGTAGCATCTTTTATTTTATCATTTCAACAGAAACAATACAATAAAGACAATTTTTTTTCTTCAATGCGCCTTAGCCTTTCAGAACGTAGGCGATCATGGCTTTCCACGTCGCCCTATTCCTGCTGGCTCTGAGCAGACTTTCTTCTGTAACACTACGCAATCCCCGTTCTGTCATCCATCTGCTCAGGCCCTTCAAATCCGCTGTTTTCCTCTGTCTCTTTTCCCCTCTATCTAGCCTGTTAGTATCAGGTTCTCTAAGCCCTCTTTCCTCATTGCTTGTCCCGGGAAATTTAGTTGTCTCGTCCTGATGCTCAATATCAATTTCCTTTTTGTTTCCATCCTTTCCAAAACCTCATCATTGCTCACATGTTCGGTTCACGATATCCTAAGCATTCTTCTATAGATAGATGATTCTTCTTTTGATGATATTGTCCAGCATTCACTGCCGTATTGAAGAACTGACATCACATAGCAATCGAGCCCTCTCTTCTTTGTTTGTACTGAAAGTTCCCTGTCTCTTAATACTTTACTTAGCTTCAGGAACGTATCCTTTACCTGCTGATTCGCCTTCGGATCTCTGTGTCGCACCTTCCGTCATTTGTTAGAACACTTCCCAGCTATTTATTCATTTTTTTACCTGATTGATTTCAGAATATCCTATATGTTTTGGGCAATTTGGGCTGCTCCTTTTGCTGATGACCATGCATTCGGTTTTCTTGCAGTTTATTTTTAGTCCTTTTTTGTCACTCACTTCAGCTACCTTCTGTAGGAGGTCTTGTAGTTTCCTTTCCGTGTCTGCAATGAGCATGGTATCGTCTGCGTACGGTATGACTGTAGCCGAGATGTCAGTTCAGGACCGCATGATATTGCAGATTATTCATTGGATTCGAACAGGGATATCTAGATACATAGCAGAACGACAAAAGCAGATGTGGCACTAATATTCAATGCACGGATTAATGGGAGACTTATAAAATTGTAAAACCTATTCTGGCAAGAAAAAGCCACAACAAATAAAATTTAATCTCAGCAGAGTTAGCAATTGATCCAATATAATCGTTCCACTTCATATTGTTTGACCGAAAGGAGGGTAGCATCAGCCATGCTTAGATGCACAAAACTGATTTTCTCATAAAATCATTTTTTTTTTTTTGGTGGGGGTACTGAATTTAAGAAGCTGTTTCTTTTCTTAGTTAAGAACAAACGGAAAGTCGTTTTCGAGATCAGCTTAAAATTTGATTCTATCGAACCTATCAGATTTATTACTAAGACAGGGGTAAGTACCCGTATCACTAGCATAGATACCGGGTCGGTAACTGATGCTATCCGGACACATGGTCTAAAAGAAAACTACACTAATGAAAAATAAAACACACTTGTTAACACTATTCTACCATGTCGACAGCAGACACATGAAAAAAAAACCGCAAACAAAATAGTAAAGGAGAATTGAATTGTGAGAAGACAGAATATATGCTCATTAGCAAGTTTGACAGATGCCCTAGATGCCATTACACCGAGTTCCAATTCCAGTTGGGTTTGTTGTATCCATTTAAGTGCAAATAACCCTTTGAAAATACACCCTCTGAGCCATATCATTACTAATCAATTCCTAACTGAGGGCTGTATTTTCACAAGATTATTTGCACTTAAATGGATACAAAATCCCCAACTGGAATTGAAACTCGGCTTAAAGTATTCCCAAGCAGTAACCGATCTAGCGGCTGACAAGGCTTAACGTTGCTTAACTTCTGTATTTCAACAGAAAACTTTTTAAAAATATCATGAGAACAGAAAGCTTGCACAATGTGACTTTCATATTAAATATTGAAGTCAAGCGGATGGGAGCAACCTATGAATCAAACTTTTACAAATGTTTGACACAACAGTGGTGGGAGAAATAGTAAAACAATAAACGTTGCCAAGAGCTAAAAAGGATAAGAAGCTGTGGAGAGCTATGCTCGCTAACACCCTGAAGGGTCACTACACATAAAGATTCATCAATGTATTTTTTGGCTTTCTATGGTTTCATGCCGCTAAACTTGGGTTAAGTGAACAAAAAACTATCCTATTCATGAGCACTGAAAATCTGTTTCAAACAAATAAAGATATTCAAGAATAATGGTAGGTTCGAAGATAACGGGTGTCTAAAAAATATTCTAACATATGAATACCCAGGAGAACTTACACAGCCTTTGGCAAAATAATTGAAACAAAACGAATAATGTTTTCTTAGGATCTTTCACACTTTCTCTGATCATGTATACCTCGTCTCTTCGCGTTGTTTTATCTCTTCCGACTACATTTTCCTTTACGGTTTGGACTGATGAATCCAGTTTGTTTTTCGTCTTGATGATACGAGTGACATTTAAAAGGCTGATACCAACAATATCCGTTTTATCCCTGTAAGGCTTGCCAGTGTGTATCTTGCAGCGTTACAATTTTCGTGCGCTTCCTTGGAGTAGCGTCTATCGCAGAGACTGACCGAAGGACAACTAATCAACAATCGAAACAATAGTGTGTCTGCGCGTGATAAAAATCTGATACAATTACGGATAAGGTAAAATACATTCATACTACTCTACACCCCAGCAAATGACTTAATATGAGGAAAAAATCGTAGGTCTAAAACTAACAGTTGGGTGAAAGAAGGGAAACTAAAGCAGTTGTCTAAATCAATTTGCACAATAATGCAGATCTCGCATATATACTATTATACAAATACCGAGTACAATCCTGCAATTATTCTAGATCTCTTGCACTTGCAATGCAGCAAGTCTTTTAGAAAGACTAACTAAAAAGTCCCTCCTCAACAAAAAACACTGCACGCTACTTGTTCACCACTGCTGTAGCCTGGTATTGAAATCACTAATCTAAGAGTCAAGTCAGGAACTAACCAACGTCTATATCAACTGAGGTCATGTGTCCTTAAGGAGGGAGATAACTCATGTCTTCCAATCAAAGCTTTACGCAAGGAATGAGGATGATATATCCCAGTGATTGTAATAAAGGGTTCGGTTCGAAATTCCCAGCATCTGAAGAAGGCCGGAGCGTACAACGACCGAAACATCGTACAAATGGCAACAAAGTTTAGGACAATAGTCCGAATAATGTAAATACTGTCATCATCAGTTCCAGTTTTAAAAGTCTCTGGTGAGCCGTCCGACCCTCCCTTGCAACTATCGGCATCTACGTTGACGACGAAACCATTTACTCCTGCCTTTCTAGTAAGGCTGATCAGTCCGACAAGTTCAAAATGGTTGCTGATGACCAAATGGGGCAATAGATGACTTGTCACTTTTAACTACTCTAAAACTAAACTTCTCTCCATTAATTATTTGAGAGACCCCACTCTGTCTTTCATGAGTATGGCTGATGCTACCCTCCAGGAATGTGACTCGTTGTGCCTTGACATTAGCCCATAACATTCTTGGCTGACACGGAATGGAAAAACTATATTGAATCCGTTGATAGGTTAGGTGCTAAGAACGTAGCATCTCTGTGTCGCACGGGACAATTTTACCCTTCAAAATATATCTCCCATGGATGAAACATATACTTATAGATATTGGTCAGTTAAGTGTCATACGTGATACACACTGACGATCTTGTCTCGAAAAAGACATGACTGACTGGGCAGACGATTATCCCTCAGCAGGTTGCCATTACTTTCTGCAGTAGACTGGTTACCAGCAAAGGCTATAGAACCCAATCTGTCTTGTTATTTAACCCATAACTGGAGGGAAGAGACGCATTAATACCTTTCCCAAGGATGATTGCGCGTAAGTGTAATGCAAGGAATTCAACTGGAATTCGAACACGGCTCCTCGATTTCTCGTTCCGAGCCGATATCTACTTCACCGAAACGCACAACAGCATGTAACATACTTATAGATATAAGTATACCAATCATCTATGCTTGGACTATTGCTGGCCGATATGGTCCGTTTCCCAACAATTTACACTGAGCTCCTTTATAGGCTGCAAAGAACAAACAGCTATATTATAGAATTTCATCTGGCGGCTCAGCAAAATCACTTACCCACCGCCTTAAGGTTGCCTCGCTGTTCCCCACTTTTTTTAAGATGAATATTGTCATTGTTACTTCCTCGGAAGAGATTTTCACTTTGGTACGTAGACTTTATGAATTTAAGCCCAGTACTCTGTGGTGCAGTGCATATCGGCTCGGAACGAGAAATCAGAGACCCGAGTTTGAATTCGAGTTGAATTCGTTGCATTCACATACCCTTGGGAAAGGTATGAATCCTTCGATTCTCTCTCCCTATGAGTTAAATAAGTTGAGTTCTTTAGACTTGGGTGGCAACCAGTCTAAGTAATGGCAAACTACTGCGGAAAAATCATGATCGCCCAAGTATGGACTTAACTGACAGAATGACTAAACTGGCCTCAAGATCCCATCAATTTACTGTTGAGCTGGATAGATATAGCCTTAAGTTTTATGCTAATTGCTTCTTTTTCCTCGCACTTCACACTTGTGGAACTCCCTTCCGGCTCGATTATTACCAGCTAACTTTAATCTGCAAAAATATAAATGCAATGGCAATCTCTATCTAGTGTCCTCATGGTTGCTCTTTTCTCTTTCTGCTGTTTTTACGTTTCTGTTCCTAATTCTACCACACTCTGTAACCACTTGCGTCTTAGTGGCTTTACTTCCTTGCTTGTGATAATACTGATTAATATATATATATATATATATATATATATATATATATATATATATATGTGTGTGTGTGTGTGTGTGTGTGTGTGTGTGTGTGTGTGAGAAGATATAAGATTTGCCCACGTGCCTGGAGCAAAAAATACTCAAAGACAGAAATTCTCAGCCACTACTTTCGTGTATTGACTGAAAGAGAGATGATATGTTTTTGCACCAGTTCAAAGCTATGGAGTGACGAGATTAAATAAATATATCCATAGGAACAGACGAAGAACGGGTGAGAATTTCGTCGAAAAGCAGACATGGAAGATTCAGTAAGTGGTTGATTAGATTTCTATTAATGATTTCTGGTACTTTTCCCTCGATATTTTCAACACTTTAGACTAAGTGTTATAAACACGGACTGTGGTATTTTCTAAAAACAATTACTGACTTGATTTCTTTTATTTATTCATTGAAAATGTAACTCACGGTAATGTAATAAATACAAGTCTTTACAGCTCTGGTACAAGATAGACAGATAGATGGATAGATAAGAATAGAATTAGATCCTGGAAGGCAAAGGAAACCCTGAAAAAAATTTTACAAACCGATAGACTGTTCATTTTAAATAGATCCACTATTTAACTTGTAAAACACATACACTTACACACACACACACACACACACACATCGGAGTCTAACCGTACTGATGAGCTGTGATACGGCGAAACAGATCTGTCTGCGGATGACAATATATATATATATTAAGAACTATGAAGAATTGGTAGACTTTAAAAACAGTAGCTACTCACGCATTTACGTATCGTACTTTTAGTAATGAATTTGAACACTCTTGGCTACTGGTTTCTTGGCTACTGGCTTGTATTGACATTGTGTATATGTCACACTAAAATCCGCCTTCCTCTACCGAGCGCCTATAGTTTAAAGGTAGAATGAAACTCGACTGATGTTAATTCAGTCGAGTTTCAATCCTTGCTGGAAACAATCGCATGTTTAAGCGTACTGATGAGCTGTGATTTAGCGAAACAAGACTGTCTGCAGATGACAATATATATATATATATATATATATATAGTAAAAATAAATGCTGAAGCTTAAAGTTAAAAATCTTAAAATAAAAACATTCTGACGATTGCCCTATATATATATATATATATATATATATGTATGTATACACACACACACACACACACACACACATACACACACACACACACACATATATATATATTTATTGGGATTTTTATATATATTTCTGGTCAAATATTTTCTACAAGGAGTGTAACTAGGGTCCTACCTGAGGAATTTGGTACTTTTAAGATATTGTGAAATTTGTGGATGCGATGCTGTAATTGTTGGGTGTATCTAGAGGAATTATGACATTTAAAGTTAATTGATAGCGGACATAATGGTGTACGTAGGAGAGCAAAACCTGGCTTAAGGATTTTCACATTATATATATATATATCTATATATATATATAAGATGGGCTCAGTTCTGGTTTCAACCTTCAGCAATTTCTACATGGCCAACCTAGAAAAATATATTTAGCACCATTAAAAACCCTCCATCTATGTACAATACGTAGATGATGTTTTTATATTAGGAACATAAAAAAATTATAGTACTAAAAACTCAAGTTCCCATATGAACTTAACAAAGATAACTAAATCCCTTTCCTTGACATTTTAATAGACTCAAACAAAATACATTAACTACATATAAAAAGAGCAACCAGCAAAACCTATTTCACTCTCAACTATAAGAGTGAATGTCCTAATTACTATAAAATAGCACTTATACACTATTTAATTTACCGAACAAAATTAATTACTCCACAATTTTTTTTTGTTTTTACACTGGACTAAAAAATATGAAGCACATGTATTCGGTAATTGTCGTTATGCTGGACTATATCAACAAAGAAGTGGGGTCAACTCGAAGCAGCTAAAATGTGGCTCTACAGAAGGATGCTGCGGATATCGAGGACCGAGCATGTGAGCAATGACGGGGTTTTGGAAATGATGGAAACGAAAAGGAAATTAATATTCAGCATCATAAAGAGACAACTGCAATTCCTGGGACATGCAATGAGGAAGGAGGGCTTGGAGAACCTGATACTAATAGGCCAGATAGAGGGAAAAAGAGACAGTGGAAAGTAACGGATAATATATTTGCAGGGATACAAATATATATATATATTGTCCATTAGTATATGTATATATATTTATATATATTGTCCATTAGTGTATATATATATATATATATATATATATATATATATATATATATATATATATATTGTGTTACAGGAAAAAGCGTGCTAAGAGCCACCAAGGAGACGTGGAAGGCCATGATCGCCTACGTTCTGAAAGGACTCATAGAAGAAGAAGATGATGGTCGATAGCACATCAGCGGTAGACCTGGTGAAGCGTAAGCCATACTCCATTTCAGAGAATAAGCTGTTGGATGTGAAATGTTGAATCATTTCAGCATTCATAAAAGCCTCGAACTCTGTCAAAAAGGGGTAAGAGGCTGATAGGGCGGTAATTATACGAGTCGGAGGGTTTCCAGAGTTTTTAAAAAGAAGAACGACTGAGGAGTACATACAGCAACTAAGAAAACAAGAAGCAGCGAGTCAATAGTTATAGAATTTGGAGAGGACAGGAGAGAATTCAAGCGCATATTTCTTAAGGACAATGACTCGAATTCCGTGCTGAACATTTAAATTTCATCGCATTTTTTTTTTATAAGCGTTTCACCCCGAGCAAGGCATGTCACTGCCACTACTGTGCAGGGGGCTACGTAGAGTGGAGAAAGGCTGATTAAATATAGGAAATGACAGAGGGTGGGTGATAGGCGGGTAAGGATACCGAGAATGAGGGTTGGGTAGATGAGAGTGTTGTGGGAATAGTTGGGAGTTAGTGTGATAGGAGGTGTCTATTGACCCTACATTTAAACACCTGGAGATTGTAACTGTCGGGAAAGCAGACTTGTGGAAGGGAGTTGGAAGCTGTTGGAGTAGAATTTACGGTTACATCTTATTTGTTTAACTGTAAAAGGGTGGGACCTAGTTGCTAATCTAGTATCTCGTGTAAATTCGTGCTTAGGCGGCACCAGTGATCTAAGCTCATCGGAGCAGAAGCCATGAAAGTACTTCTAGAAGAGGCACAGGGAAGCCACATCACGCCGGTGTGAGAGCGGCTGCAGCCGGTCTGCCAAGTCAGTATCAACCACGTTACAGATCCTCCCGTAAGTCACCTTTAATCACTCCTGTTCAAATAAAATCCAGTAGTAAATATTGGGATCAATTTCCCCATCAATGACAAATAATCTCTAACTTGAAACACTTAACAATTTAGAATTCAAAACAGTTACTCATTCAATCTAACAGTTAGCCAAGTCACGTGACCCCCGCTCTACCCTGTTAGCGGAGAAAGGCGAAACGGGTTCATTTTTTTTTTTTTTTTGTGAAACCATTAATGAAAAATCCCAAAGAAACCTACCCATTTTGCTCGCCGATAAATCTTACGCCCATAATACTTTGAAAATTGTTAGAGACGTGTCCGAAATAGCTTTTATAAGAGAAGCCCTGTACATTCAACCACACCTTTTTTATAATGGAAATGGCGGGCTGAAAGTGTTTTAATGTATTAATGACTTTTACCAGTTTTAATTTTAAAATAAAACAATCGAGTCGGAAGTTAGAAAAACTTAATAAAACATTGAACAGATAGACATTGTCGGCATTTTAAATCAAACCTTGTTTAATAAAGATTGCTGCTTAATTGCAACTATATATATATATATATATATATATATATATATATATATATATAGTCAGAACAAAAAAGGAAGGAAATTGATCATTTGTAAAATTTGTGTAGCGCATTATTCTTTAGAAGTATTCATCAAACTGGATTCCTTCTAGAGATCAGAATGATTCCACTTTTTGATATTCAACTGCCTCATATATATATATATATATATATATATGATTTGAGCTAAAGAAAATAAATTAAGGCAAGTGATGGATTTCACGTTTCTTAGGAAAAAATTCAGTAAAAACCGTGACAGTAATGACAGAAACAAATTAAGCAGGTAATTTCCTCCTTGTTTCTAAAAATAAATTTAAAAAAATATCCGTGATCTTTAAAGATATGGAATAAAATTGAACAAGCATACGTTGATATGTTAGACGGAAACGAATATTTCTCATTCCATATTTTTTATCTTTTCTACATTCCGAAAATATCTCCTACGACAGAAATAATTCGATGCTAAGCGACCAGGAATAAAAGCAATTTGTCGACATATCGATTCCAATAACCACCGAAAGAGAGAATTCGCTCTCATTCATAAACTAAAAAAGATTTATAATAGAAAAAGAAAAGAACAACCATGGTGCGCATATTTAAAGACGGCTATGGCTTGAACGCCGTGTCAAAAACTTTTGGTAGCACTTCTCAAACAACAGCAGAAAATGGTCTATAAAAGAATATATTCACTAACCTTGTTACGTAACCGGTGTATTTTTTATTTTTTAATAATCGTTTCTATCCAAGCAAGGCAAAACAGAGGAGAGCGAAAAGGATGAGAAACAAGTTATAGTAAGTGTCAAAAAATGAATAAAGAAGGATGGTACTACTGGTTTGAGGAGAGTTACTTGAGAATAGAGCAAAAAGAAAGAAGAACAAGGTACAGGGACTGTCTTGCAAAGAATAAGAGAAAGATGGATGCCAAAGAGATGAGAGATGGTAATTGACGTTGTATTTAAAGTCTTGGAGATTGTTGCTATCATGGAAGCAACTATATGGAAGGAAGTTTTACAGGGGAAGTGCGAGAAGAGAATCTAATGAAGAAGAAGTGACCGCTACATTTGACTGTTTTAAATGTAAAAGGGTGGGACCTAGTTGCCAGTCATTAGGTCGAGTAAATTCGTGTAGTATGGGTACCAGGGAGATAAGCTCGTCGTAGCAGAAGCAGTGAAAATATTTGTAGAAGAGATAGAGGAAAGCTACATCCTGTCGGTGTGAAAGTGACTGGAATTGAGCTGTCAAACCGGGATCGATTACACTCTCCTTCGAATTTTGTCTAGAACCCTAAATGAATAGCAGGGTCGTCCAAACAGATATAACAACAATATTCAATGAACAGACGGATGGTAGATTTTTTTTTGTGCAAGATGGATTCTGAAGAGAAAAACTGCCTGGCCTGACTCAATAAACCTTTCATTATTTATAATCGTGTCCAGAAGATTTGGTGATGAGGTATCGTGCTATTGTCAAAGGATTTCAGATTGGTTCTTGATATTATTTAGTTTTAGTATCCAAATAAGCATTAGAATAAATAATGTCTTCCAGAAGTTAAACAAACTAACAAGTAAAAAGAAAGAGTTCGTTAGAAACAATGAAAAATATGCTGAATTACTATCTACTTCCGGTATACATATTTACCTCGTCTCTCTACTGAGACGTGGATGTGACCAACAATTCACCTTTCTAATCATTGGGGTGATGCAGAATCAGGCATTTGTTCCCCAGAAATGGACACCACTCAGTATTTTATTTTCTCGGCTGCCTATCTGTCGTCTGACACAGACACAACTGAGCCCCACTCTGCTTGAAGACAGGGACGCAACTGAAAGATTATAAGCTCTACCTGCGTTGTAGCCTGTTAAGGCCAGGAAGAAAAACACGGAAACAAGGAAGTAGGTTCAAACAGTGTATTATAATAACAGAACATATATACAATGTACGAGAGTTAGAAGTCAGCAGATAGAAGTCCGATCTGTATAGTTACGCTGCATCACGACTGCCTCACGACCGCCTCCCAGCTGCCTCCCCGGAAGACACTCAGGTTAGTATTAATGGACGGAGAAAGAGTTCATTCACTGTAAAAAGGGCACTACAACAACTCGGAAGGTTCTAAGTAAGTATACATCCTCTATGTCAGTAAATGTGGGACGTTTCCATCACATATAAACTGCGTCTAGAGATTATATGCAAAAAAGGTATTGTCAAATATTTTATGTAAAATTCATAGATATGTGTTATCCAATGAAATAATTTGTACTATTATGTATAGCAAGTAAGCATGAAAGCAATTAAATCCCAGTTTTCATTTTCAGATTTCAGTACAGTGTCAAGAGATTTTTTGCAAGAACTAGAATTTAGTATTATGGCTCGTAAAAAAGAACTAACAATGAATAAAAAGAACTATATAATCAAAGAAATTAGCAAAGGAAAATCTTCGCTTCAAATTTCTAAGGATTTGAAAAGGGATCATAGGACAATCAAGAAAATATTTTAAATGGGAATTCAACCAAGGAAAAAAGTCTCAGGCTGAATTCAGGCGTTTAACAAAGCGACATATCCGAAGAGAATTAGTACGAAACCCAAATGTGTCAAGTGCGTTCATATTTGAGGCCGCTGGGGGCTCCTATGCTGTCAAGGGAAACAAGCTGTGAAGCATTAAGGAAATTTACTGATGCAAAAAATCAAATAAACTCATTTTAACAAAAAACATAAGGAAAGAAGATTGCAGTTGAGAAAAATACATAAAAACTTATTTCAGTAAAGTGCTTTTTACATACGAATCAATGATCACTCTCGATGGGCCTGATGGATAGAAAAAAATTTTAAACGCCAACAAAGCAGCGATGTGATCATGATATGGGCTGGGTTTATTGGTAATGACCTTGTGGGTCCATTTAAATTGCAAAACGAGGTTAAAATGAATTCCAAAAGTTACTGCGATTTTCTAGAGCAAAATTTCTTTGAATAGTTTCATAACCAGTCTGTAGACAAGCGTAGATCTATGATATCTATGCAAGACAACGCACCAAGTCATACATCAAAGTTTACTAAATCCTGGTTGAAAGAAAAGGGATTTGGTGAAGATTCTCTTATGCACTGACTTTCAAATAGCTGTGAATTAAATCCCATTGAGAACCTGTGTAGCATTCTCAAGAGAGGTATTTATTCTAATGGAAGGCAATTCACCAGCAAGTGTGGCCTCTGGGAGGCAGTTAAAGTTGTTGCAAACAATTTACCAGCCGATAAAAATTGCGAATCTAACATAAGATATTGACAATAAGCTGCTAAGTGTTATTGTAAAGAAAAGAGCACTTGTGTAATAAATGTTAGGAGGTTCTTATTATTTTTTGTTAATATATCTTTCATTTTTAAAACAAAATGTTTTTTTATGTTTTTCCTTTAAGAAATTGACGAATTTCTTCTAAACTCTTTTTGTATTATTTTTTTACATTAGTTTTTCAATGAATGTAAAAGTATCAAAATAAATAGTTGCAAATAAATTACTGACAGTCAAATAAGTCTGTTTTGTTAACTTAGTAACATCTTTTCCAACCAAAAACAATAGATATGCTCTCAAAGACGACTATTGAGAAGTACATATGATAAACAAAGAAGTTTAAATGAAAATAGAAATGAGAACATATATACTTAAAATCAGAAAGAACAGTTGCAATTCCTGAGATACATTATGATCTAAAGTAAGTATTGATATTGGTTCTTGATATTTATTAGTTTTAGTATCCAAAGACGTATTTAAGAAAACCGAATGCATGGTCATCAGCAAAGAGGGCAGACCAAAATACCAAATACAGACACTAAAATCAAGCAGGTATAAAAATATAAATATCTGGGATTTGTTCTAACAAAAGACGGAAAGTGCGACATAGAGATCCGAAGGCGAATTGTCATAGCGAATGAAGCATTCCAGAAGTTGAGTAAAGTATTAAAAAACAGGACAATTTTGCTAGAAACAAAGAGGAGAGTACTGAATTGCTATGTGATGCCGATTCTTCAATATAGCAGTGAATATTGGACAATATATTCGAAGAAGAAGGGAAAACTTGAAGCAGATGAAATGTGGTTCAAGAGAAGGATGCTGCGGATATCATGGACCGAGCATATGATCAATAACGAGGTTTTGGAAATGATGGAAACGAAAAGGAAATTAATACTGAGCATCAGGAAGAGACAACTAAAGTTCCTGGAACATGCAATGAGGAAGTAGGGCTTGGAGAACCTGATACTAACAGGCCAGATAGAGGGGAAAAGAGACAGGGGAAAGCAGCGGATAACATATTTGAAGGACCTGAGCAGGTGGATGACAGAACAGGGGTTGCATAGTGCAACAGAAGTAAGCCTGCTAAGAGCCACCAGGGATAGGGAGACGTGAAAAGCCATGATCGCCTACGTCCTGAAAAGACAGGGCACATAGAAGAAGATATTTTCGTAACAAAATTATTTTTTCATTCCCAATGAAGAGTTTGTTTTAAAAATTGACGTATTTTTCTGTGGCAATCTAAAATAGAAAGGTACTTGCTTAAAATTGGCCAGCATTATTTTGTGTCTATTCGGAGGGAACATTTATCTTCCATTTCAAAGCAACGTAATAATCAAATATTCGCTTTTCACACATGAAATGACGTACTTTAAAGGAAATAACTAAAACGCTTCTAAAATGTTAAATAACTAATTTATTTAGTTAAAATATACACCTTGTTGATGATGAATGACTTCACCATACCTATAAATTCTTGATCCATCGTTAAAAAATCTCATCATTTGGTGTGATAAACAGTTCCATTTTATTTTAATCGTATCAACCCGAGCAAGGCGATAAAGCCACAGGTGTGTAAGGGGCTACATAAGAGTAAAAGAATTAGCTAGGAGGAGAGTAAAGAGAAAGACGAACCAGTTAGAAAGGAGCAAGAGAAGGATGGAGATACACGTGTGATGATAGTTGCAAAGGTGGAGAGAAAGGAAAGGATATTCAGGATGGTGTAGAAAGAACTAGACTCAAGTGGTTAAGAGATGGGTATTGACATTGCATTTAAATTCCTGGAAGTTGTAGCCATTATGAAAACAAGAATATGGAAGCGAGTTTCACAAGCGGGAAGTGCGAGAAAAGAAGCTGCAGGAGTTGAATTGTCGTTTGCATTTGATTGATCTAACTGTAAATGGGTGAGACCCAGTTGCCAGTCTGGTTGCACGAGTAAACACCTGTTGCAGGAGCACTAGTGACTTAAGTTCGTTGGAGCAGAAGCCATGAAAGTATTTATAGAACAGACAGAAGGAAGCCACATTCCATCGGTGGGGAACTGGCTGGAGTCGAGCCGCCAAGTCGGTACCTATCACATTACTGATTTTCCTTTCGAGCCCATCAAGAACACTGAGATGACAGCAGTAATCCATGCACGGACGAATGGTTAATTTTTATATATACAGGATGGATTCAGGCGGAAAAAACATCCTGGCCCGACACAGTGACCCAACCTTCCTAGCAGTGGATTTAGCTATTGACTCAATGCAATGGTTCCACTTTAAATCGGAAGAGAGGGTAAGGCCGAGGAGGCGCAGTGTATTTCTCTTAGGGAGCTTTGCTTGGTCCATGCTTATGGTAGGCAGGTGAAGTTGACAGACAGCAGCTTGGTCTTAGACGCATTGAAATTTACAAGCCACTTCTTACCCCAATCTACCACAGAATATAGATCCTTCTCAGCAGCGAGGTTATGTTTGTCTGCCACACCGGATTTCTTACTGATTGTGGTGTCATCTGCGTAGATGCGTACTTGGAGTTCATTTATGAAAATAAGGAAGAGCGTCGGGCCTAGGATAGAGCCCTGAGGGACACCAGCGTTTGTACAGTAGGATGTGGAGGCAAGCCCATTCAAGACGACCTTCATTATGCGGTTATATAGAAAAGATTGGATCAGATCAAGCAAGCGTCCGGTAATAAAATGTCCGAATACAAATATGTGAGCGAATGGTTTGGAAGAAGTAGCCTTATCTATATTGTCAGAAACGCTGTCTAGGAGGAAGCAGTCGGGAGAGGAGGCGGAAGTTAGAGGAAGAAAAGTTAGCTAACCGAACTGAGAAGTGACAGACGGAGACGTATATATTGGTGGTCAGAGGATTCGTGAGGTGTCACTCTAGCTACAGTGGGGGTGTTCACTAACGTAGACACCCCAGCCCATGAAATATGGACATTGGAATCTTTCCTTAAGAGGGGAAGATAGCTGGGGATCGAGAAGTCAGAAGAGGAAATTGATGGGTTGCGGTTTGTCTCACAGAGCGCTAGAATATCAGGGGACTTTTCGTGGAGGAAAGCATCTACACTACAAAATTTAGTATGAAAGAAATGTTAAGAGGTTTTGGTGATTTGAGTTTGACTGATTTAGATTTTTTGAGATTTTGTTTTTCATATTAAGGTTTGTTGGTAGGGAGGGAGCTTGAGTAGAGGATACAAGCGGTCATTATCCACGATATGCGCTGGGAGAGAAGGTAGCTCGGACTGCATCAAAGTGTGGCCACGAGGTTGCCCACCGAAAGCGCTTGCAGAGACACCTATCCATGCGCGATATTGCACTACAAGAACTTCAATATTATGTAACTGTTGTTCAGAGCAGCCGCAAGAGTTAGAGCTCCTGAATATCAGTCGGAAGCAGCAACCAGGAAACTGCCAACCCGGTACCCTCACAGTGAAGAGACGTTGCCACCAACCACACACATCGCAGGAAAATCACGGAAGCACCAATACTGAGGTCTGAGGAGAGAAAGGAGAAAGCCGGAAACTACATCCTAAACAGGGAACAAGGGATGAGCGTCTACACCTTTTCAATAGACGTGGGTGGAGTGTGAACCGGGTGATAGTTTGGTCTATCTACTTCAATTAAAAAAATGAATAAAATAAAATAAAATAAAAATAAAAAAGTAGGAAATAAACAGGGTGGAGAATTGCTAAGTTTTAATTTTAAAAATGTCCAACAACCAGAGAAATTTCTGCCAAGTTAAAGAAAATAAAACCAAACGTTCAACTAAGCATGACACACAAAGCAAATTTAAAATTAAGCAAAAAATGACTTACTTTTATGAATATTTTAAAGAAAGTTGTGCTCCCATACCAAACACATGGTTTCTGCTAGTATGGTAGAAATACAATTCTTTTTAACTCTTTGGCGGAACCAGAATGCTTCGGTTAACTCTTCCTTATTAAAGAATGTTTTATTATGTATAAAATGCGAAACATTATTGAATAACTCGCAATTAGTAGGAAAGATATCTGGTGAATATGGAGGATGAAGCAAAATTCCATTATTCAGTCTATGCAGTTATTGGACAGTTGATTGAGAAGCCCGAGGCTGTGCGTTGTCGTGCAACAAAATCATGCCATCCCTACTCACGAGTATAGCATATTTTTTAAATTTTAGTAGGTGCACCCAATTATCCCACAATACAACGTTGCTACTACTGTTTTCCCTTAAAGAAAGAATGAATAACCCCTTTGAAAGACCACCATGCAGTAACAATTAACTTTATATGGTGCAGAGGAGTGTATTGCTTTTGTGATTCACTTGCATCTAACTACTGGCCTACTCTCATATTGTTGTCAAAGAGTATCCATTTTTCATCTCAAGTATTGATTCGATACAAAAATTGTTCTTTCTCCAAGTTTGTAACCATGCAGCAAGATTACTCGACATTGTTTCATTGTAATCATTTTTATTTGGCTTATAAGTAACAATATATTGAAAGAAGAATTATATATATATATATATATATATATATATATATATATATATATATATAATATTAAGTATAGTAACAACAATACCAATAGTAAAACTAGTATTAATCATTATTTATATATATATTGAAAAAAAATATCTGGAAAGAAAAAAGTGTCAGGAATAAGTCCAGCTATTTTTATATAATAAATAGGTTACTTTGTTAGAAAATCGGATCAAGAAACAACGAATAATTGCGTCATTCGGCTGGAATAGTTTCAAAATAACATTTAGTTCAAGCCCCAGGGGACAACTCTTCACGTAGTAGTATGTTTCCGTCGAGAAGGGGCTGGGCCATCGTCCCCAAAATAATGGAAAGTTTTCAATACAAGGATTGATTAATTTTTCCACATGATCGTCTTTAAACTCTCTTGAAAACTTGACCTTGTTTTACATTCAGTTGTGATGGGGGCGTGCTGAAAAATCTGGTACTACACAAATTCATCGTTTTTGACGATAATGCCCCTTCTTCCCTATTGTTCGCTTAAATTTTAGCAATGGAAGGTTGGCGCATGTCAAACTTGTCGTTGTTGATTCGTTCTATAAATTCTCAGTTCAAACTGGGAAGACTAGTGCTTTCCTCAAATTGGACATGGAATATTTTCTCCTGGCAAGGACGAGGGAATAGCGAAACCTGCACCGAAGAAGAGATTCGAAGTGTGGTGGTGTAATTCACAGGCCATGAGCCGTGGTCTCTTGACCTAAACTCTAGTGACACAGAAAGTCTAAAATGATTAACCTCTTTTGTGGTTACAGCATCTTGCCAGGTAGCATATATTGGTAAATGTATGGCTTTGCGTAGATGAAGAACGAATTTCTTTAGAGCTGTTACCATTTGCTTTTTCTCGGCATAAGGCGCCTAGAAGGCAGTGAGTAACTTATGTGTTAGATTGTTTTTAACCCTACAAAACTGTTCCTCTCTTCTTTAGTAGGTATTTTGTTGGGTGCCTATCCCCCTCAACAGGTAATCTTGATAAGGGAACTGGCTTAATCGTTGATGCATATATAAAAGAGTAGTTTGTTGCTGTCAATGCTGATGTCCCACTGACTGACCGTTGGCGTTTTTATTTTATCCTTTTACCCCAAGAGTTCGATTCCCAGTTGAATTCATTGCATTCATTTACGCACAGATACCCTTGGGAAAAGTATTAATTCGTCTCTTTCTTCCAGTTATGGGTTAAATAACAGGACAGATTGGGTTCTATAGCCTTGGCTCGCAACCAGTCTACCGCAGAAAACAATGACTACCTACTGCGCGATAATCTTCTGCCCAGTCAATCATGTCTCTTTCGAGACATGATGGCTCAAGCGTGTTTCACGTATGGCATTTAAGTGACACAAGCAAGGTAAGAATGTCACTACTACACAGCGAGTTACAGGGAATGAAAAAGAAAGAGAATGCTGGGAATAAGATAAACGAAATTCAAGAAGATAGAAGATGGCGATTCATGTTGCATGATTATTTTTTTATTGAAACGTTTGAACTTGCCATACACATCGTTATTAATGACTGCTCTTATGAGCTTCCATTCTAAATACTGAGTTACAGAGTTTTAATACCGTTTTCTGGTACTAAAGATTCTTGTCATCATCATTTATCCATCACACCCAATGGTTCATAGGGCAGCAACTTTCTGTTGCTGTAACAAACTGCTTTTTTACAGGGCAGGGTTGTTAGCCCCTCGACCCAAGCATGGAGGACCGGTGCACCATTCTTGGTCCTTACGTTTACAGCACGTGGTATTCCCAAATGGTCACCCATTGGTGACCCATTTAAGTACTGACCAGGCTCGATGTTGCTTAACTTCGGTGATCGGACGGGAACCGGTGCATTCAACACGATATAGCCCCTAGACAAGGAATCTTGTGCCTCCCTCTTATATCTGTTCACTCTTCACAGTTTTGTGGACGAGGTTTAATCTGAGTCAAAAGATTCAGTAGCCTGCAAATGTTTGAACGCCAGTTGAAGCGGTTAGCTGCAAGTTTACCAAAATGTCTGATTTAGAGGCTTAAAGATGCACACCAACTACACAAACAATAAAAGAAACTTGAAAGCTACTTTTTGTGATTCCCTTAAAGAGAGATGTGAGAAATTCTGCATCAAAATACCAATAATTATTCTTAAGCAACGATATTGGATTTTTCTTCCGTTTTCTTGCTTGAAGACATTTGAATGCATAATTTATCATCCTATGCCGGACAGAGACGGTTAGAGAATCATTTATGCAACTCGTAATATGAACTCATTATTACATGTGCGCAACGAAAAAGTTTTTAGAAAAGTAAGAACAAAAAAAGGATACTTTTGATAATGATCAGAAATAGAGTTTCTAGGGCTCATAATGAAAAAAAAGACGGCTTGGGGAATCTAACGCTCACAAGTTTCAAGGTAAATGCAGCAGACAGAAACTGTGAAAAATATACCTGACGAGTTTGTGTAAATGGATGGCAGATTATGAACAAGCAAATATTGTTTAGCAAATGAAAGGATAGAAATTTGCGGGACGTCATGATTGCCTATGACCGAAAGCGACAGAGTAAACAAAAGAAAAGAAACCTTATGCTTCAAACTCGGCTCTGTCGCATCTATTTGAAATGATGCTAATTGAAATTATATAACTACATCACCCCTTGTGAATTTTCTTATATTTAACGATATTAATTGATAATTAAAATGGCATCGAATTCACTTACGTATTATTACCCTTGGGAAATATAGAAAGACAAAGCTCCTCTCATCAGCTATGGGTAAATATTAGAACAGACTCGGATATATAGCCTTTGGTGGAAACCAGTCTAGGATAAGGACGATTCTGAATTCAAAACTGTATGTAGCCCAAGCGAATCAAATACTATGCAGCTAAGCAAATAATCGTTTACATTGACTCGATGATCCTGATTACGGTCAACTAAAATGTTGTGAGAGTTAATGTTGGGGATCGCCCCTTTGTACATAATAATGGACTCGCCTAAGTGTACATATGATCCTCCCTATAAAGAGAACAGCAGAGTTTAGTTGCAAGTCAGTTGAAAGAAGTGTGTTATTTAGTTGGAATTTTATCTGGAATCACACTTGTAGTTGCAGTTGCTCTGAGATCCACTCAGCTAGACTCAGTTACCTGCACATCCTATTTCATTTCTCTTCCACACGATTGCTTCCCCGACGGATACAATCTCCAGGAGTTTAAATGTAAGGTCAATAGACACCTCCTAACACATTAACCTGCTCCCATTCTATCAAACATTCTTCCCATCTGCCCAACCCTCATCCTCGGTATCCTTACTCATCTGTCACCTTCCTCCTGACATTCCCTCTGTCTAACCACTCCTTCTCTTTACCTTCCCCTATGTAGCCCCATGCGCAATAGTGGCAGTGGAATGCCTTGTTTGGGGTGAGATGATTTTAAAAAAAAAGACTGTATATATTTATTCTACTAACATTATTGCTAAATTGACTAACACGTGTTCCGGTTTGTATATTACGTTCAATATAAATTATATTTTCTTTCTCTATATCTGTTTTTGATATATTTTTTTTCTGCGGTTCCTCACCCGGATTCCACAATACTTAAAGTAATCTGGTAAGGATTTTCATGTGACCGAGGCACTTGCGCTTTGCCGCGGGAATCTCTGCTCGGCAATCAAGGTGTTACACCAGGTTTTGTGGCAGGGCCAGTATCTTCCAATCAAAACGGATTTTATTCTTGGGTTGCAACCTACTGTTATCAGCGAGCAGAGATGAAGCGATGGTGATGTGGGGAGATGCACAGCGACCGTTTTCCCTGTCCGTTCTCCGAGGCTTGTTTCTACCGTCTGCATGCCTTATCGCTGGATGGCCAGTTTTATAGAAAACAACTTTCTTTGTCTTGCAACCATCGTCTAAAAAAAGTAATTCATCTTACTATTGTGACTTTCTCTCAATCTGAGACACTTGCTCTGTACTTTAAAGTTAACTTCACTTAGTGATAACAATCGGTCGAAAGTAAATGTTCCGCACCTACTTTTGCGCAATTTTCAATTTGACAGATCCTCAGCTGACTCACAAGGCTACAAGTGTAATATCTTTCTGCGACCCGACGGAAATATGATTGACATGAAAAGCAGGATCAACAGAATTTTTTTTAATAATCATTTTACCCCAAGCAAGGCCATCCACTGCCACTGTTGCACAGGGGGTTACATAGAGGAAAGTGATGAGAAAAAGGTTTAGTTATGGGAAATGTCGGGAGGGGGTAATAAACAGATTAGGATACCGAGGATAGTGGTGGGGTAGAAAGGAAGAGAGTTTGAGAGAATGTATACGAGTTAGTGTGATAGGAGGTGTCTATCGACCATACATTTAAACTCCTGGGGATTGTAGCTTTCGGGGAAGCAAGTATATGAAAGGGAATTCTACAGGCGGGAAGTGCTAGAAAAGAAGTTGTTGGAGTAGAAGTCGCGGTTACATTTTATCTGTTTCACTATAAAAGGGTGGGACTTATTTGCTAATCTAGTATCTCGTGAAAATTCATACCTGGTGGCGCCAGTGATCTTAGTTCATCAGAGCAGAAGCCGTGAAAGTACTTATAGAAGATGCACAGGGAAGCCATATCACGCCGGTGAGAGAATGACTGCAGCCGGTCTGCTAAGTCAGTATCAATCACATTACAGATTCTCTGTTGGATTTTGTAAAGAACCCTGAGGAGAATAGCAAAGGCGCCGGACCAGATGTGGCAGCAGGATTCAATAGAGGGGCGGATGTTAGATTTATGTATGTGCAGGATGGACTCACACGGGAAACACTTCCTGGTCCTGCACAGAGAACCGACTTTCATAGCAGCGAATTTAGCAATGGATTCGATATAGGCATTTCACTTGAGGTCCGCTGAGAGTGTGAGGCCAAGGAGGCGTAGTGTTTTACTCTCGGGGAGGCTAGCCTGTTTCATGCTGAGGTAGGAGCGATTGTCTATGATGGTTAATTGATAGCAGCTTCGTTTTGGAAGCATTAAAATTTACGAGCCATTTCTTACCCCAGTCTACCACGGATTGGAGGTCCTTCTCAAGCTCGGCAGCGAGGTTCGCTTTGTTACCCTCACCAGATTTTTGATCGAGGAAACTGTGGTGTCGTCGGCGTACATGCCTACTTGGAATCTTATAGCATGTGGTAAACGTTGAAAGCAAAAATTATAAACACGACCGACAGAAGTGAGATTACATCAAAGCCAGACTGTTTCAAAAGCAATAATCGGCGAAAATGATTGACAGATGTGCCTAACCATAGATGACACAATTAATTAAGTAAATATTTGGGAAGGCAAAATAAGTGAAAATTTTAGCTTATATAAGTTCAGTTTTTTTTTGTCCAAAGAGCAGAACTAGAAGAACACTGAGAGGACACAGAGAAAACGCAGGGAAGAAAGAAGAGAAAAAATTCCTCTAATCGCATGTGCGTGATTTCATCTGACTACTATTCTAAACAACTGTCACTGGTGAAGAATAAAAATATCAGTTTATATTTTTATATATACTCGTTATTCGTTGGCCGTTCTCTGTCAAGACGATTGTTCTTTTGCAGCAGTAACAGAGGCATTATACTTCACAAAGTTTTGGAAATAAAAAGTATTTTAAATTTCGAATATAAAATTATTGAAGATCAGTCAGTTAGTTAAGTGCCATACATGATACACACTGGAACGATCATGTCTAGAAAGAGACATGACTGACTGGGCAGAAGATTTTCCAGTAGAAGTTTGCTATTACTTTCTGTTGTAGACTGGTTGTGAACCATTGTTACAGAACCTTATCTTTCCTGCTAGTTAACCCATGCCTAGAAAGAAGAGATGGATTAATGCCTTTGTTAAGGGTACTTACGCGTATGTTTATGCAACGAATTCAACTAGAAATCGAACTCGGCTCTCCGATTTTTTGTTCCGAGCCGATATCCACTGTACCATAATGCACAAAACCTGAAATGTTGGAAGTGTGACCCTGCACAATTTTGTTTCCTGCTGGGTTTTTTGTTGTTTTTTGGTTTTTTTGCTGTGTCGTACGAAGTTAAGCTGTGTAAATATCAAAACAGATGCGCGCTTGAATCTTTGAAGTTTAACGTCAAAGAGAAATAACTGCATTTGACATTACGTATTTCTTTTTAGTGTTTCTGTTTCTTTTATGTGTTTCTGTTTCTTGCATGCTGCTTTGTACAATGGAATTTGTCCTTGGGATGCCTGCAACATAAGAAAAGTGGATATGTCATTGTTATTTTTAGTAGTCGCATTAGTAGTTATCGTGTTTATATTATCATAATGGTGCTTTATTTTTTATTTTTTATTTTTTGCTTCGATTTCTGATTGGCGTCATTCAGCTTCTTGTAACAACTTTAATACTTACTACTTTTTATCTTTTCCCCAATATACACTACCAGCGATAATTATTAGGCCACCCCAGTTTAAAAAAAAGATGTATTTGATACTATTTTTAGTATCTATTGCCAAATGGATAATCAAAATGAAAATAGAATGGTTCTTTTGTTAACACTGCACAATATCATGTGCATCAAATGAACTATTCTGGTGTCCAGTTTTTGTGCTCTCTTCCCTATGCTAGTCTCTTCTTATTATTGTCTGGCCTAAGAAAAGGCTTACTGGCTGCCTTGTAAAATTTTGCAAAGTAATAATAACAAAAGAACCATGTATATTCTATCATGATTTCTTAACATGTTACATTCTTGCTTGATTTCTTCAAGATTATAGTAATTATTATTATTATTAATATCTGTGACTAACAGTATAACCCGGCGTTGCTCGGGTATAATGAAAGCTTTAAAACTAATCCATGGTCCTGGAGCTCAGACTCTTTGGACGTTGGCACGAAAGACTAAAAAGCAATAGTTGTTTCCAGTTAAAGCGAAACCGTAGACTGAAAGAAAAATGAATGGATGTAAGTCGAATTTTGATTTCCTGGTATCGATATGAAATAAGATTTTTTTTATCGTAAACAGAATATTGAAGGCTAAATAAGTCCTCTGAGTAAATGGTATCATGCCTGAGACTAAGAACTGCAATTATACCTACTTAGAGCCAAACCAGAAGCAAAAACTAAAATAAAAGGACTGAAAAAATACAGACATACAGGCAGATAAACTGATGCACACACAAACGTCTTACCATTTATATATATATATATATATATATATATATATATATATATATATATTATCAATTTTCTGCATTATTTTAAGAACTGCAACCTTGAAATTTCTGAATATCGTTTCTCATGTCTTTTTTATGAGTGTATCAAATTTGATTAAAATCGAACCCATCATTCTATAACCTGATTTTTTCGATTATCGATTTTTTATATTTATTGGGGGTACCTCGACAGAAACCTTAGCTAAGAACACTCGCAGACGCTTATAATACAACTGTTTAAATTTTCAAGAAAATCGGTTCAGCCGTTTCGGAATCTATAGGTAACGGATACACACACACACACACAGACACACACACAGAGTCAAAGTTTCATTTATAAATAAGTTTAGATTTAGATAGATTTTGACAGCAGGATGCCAACGAAGTGATGTTTGAGGTTTTTCCGAGATCCTCGATTCTAAGCATTTGTTCAAAATAGTCTTAGAATATCTGGTCGACAGTGATAATGGACATAAACTCACCTTCTTATGTCTTCCCATTGTTGCTGTAATTATCATAACAATTAGTATCTTGATTGGTGGCTGCTTGGGAAAACCAGTTACTGTATGCTTGGATATACCTGTGGTATGATGGATAATAGCTTGGAAATAGAAATCGGAGGACTGGGTTTCAATTTCAGTCGAGTTCGTTATATTTACTTACATGCAACTTTTTTTTAGAAAAAGTATGAATCCACTTTTTCTCCTGTCTATAGATTTAATGCTATAACTTGTATTAGTAAATACCTAATACTTACCGCCTGTGGAAGTCCCTTTCTTATACTTGCTTTTCTGACAGCTATAACCTCCAGGAATTTAAATGCAAAGTCAATTCTCATCTCTTATCCACTTACCTCCAGCCCTTTCCTCATCGCCCCCTGTATCTTGTTCGTTTTTCTTTTTTCAACTTTCACAAGTGTCTTCACTCCTGTGTTCACATCCTTCTCTTGCTCTTTATCTTTCACCCAGTGCAGCTGGTTCATCTTTGTCTTCACTACCCTCCTGTCTAATACTTCAACTCTCTTATATAACCCCCTGCACATCAGTGACGTTAACGCCTTGCTTGGGGTGAAATGATTTTTAAAAAATCATTATTATCTCCAAACCTTCTTGCAATTTAAATTTTTATGGATGAAAATAACCCGTAAAGGGTAGATAAACCTTAAAAAACAAATCAGTCAAAATCATTTTTAATTAACTACTTTAAGGCAATATTCAGGTTCTCGCTAATTTCTTCTTCTTCTTCTTCTTATTATTATTATTATTAGTAGTAGTAGTAGTAGTAGTAGTAAGCAAGAGAACCGTACATTAATAAAACGTAACGCTGGAGTACAAAGACAAGAAGCCTTATATACCCTCTATGACATCTAGTCCGTTAGGAGTATTCTAGGTACATGCATCGAAACCTGTGCACCGTAAAAGCACTACATAACCTCGGAGATGAGATCTAGTTATAAATCCTCTCAATTTTGGGTAACCCGACCCGGTTAAATGGTTTTCGATTGAGAGTGTTCCCAAAACAGTGACTCTCAACCTAATCCTTCAAAGCAAAAAAAAGAAAAATTCGAAACCGGGCCATGATGCACTGCCATCGATTCCGCTCAGGAACAGAGACGCATATAACATCAGCCTTTAAAGGAACATAGTCAAGTAATAAAGGTTAGGCAACAGATAAACAAATCTCTTCTACAGAACAGTATATGTATTGTAGTTGATTTTAACGCAACAAGACAACTCGTGTCACGCTAATGCTTCCAATCAATTGAGAAACCCTGTAAGCCCTGTCTGCTGTATGACATTTTTAATTATTATTATTTTAGTATTTGATATCTGGTAGACCATAAAGAACAAGATAGACGCGGTGAGATAAAAGGAGTGTGCGTGGTAGGGTCATCATGACCTAACGGCTCAGTCCAGAACACATTCTTGCCTGACTTTTTGAATTCCTTTAATAATTATAATTATTTTTTAATATATAAAAAAAGAACTGATGTTGCCCTTTCATTCAAAACTCCGATTAAACCCAGACTGTGTTGAGTGTTCATGGGTGAAATGGAAAGAGAGAGAGAGAGAGAGAGAGAGAGAGAGAGATATATATATATATATATATATAGTAAACGTAAAAAAATGACGGGCGTAGAGAAGCATAAGATAGTGGCACACAGAGGGATTCGTAGTCAGCAGTTCAATTTTGTTTTGTGACCTAGAAATCTGATGAAGACATTTCATTATTTTTAAGAGACTGTCATGCATTTTTATAACTATTTGAAAATGGTAATGGTTTGAAATCTGCAGAGTTCAGCATTAAAAGAAAAGACTATTCGTAAATCTATGTAATTTACACAGATCCTGACATATTATTATTGTCATTTTTCATCATATTTCGATTTCTGCTATTGTCGCCCTATCTACCAAGTTTGTGGAAAAACCTAAAGCAGGTCCTTGTGTGTTGTTATGGCTACATTTCTTTTTTTTTCTATCTCCCCCATCATCCCTAGCGTTACATAAACAATGTTCTCTTTAGTGTGTGGACTGTACTTAACAAGACAGTTTTTTGTATATCTCTTAAGCTGGGGTTTCCAGAGATTTTTTCAATGTGTTGTTCTGTTCAACTTTTTATCAATCCAAGTGCACCTACTATTACTGGTACTATTCTTGTTTTCAATTACCATATTTTTTTCTGTTTCAATTTCCAGGTCTTTATATTTTCATAGTTTTTTTCAAATTCCTTGCTTGCTATGTTACAATCCACTGGACAAGCCATATCAGTAAATAGGCAAGTTTCTCTTTTTGATTTGTAACAATAATGTCCGGACTATTTGCTAAAATTTTCCTGTCAATGTACATAGTGTAATCTCATAGAATGGTGACATCTTTTTTTTCTGTAACCGGTGCTCGGTGATTTTTATACCAGTGTTTGTTTACATATTTTCCACAGTGTTTGCATATTGTCCAGTGTAAATATTGCCCCACTTTATGGTGACGATTTTTAGATTCATTTGGGGCATTTACAGTATATCCTGAGATTAGGTGGTCTATTGTTTCTGGGTATTTATCACAGAACCTGCATTTTGGAACCAAATTATGTATGATATTTACCTGAATGTTCCTAGTGATAAGGATTTGGTCTTTCGCTGCAGCAATAAAGCCTCCAGTTTCAGACTTTAATCCAGAAGCATGTATTAACTTTATCGATATTGAGTTTATTAGCACGTTCTGGATATTGGCCATGCAGAGGTTTGTCTTGCCAGCGTTGTTTCATCTGTTCAAGAGCTTTATCCTTGGCTTTCTTTTTCATATTTTTGCCGCAATAGCTGGTTCTTGGCTTCTGTTTAGGTTTTTTACAGTATCTATTAAATGTAAATCTTGTTTTTATTTACAGCCTTCTTTCATGATTGAATGTTATTCGTTCTGTTTTCATGTCTTATTATTATGTCATTTTTCATCATATTTCGATTTCTGCTTTGGTCTCACTACCAACCAAGTCTGCGGGGAGACCTAAGGCAGGTCGTGGCGTGTTGTTATGGCCCCATTTCATGTTTTTTCTATCTTCCCTATCATCCCTAGCATTACATAGATAAAGTTTTCCTTACTGTGTGGGCTGTACTTAATAAGACAATTTCTTGTATATCTCTTAAGCTGGGGTTTCCAGGGATTCTAACAATGTGTTGTTTTGTTCCATTTTTTTTCCAAGTGCACCTACTATCACTGGCACAACTCTTTTTTCAATTTCCACATTTTTTCTATTTCAATTTCCAGGTCTTTATATTTTGACAGTTTTTCAAATTCCTTGGTTGCTATGTTACAATCCGCTGGAAAATATATATCAATTAATAGACAAGTTTTCTCTTTCTGGTTTTTAACACTAATGTCTGGCCTGTTTGCTTCAGTTTTTTTGTCTGTGTAATCCCATAGTGTCATCCCATAGAATGGTGACATCTTCTATTTCTGTAACCGGATTATTATCATTATTATTATTATTGTTGTTAATGTTGTTGTTGTTAGTGTTGCTGCTGTTGTTTAATTCACTTATAACTTTCCGCCAGACATCTTCTTCGTTTAGCTCGGTATTGACAAGAACTTTACTTGTATATTCCTCATATGATGCTTTCAACAGTCTTTTCCGTTGAATATCTAGTTCTTCAAATCTTTCCATTAAATTGAACTTAATAAAGAATGAAACAAAACCCTGTAACATATAAACTTATTTGTAAATGGAACTTTGTGTGTGTGCATGTGTGTCTGTGTGTGTGAGTGTTCGTTACTTATAAACTCCGAAACGGCTGAACCGATTTTCTTGAAAATCTACACAGTTGTACTATAAGCGCTTGCGAGTGTTCTTGGCTAGGTGTTGTGTCGAGGTACCCCAGATAAATATAAAAAATCGATAATCGAAAAAATCTGGTGATAGAAAGAGTAGTCCGATTTTAATCAAATTTGATACACTCATAGACGAAAACATAAGAAACGATATTCAGAAGTTTCAATATTGCAGTTCTTACAATAGTGCAGAAAATCGATAATATATATATATAAAAGGCAAGATGTTTGTGTGTGAGTCTGTTTATCTGCCTGTATGTCTATTTTTTTCAGCCCCTTTATTTTAGTTTTTGCTTCGGGTTTGGCTCTAAGTAGGTATAATCGTAGTTCTTAGTCTCAGCCATGATACCATTTACTCAGAGGTCTTTTTTAGCCTTCAAAATTCAGTTTATGACGAAAAACCAGGAAATCAAAATTTGACTTACATCCATTCATTTTTCTTTAAGTCTACGGTTTCGCTTTAACTGGAAACAACTATTGCTTTTTAGTCTTTTGTGCCAACGTCCAAAGAGTCTGACCTCCAGGACAATGTTTTAAAGCTTTCATTACACCAGAGCACCGTCGGGCTATACTGCTAGTTTACAGATAAATGTAAAAAATAAAACATAAAAACGCGGCAAAGATAAAGACCTTTTTATAATAATTATCGCAATTAATAGATCAAATCTCAGCATTTAAACATTTTCCTCGTAAAATGTAAAAGACGTGATTAGAATTTGTATTTGATATTCATAAAATTGTTCAATGTTTTAAAAAATCCAATTACCTTGATATCAGTAAGATTTTGGAAGAATTGTAAATGACATTTAAAGATACCATTAAAAATATCAAAAGAGAATAATTTTTACCGTAATTATAATATATTTTATAACTAGCTTTAAGCATATTTTATAATTCTTTATTTAAACGTGTTTTATAAATCAAATCAAGGAATATGATTACTGCCGTGGTTGAATATGATATTAAGTCCGACATTAAGTGAATCTAAGCAGCTTTCAAGCTTCACCACTAATAACACTGGGGAACACTCATTTTGTTGCATTTAAAAAAAGACCTTTCTATAGTCAATTTGAATGTGTTCATTTCAAATTTGAAATCGGTTTTTGTCTTCAAGCTACAGATTTTATGCAGTTTGACATTTTTATTTATTTTTTAATTTTTGTTATTATAGGAAATTATAGGAATAGCTTATCAATTTTTTGTGTATTTTATTCAGGTAGGAATTTGTGTTTGTAACCTTTGCGTTTATACACTTCATCTGGGCAATCTCGTTTAATGCTCCAGCAGTAGTCAGCCATCATACTTTTGTCCCAGCGCCCTTGGTAGCGTTCTTCCATGACCTTTAGGTCTTGGTGGAACCGTTCTCCTTGTTCGTCACTCACAGCGCCCAGGTTATCAGGGAACTTATCAAAAAATGAAGCATGATGCTCATGTTGCACCCGATATCACGAAAAGCGAGGAGCATTCTGTTCACAAGTTCACTGTAGTTCTCCGACTTATTGTTTCGAAGAAAGAATAACCATGCTGTCTTTTCTAAGGCGGTCATCTTAGCAACAAACTTATCATCACGAATTAGGGTTCGAATCTGTGGGCCATCAAACATGCCTGCTTTGATCTTCTCAAATGATAACCCTGGTAAAGCTGTGATGATGTGTTGGAAATATTAACCTTCGGTTTCCAGTGCCTTGACAAATTTCTTTATCAAACCTAATTTGATGTGAAAAGGAGGAAAGATGATCTTATCTTTGCTTACAATTGGGTTTTGTATGATATTTGGCATGCCTGCTTCAAGGGTGTCACGAATAGGCCAGTTCTTCTGTCTGTCTCGTGCTCGGCTGTTCCACAGTCAGAGGAAGCATGGAAACTTGGTGAAACCTTTCTGTTTTCAAAGAAGTAAGTTGACTGCATAAATGATTCAATTGTGCTCATGATACTTTAATAAGTCCATGACCATTCTCATATCATCATAGTCTTTCCGCAAATGCACTGAGCGACCGACAGGTACTGATCCATAAACATTGCCATTATGTAAAAGAACATACTTTAGACTGCGTTTTGAACTGTCTAAAAAGAGTCACCATTCAGTAAGGTACACCTAGTTCTTTGAGGAGCCCTAGGCTGTCATGGCAGTAAACAATATGTCTGTCTTCTGAAAAGGTCACAAAAAGCTGGTCACGCTTTCTGAAATATGATACTTTAACAGAGTGATCAACAATATTTCTGCCTTGTAATCTTGGTGCCAAATGCTTTGCTGCTTTCTTTGAAAGTCCTAAGTCCCGCACTAAATCATTCAGTTCAGAATGTGGAAGAGGCTTGCGGACGGGGAAAGGCTCAGTATCTGAAGAACAGTTCTTCGATTGTGAACACTTTTCTGACAATTCACTGTCACAACTGTCTTGTTTGCGTGTATCATGTCCAATGTCTTTATCGTCCAATGAAGGCAAACCTTTGAAAACTAGAACAGGAACTTCTTCAGACTGGGAGCAGGCCTAATAGCTGAGGGAATACGTAATCTTATGTGGGTTTTTCATCCCAAAACCTGTTGTGTTTACCATGCAGAAATAACAGTCAGTTACATGTTTGGTGGGTTCGCGCCAAATCATTGGAGCCCCAAAAGGCAGATCTTTAAGTTTTCCTTTGGTCCAGTCTCGAAGCATTTCCTCACAATTGTGGCACACAACCTGAGGAACCCATTGCTTGTCTTGATCACCAAAATGAATTTCAAAATATGCCTTGTATGCACACTTGACGAACGAGGATATGTTACGTCTCTGACGATTGATTGTGTAGCATCCACATATGTAGCAGAAGGCATCAGGCTTGTTTCTGCAATGATATCTATTTTTCGAAGGCATGTTTGATCTGAAACAAAATATGAATGATCAAAATATTAGAAGCTATCTATATATTTGGACGTGAAAATGTTTATATATGGTTTACGCAAGTGCACATTTGTACAATTTCATTAACCTCAAATTATATACAAACTAGAGCTTGTAGAGACAAACAAATTTCCGATTTGAAACCGGCACCTAAAACTCCTTCAGAATCAGTTAAAATATCCAATGCAACACAAAGTTAATGAAAAAGTGTTTCTCAGTGATTTATTTCTATTGCCTTTTTAATCAATTGCATATCTTCTTTTTTTTTTACTTTTTAATATTTTTAATGCGGTTTTCAGTATTAAATTTATATTAAATTAATAGCAATTCCTGGAAAAATCATGGATAATATGGAAAAATGCGGGCATGAAAAGCAATATTCCTAAGATTATATTAAACCTAGAAAAGAACAGGAGCAGTTAAAAAACACTCTAAAAATTCAGTCTTCAGAAATAAAAGTACTTTTTGGCAGTGGCTATTGTTTTAGCTTTTGTCGTAAGGAGGTATAAAAGCTATTATTCTGCACGGTTGTAAATACTATATAATTATTAAACCAACCTTGCCAGCAATCATTCACGGTTTATTCAATCCCATTATTTTGCATTCACGCTGCCGATCGCGAGCATAAGCACGTCTAAGAAACTGGCAGACATTTTGTTTTTATTCACTTGAAAATAACAGTCCGATTTCTTATTCTTGCTTTGATAACCTAGTCAGACTGGATGTCAAAATATCAGATAATCTCTTTATTTTTCCTATCTTATAGGTCCGATTTTTCTTTGTACTGATACCGTTTGTTATTACAGATGAACTCATGTATTCTAGACAATTGCCAGTGTTTCATTGTCTTCACTCTGTCATTATCTGTTCTTTTTTCTCTTTCTTTTAAGATAGCTTGATGCATTCGCCAAGGGTGAGCTATACACTGTTTTTTTTTTTTTTTTTTGTTATAAGTTCAACCTCACTTCATGCTTAGCAGGAGTTAGGGTCTCCCTATTTAGCCTTAATTCATGTTATATTTTAGAAATTTCGATTGAAGACCTAAGAGTAATCAAGAATCTCTACTGGCAGCAAACCGCCTGCATACGGACAGGTAACGAATTCAGCAGATATACAAAGATAGAAAGGGGAGTAAGACAAGGATGTGTCTTTTCAAAGTTAAATAGATTTGCTACATTAGCTTTTTCATATTTATATTTATTATTTCATGTACTTTTAATTTCTGTATAATATTTTCTCTTGTGAACTTTTTTAACGGTATTTTATTTTTTAAAATGGTTTAGGAAGATTTTCAAAAGTTTTGAAGAAATTAAAAAAAAACATGAAAAAAATCTTTCGAAGAAAATTTCTGAAAATATAGTTGTTGCTTTAACATTTGTTTATGTAAATTATTATTTGTGACTGTTGCACACTTTCTTCTAGTGAGTGCAGAACCAGGGATCGAACCGCAGACCGTTGGATTTCAATTCAACGCTCTCCCAGCTGGCTTCTTGCTACGCCTCTTCCTCTTCCTACTCCACTTTCCTCCTTCCACCTTTTCACTGCGTCTCTCTGCGTCAGCTTCTCGCCAAGAAATTGACGCCACTGGATCCCGAGTGAACTTGGTCGGTCAGTTTTATAATCCATTTCTCTACCCATAATCCATTTCCTCAGTCTATAAAAATTCCACTCGAGGGCCTCCTCTCTTTTTTCCTTTAGACTGAGTTGAAGGTGGATTATTAAGACAGCGGTGAGTATTATTATTATTTTCTTTCTTTGGAACAGATTACTGCTCTGCACGCCAGACACAAACGAACTCTTTTTCCAGAGCCGCCGCTAGTCGCCCTTTCATGTTCACACTCCCCCCTGGTCTCAAGACCACACATGTGGCAAGGCGGACGTGGCCGCTTGTTGCGGGCACTCCTACGAAGGGGGATTGTCTGGATTTCTTCATCTGAGCTCTCAGAAGTGGCATCGGAATTATCGGCAACAGCGTCGGGGTCCACAGTCGGACCATCAGACTCGCGGGGCGTAGGTCGAATCCACAGTTCGTCATTGGATGATTCACCACTGCCGCTACTTGTCAACGAATTCGTATTCAGGGCGGGCCGAATGTCCCTCACATGGCGTGGAGTACCATCAACCAGCACGGCCTGCTCACTGACGATGCCGGTGATTCGTCCCCTTCGAAAACTGGTGGTGCACCGGTTATTGGGAGGCTTCACCCAGACGGTGTCCCCTAATTCATACGGCCCTCTTGTTCCCCGCCGATCAGGCAGACGCGCGTCAATGCCCTTGATGCGCACTCGGTAGCGATGGATCGCATTGGCGGGTGCGCTCACAGCAGTCACAGCATCCCTCGGTGTTGCATTATATCTATAGACCGCTTCTGCAATAGTGCACGCCTTCCTGGCCGCGGTCCTCTTCACGCTTCGGTGGCACCGCTCTGCTATGCCGTTGCCACTCGGCACATATGCACATCGGTGTCTGAGCCTGATCCCCCACTCGTCTACAAAACGCCTAAATTCCACGCTGCAGAAGGCAGTATCGTTGTCCGTGAGGATCTCTTCAGGCGGCCCCCTTTCGTAAAATATGGATTCCAATTCACGGATGACACTGGAGGAGTCCTGGCGTGCCAACGGGCGCCAGATCGCAAACCTCGTCGGTCCGCAATCTATCAGTGTGAGGAAGTGCTGGCTGCCATAATGGGTTATGTCCATACCCAGTCGGCTCCAAGTCATGTCTGTTCCCAGCCGACCCCTCCGCCATCTCGCTGGGGCGGGGTCGATTGACTGGCATGTTTGGCATTCCTTGACCACCGCTCTCACTGCACTTTTTGACACTGACGGATTGGTCAATTGTACAAAATAGCATGTCCGTCTCACTCCGGGGTGCCCACTGATGTGGTGTATTTCCCTGATTTTGTCTGCCGCCTCCACAGAGGCAGCACATAGTAACGGTACTGGCCCAGCTTCTTTCTTCACGGCATCAATCCATCTCTGAGGCACCCGAGTGAGCCTATCAGCGAGGTTGCAGTTTGAGGTGACAAGTACCACATCCACAGACAGATTGTACTCTGTTACTAGCTTTCTTATGGTCTCCAACCTCCGTCTGATCAGCATCTCGCTGGCCGCCTTGGTGCGCACCCTGGCCTTACCTGTCAGTGTGTTTGATATCCAGTGGTACACGCACAGCGAATCTGTGTGTATGTGTAATTTCTTGACTTTCCACTGGAGTGCCAGGTTAATGCCTTTTGTCACCGCATCGAGCTCTGCCAGGTTGATGTGAGCAGCGTCATTCGTCGGTCGCAGCCAGCAGGCGTCCTCAATCGCAGCTCCGTTCTCCTCAAGCAGCACACCAATCGCCACAGAGCTCGCATCCACCCACACGCTCAATTCGTCTCCCTGCACACACCAGTCTCCCTTTGCGGGGTCATCCTGCTTTACCCTTGCGATGGTCTCCTTCACCATGCGAACCAACAGATCGTCCGTCGTTTCATCATCCCAGTCTTTGGTGACTGCGCTTGCCCTCCTTTTTATGGTGCCTGTTGCTACACGAGTCCATCCACACACTGGTAGGTGCCCCACAAGTTTTCCACACAGGGAGAAGACCACTCGTCTTGTGAAGACTTCGGGTACTTCAGGAATTGCAGTTCCGCGCCCCCACTTCAAGGTCCCCCGCTCCTTTCGAACTTTCAGGCCCAAGACACGAGCGCCATCCTCCAAATGTTCCGGGTCCTTGCAAATCAGGCCAAACTCGGCCAGTTTGGTCCTTACGCGTGATGATGATACAACGTCTTCGTTCACGTATATGTCATCAAGGTACGTCGATGTCCCCTCTTTCATTGTTTCTTGCTGTGACAACACAGCGTTGACTATGGTCTTCATTATTTGGGGTGCCACGTTCAGCCCGAAGCCCAGTCTGGTAAGGCAGTACCTTCTGCCGGCAAACACCACCGTCTGAAACGGCCACATCGTTTCGCTGACCCGGACCTGCAGATACGCTTTTCTTAGATCCAGCAGGGACACATTGGAACCCTGCTGGCGCCATTCTCGTAGCTTGCTGGCGCAAACATCAGCATCTGCCGTAAATGCATCAACATGCGCATTTAGTTCGCGGTAGTCCATCACTGGCCTCACTTTTGCTTTGTTGTGCTGAGTAACCGCCATCAGCGGGATCAAACCTTTGTGAGGTCCAAGTTTCTCATAGGGGTAAGGAATTAACCAGCCATCCTTGATCCATTCATAATTCTGTTTTTCCTCAGCACTGAGCTGTTGATACACAGCGAAAGCCCCACCGGACAAACGCAGAGGAATCACATGTTCAATGTTTTTGACACCAGACAAGAGACAATGCAGTTCCACTTTTTCCACCCAGTCAAGTACTGGGGTCGAGCCACTGAACTCTGGAATCAATTTCAGGTCGAACCTGTCCCCCATTACGCCGAAATAGCTTGTTGCACACTTTCTTCTAGTGAGTGCAGAACCAGGGATCGAACCGCAGACCGTTGGATTTCAATTCAACGCTCTCCCAGCTGGCTTCTTGCTACGCCTCTTCCTCTTCCTACTCCACTTTCCTCCTTCCACCTTTTCACTGCGTCTCTCTGCGTTAGCTTCTCGCCAAGAAATTGACGCCACTGGATCCCGAGTGAACTTGGTCGGTCAGTTTTATAATCCATTTCTCTACCCATAATCCATTTCCTCAGTCTATAAAAATTCCACTCGAGGGCCTCCTCTCTTTTTTCCTTTAGACTGAGCTGAAGGTGGATTATTAAGACAGCGGTGAGTATTATTATTATTTTCTTTCTTTGGAACAGATTACTGCTCTGCACGCCAGACACAAACGAACTCTTTTTCCAGAGCCGCCGCTAGTCGCCCTTTCATGTTCACAGTGACTGTAGTGTATTTTCTCCCTTACTCTTTTTTCATTTTTCCTTCTCTTCCCAAAGAGTAATCAAGATTTTTTACTGGCAGCAAATTGCTTGCATACGGACAGGTAATGAATTCAGCAATTATTCCAAGATTAAAAGGGGCTTAAAAAAAGGATGCGTTTTTTCATCGGATCTATTCAACTTACACAGCGAGACTATTCTGAGAACCTTAGAAGTTATGCCATGATTCGTCATTGGAGGCCACATTTTAAACAATATAAGATACGCAGATGATATAGTACTGATAGCAGACACAGAAAGAAAACTACAAGACCTTCTAGAGAAGGTAGCTATAGAGAGTGACAAAAAGGACTACAAATAAACTGCAAGAAAACCGAATGCATGGTCATCAGCAAAAAGGGTAGCCTAAAATGCCAATTACAGGTGAGGGACTCTAAAAACAAGCAGGTACAGAAATTTAAATACCTGGGAAGTGTTCTAACAGAAGACGGAAAGTGCGACACAGAGATCCGAAGGCGGATTGGCATGGCGAAAGAGCATTCCAGAAGTTGAGTAAAGTATTAAGAAATAGGAAAATGTTGCTAGAAACAAAGAAGAGAGTACTGGCTTGCTATGTGATGTCAGTTATTCATTATGGCAGTGAATGTTGGACAATATCATCGAAGATGAAGGAAATACTTGGTTCTACAGAAGGATGCTTCGAATATCATGGATCGAGCATGTGACCAATGATCAGGTTTTGAAAATGATGGAAACGAAAAGGAAATTGATACTGAGCATCAGGAAAAGACAGTTGAAGTTCATGGGACATGCAGTGAGGAAGGAAAGCTTGGAGAACCTGATACTAAAAGGCCAGATAGAGGGTAAAAGAGACAGGAGAAGCAGCGGATAACATATTTGAAGGAGCTAATCAGGTGGATGATAGAACGAGAGCTGCATGGTGTAACAGGAGAATGCATGCCAGGAGCCACCAGGGATAGGGAGACGTGGAAAACCATGATCGCCTACGTCCTGAAAGGACAGGGCACATAGAAGAAGAAGAACCAGACAGACGTTGTATTTTCTTCTGGGAGGCTAAAAAGTGCCTCTGCATTGATTGAAACCAAAGATAAGGGGGTTTCAAAAATTATTTACACATATTGAGAATTGACATTCCTATCAGACTGATAAACTAAATTAATCTTTGTACCTCTTAATAAAATTCTTATCGGGGGTCATACAAACGAGAACTGGGGCTTTTGAAGTTTTGTTCACATTACAAGTGTTTCTACGATAGTTTCTCTCTTTTAAATATAACACAATATTTTCTTTGTTGTTGCTGATGATGATGCATTCGTTTGTATTAGCATCGTTGTCATGATATTTGCAACTTTACTAATGGAAGTAGCGCTATAATCTTAAGAGATATGTTAGCGTTCCTATCAGAGTTGTTAAGGTATTAATCAGGCTATTCTTCTTTCAGCTATGGGCTAAATAGCAGAACAGATTGACTTCTGTAACCTTGGTTGGCAGCCAATCTACCGCAGAATGTATTATCGACCTAGTGCTAAAAAGTCAACATAGCCAGATAATAAAGGTTAGGCAACAGATAAGCAAATCTTTTCTACAGAACAGTATATGTATTGTAGTCGATTTTAACACAAGACAAATCGTATCACGCTAATACTTCTAAACAACGGAGAAACCCTGTAAGCCCTGTCTGCTGTAGGACATTTTTAATTACTATTATTTAAGTATTTTCACAGGTCAGTCCTTGATATCTGGTAAAACATAAAAAACGAGATGTACGTGGTGAGATAAAATGAGTGTGCGGGGTTGAGTCATCATGACCTAACGTCTTTGTTTAAAAGACATACTTGCCTGATCTTTTGAATTCCTTTAATAATTATTATAATTTTCTAATATAAAAAAAATGTGTTTCATTTATGGCACTTAACTGACTGAATGATGGACTTGGCAGATAAATGGATTACTCTTCTCAATGCTAGCTTTGATCGTCTATACAACGAAAAACAAGAGAGTTCTTCGGAGTGATGAAATTCTTTGTTTGGAATGAGTTTAATATAATCTCTGTATCATCTTCATTATAGTCATCAACATCGTCGCTTTTATGTCCGTATATGACCATAGGGTCAACATCATCATCATGTTGTCATCGGTTTTATGGCCTTATATGGTTGTAAACCATTATTATCATCGTTCCCGTCATCATCGGTTTTATGTCAGTACATGATCATAAGATCATCATTATCATCATCGTCCTCGTCATCATTAACGGTTTTTATCCCATTCCATCACCTTTATGTCATCATTATGGTCATCGTTAGCATCATCATCATCATCTTCATCATGAATTTATGCCCGTATATGGTCATAAAATCATCATCATCATCGTCATCACTATCATCGGTTTTATGTCCCTATTTTGTGGTAAGGAAGTGGCACTGCAAAGCAGCCAACCAGTTCCTTCAAAACACGTACTTTAAAAGACAGAGACCTACTAATACGGGCGTAGCGTGCGTAGAGTAAGTAGAGCTGGCGGATCCCATTCCTCTCCAGGTCAGACGACTACCTAAGTCTTTCAGCTTCAAGGCTCGTCTCCTCTGTATTATACAGAATAGGTTACATATTAGACAGATTTTTCCCAAGAACAGCTGTTTTAAGGAGAACAGACTTTTGCATGGTTTCTTTTCCAAACACTACAATTTTAACCGGATCCGGTCAAATGTCAGTCACAGGGTATTCTTCATATCCTTATAATCTTCTTTTCCTCCTCTTTCATTCATATTAAACAGTTCATTCAACAACGATCTACATTGAGTGGCTCTTGAGGCCTCGATTTGGTTAACATAAGTAAGTGAAAACCCATTATTGCAAATGACACGGTGTTGAAAGCAGCTACAAAATGGAAACTACAAGAACTTCTGCAGAAGGTAGTTAAGTAAAGCGAGACTAAAACACTAACCACATTTGCAAGAGGACAGAATGCATGATTGTTAAAAAAAAAAAGAACACTCCATCATGCAACTTTTAACTGGAGAAAACAAAATTAAACAAGTACAACAATTTGAATACCTGGGAAGCGAAAGATGTCTTCCAAAATCTAAGCAAAGAAAATCTCGTTAGAAACAAAGTAAATGTTCTAAACTCTTACGTAATATGTTTTCTTATATGACAGGGAAACCTAAAAACACTACTCACAGATGGAGAAGGGACGTGAAGCTACAGAAATATGGTTCTGCAGATGATGCTAAAAATACCACGGACTGAACATGTGATTCACTATGACGTTCAAATTAAAAGGAAAACAGTAGGAGCCTTATACTTAACTTCAGAAAGAAGCATTAATCTTGATATGATATTTATATGATATTTCTAAGGCTCATAATTGTTGTAGGATCTTCCCTTTGTATATGATAATGGACTCGACCGAGTGTACGTATACTTCTGCCATAGAGAAGAACAGTAGTTGCAGTTGGCAGTAGAGAGTATTCGTAGAGATCCGTTACAGTTACCGGAGAGTACCGGAACTGATACGTAAGTTACCGGGAGATACCGAACTTACCCATACACTACCGCATCAGAAATCAGACTAGCCCTGAGCCCCAGTCAGCTAGGGGGGGGGACGGGGGGGGACGGGGGGGACGGGGGGGGACGGGGGGGGGACGGGGGGCAATCGACTTAATTATTAAGTGTGCTGCAATCGCAGAACCGGAAAAAATTACTAACACCATGCAATCTTTCATACTGCCCTCAAGAGATCTTAGATGATACGTGCGGATCGGTTCTCGACTCCAAACATTGATTAACCCTGCCAATATTTTCAGCATTGCACCAACATTTTCATTAATAAATCAACGAGCTAACATAATGGATTCGGTGCAGAAAATCTTTACGAATAGATTTCACCATAGGTTGCGAAATTAAAACAAGCAGAAAACTAACAAATTGACACACATATAAGGAGGCGCTGAAAATTCATTATCGTAATAGAAAGAGATCCTCCCAAAAAACTCTGATGTTTGGTCATTTGATCTATCTGTCCGTTAATTATTGACAACTTGCACGTATTCACCCTCTCTCCACACACACACACACACATATATATATTAGTCATATACATACAACCCTGTTTCGCTGTATCACAGCTCATCAGTATGGCTAGACACATCCACTTGCTTCTGGCCAGGATCGAAACTCTACCGATTTGGTGTCAGTCGAAGTAGCTACCCCACTAAACCATAGGTGCATGGAATCAGAGAAGGGAAATTTCAACGTGTTGTATATAAGCAGTGTATACACACACCAGTCACCGAAAAAACTCAATTCATTTCTGAAGAGTAACGAATATATCGCAGAAATGGAACTGTTTTTACAATTTTCTTCTCTAGAGAGCTCAATCGTAATGAGAGCATCATATATATATATATATGTATATATAGTCATCCGTAGACAGATCTGTATCGCTGTATCACAGCTCATCAGTACGGTTAGACACCCGATTATATATATAATATATATATATATATATATATATATATATATATACAGAGAGAGAGAGACAGACAGACAGACAGACAAAGAGAGAGAGGTGGGGAAGATAAGCCAGTTACGTTACCATGGTTTCGACCTTTTCGGTTTTATCAGGCGAAACTGGAAAGGTCGGAACCATGGTAGTGTAATATATTAATATTTACATATATTACCCGATGAGAAGCGCACGTAGCAGCTTCGAAACGCGAAAATTTTTGTGTAGTAATACTATGAATTTATAAACCATTCTAACAACCATTACAATATATATATATATATATATATATATATATATATATATATATAATGTCCACCATCACAATACAGGAGAATTCTTGTTGAAAATATCATTACACCGTGCCAAGAAAACAAAATCTTCAAATTCCTGAGGATCTTTATATAAAAAAAGCCACCAACCAATACTGAAAACATTTTTATTACGTGTGTATTAGGAATGTTTTAAGATGCATTTTAGTTACTAATACTGAACCTTTTTATCTGATTAAGCCTTTGCATTGGGAACGTTTGTTTACAAAACATCGTAACCACAACGGTTAATTTTAAAATAATTTTAACAAGTTCATGCACGCATATTTGAAAAATCACCATGTAAACGATAAAATTTACATTAAGTTTGTATTCGCAATTCACCATGAGAAGTATTTCGGAGATGACTGAAGGTACTTTGGTGAACAAAAACTTCGGCGTCAGTCTTGGTAAATTAACATAATTAGAGAACGAGAAAATATTGTCATGAAAATAGATATAATATGTATGTATTAGTATTTACTGAGATGTAAATACCACATTTGAAGCATAGATTTATTCTTTTTTTCACTTTTTTGTTTGTATGCATTCACATTCTTTTTCCTGAATTTCCAGATCCTAGATTCTTTGACATTCGTTCAATATTTCTTCTAGTGTAAGTTTATTATTTTTTTAAAGAATCGTTTTTTTTTTTTACTTCTACCATCTTTTGTTGTTTCTGCCGTTCCAACACCTGATGCTATTGCTATTGTTGAATTGTACCAAAGAAGCCAATATTTCCTCCATATCTGAATATTTTTTCTCTTTTTATTTTACACACAAAGGAAAAAAGTTAACCGACGTGGTTTAAATTCTCATCGTCAGCGGTATCATGTGCGCATTTTCTTCTACTTGTTAACTCAGCATAATATAATGGCATTATCATAAATCCAGTTACAACTCGTATGAGTTCTGAATCCTCGTCATCACAACTATAATATCTTGCTGATGTTCTCACAGTGACATCTGTAAGAAATACTTTGAAGACTGACTCAAGAGAAATTTTACATCTGCTCAGCAACGTACATCTTTCAAAATGGAAATAAAAATAAAAATAAAAAGAGAGAAAAAATAAAAAATAAAAATAAAAAACGGTTAATTTACGTCACAAAAGAATTTCGGGAGTAATTCATGTCGAATCTGTATCTAAAGACCTTCTTGAAAGTTGCTTAAATTTTGCTAAAATTTACGTGGATGCTTCGGATAGGGACTATAAGATTATCTTAGCGGCTAGAAAATCCATTCACACCTTTAATAATTCCGCATGGACAAAAGGACCAAAGGATAGCTTTGATGTTCCTCTGGGAGCGTACGATTCAGCCCAGGTAGCAGATCTAGTAGGTATTTATATTTTAGATGTGTTAAGTAGATTCTTAGACCCAAAACAAATAGGTCTATATCGGGATGATGGATCAATATTTATCCCTAATTCTAATGGGCCCTATACAAATAGAATACACAAAAAATAATTACAGTCCTAAATTACTTGGTTTTAAGGTTGAAGTTACTTCTAATCTTAAAATTGTAAACTATCTAGATATCAACCTTAATTTAAACGATGGATCCTACCAACCCTTTATCAAAGAAAATAATTCTTCCACTTATATTAATATTTTATCCAACCACCCCAAAAATATTATAAAACAAATACCCAATATAGTAAATAATAGGATTAACCAATTATCGTCTAACATTAAAATTTTCAACGCAAGTAAAGATATTTACAATAAGTCCCTTCAAAAAGGCGGATTTAAGAACAAATTAACGTATAATAAACCTACAATAGACCCCGAATCATCCAAAACTAAAAATAAAAGAATCTACAGAAAAAGGAAGATAATTTGGTTTAACCCTCCTTATTGTAAACTAACTAATATCAATATTGGTAATTTTTTTTTCTCAAATTAGTAGACAAAACATTTTTAATAACAATAATCCTTTACGGAAAATCTTTAATCGGTTCACTCTAAAAATCAGCTATTCTTGTACTTCAAATATAGACAACATCATAAATTCCCATAATAGACATATTCTAATGAATTTACGTAATAGTGACTCTGGTGTGAAATTTTGAATGATTTCAATTGCAGCTCTGTGGACGCCTGCCCGGTGGAGGGCAAATGTAAATCCACTCTGGTAATTTATGAAGCCCATATTTCTTCATCAAACAACAAAAATTAATTACCGGACTACACGGGACATTTTAAGTAGAGATTTTACAACCACAGATATTCATTTTCGAACCCGGATCAAAAATACCAGACAGCCTTTTCACGGAAATTCTGGAAAATGAAGGAAAAGCTGAACCCTGTAATTAGCTGGAAACTAATAGGTTCAGCCCGTATTCCGAGATTCTAATATTAAAGTACCCTTACTAGCACCTACTTCTGAATTTTAGAAAGGAATTCATTAGTAAGTGCCGTCATAAAGCGTGTTTTGTGAACACTTAAATTTTAAATTCTAATTTTTTAATTTTTAGGATGTTATATACAAATTTAATGGTTTTTGATAAATTAATTTAACTTTAAATAGTATTTACCCCCTCTATCTTCCTCTCCCAGTCTCCTTTGTTTGTCTACTTTTTAGAAAAAAATTACTAATTTAACCCCTGATTTACTCTGCTGGTAAACATATCTTTTTCACATCATAATTTTTATAAATTTTTATATAAAATTTTTTTTTAAATTAATTTTTCAAAAAAAATTTTTTTTTAATATTTTTTATTTTATTTAATTTTATTTTATTTAGTTCATCGATACCTAGAGTTATCTTTAATCTGATTAACTTCAAAAATTTTTTTTAATTCTTTATCTACTTTTTTTTCCCTTAAATATGCTTTTTCTAAAAAGTTTCTTTTTTTTAATACTTTAACCCATGTATAAAGTTATTTTTGTTTGACACGTATCGAGCGTTTCTAATATGAAAGTTTTTTCTTATTTTTTCTTTTTTCTTTTCTCTCCCCGTTTTTCATTACTATTCTTTTCCTTGTCTTTATTTTTCTTACCTCCCTACTTCCCTTTCCATTTTGTTTAACCCTATTCTCAATTTAACACCACTCCTAACCCTTTTCCTTTGTAAGCTAGACGAAACCAAATTTTCCATTTCTTCACTTACAACTCTATCTAAAAGTTCAAATCCAAAATTAGACATGAATTACTTCCGAAATGTTTTGTGACGTAAATTTCTCAAATCTTAACCGTCTTTTTTTCTCTCTTTTTTTATTCTTATTTTTATTTTTATTTTTATTTCCATTTTGAAAGATGTACGTTGCTGAGGAGGTGTAAAATCTCTCTTAGGGATTTCATGTCGAAATGTTCATTCTACATGTTTGAGTATTGAAAATTTATTTTACTTTATATTAGCTCTGTAATTTTAATTACATTGAACTCTCCTCCTGTATCATCTTTTTAATATTAACATTTTTAATATTAATTAGGATCAGGTTCTTGGGATTTTAATGATAATAATAATAATAATAATAAATAAATAAATATATATATATATATATATATATATATATATATATATATATATATTTGTCTTTAGATGTAAACTTTTAAGAATACTTTTATTTTATCTCATTATCTATAAATTTTCTATTCTTGCTAGATTTCTTTTTCTATTATCACCGAAAAGTGCTTAAACAAACACGTATTTGTTACATCTCCAGTAAGAAGAAAAACTGTTTTGACTGAGCCTTCGAATACTGATTTAAAACAGAAAAATGAATTTTAATAAATTTGATTAAAAATAATGATGCTTTGAATAAGTAGTAAAGAATATCACCTATCCATGTCTACATGCCTGACCGTTAGATTTTATTTGCTTGTTGCTATCATCGAAAATATATCAGTAAAAGAGACGCAATATATCTGATATTCACTCAATGCATTGTAATTCTCTTGTTTTGTGTTGTCCCCTCCAAGATGAATATGTCTAATAACGACGCAAAAGCATACTTCCGTTTCTTGGCTGTCTCCATTTACGAATATAATGAGACAAGAAAGGGTGGATAGATAACAAAGGAAAAGAGGAAGACTAAAGAAAGGAAGAAGAAAAAGAAGGACAAAGGAAAGGATTAACAGAAGGAAAGAGAAAAGAAAGAATTATGATTAAGGAAAGTAAACGTGGTGATAATGAGAAAAAACGAAAGAAAGCGTGGAGAAAAAAGACTAAAGATGAAGAGAAAAAAGACAAAGGAAAGAAGAAAGAGAGAGAAAAAAGAAAAAAATTTCTTTTTTTTTCAGATGAAAAGAAAGAATGATAAAAGAAACTGGCAAAAGAAAAAGAAAAATAACGTAAAAAGCACACACACACACACACACACACACACACACACATATATATATATATATATATATATATATATATATATAGTCATCTGCAGACAGATCTGTTTCGCTGTATCACAGCTCATCAGTACGATTTGACATTCGATTGTTTTTTACCCAGGATTGAAACCCAACCGAATTGGCGTCAGTCGGCGATTCTACTTCTGAGCTATGGGCGCTTGGTAGAAGGAGGCAGACTTTTAGCGTATGATTTATCATACGCCAGTGGCCAGAGTGCTCTAATTCATTACTGAATGAGCGATGCGTAGATGCAGCGCAGTTACTGATTTTTCAAAGTCTACCATCCTTCCAGAGCGCTCAATCAGGGTGTGAGAGCGTAAATATATATATATATATATATATATATATAGTCATCTGCAGACAGATCTGTTTCGCTGTATCACAGCTCATCAGTACGGTTAGATATTCGATTGCTTTTAACCCAAGATTGAAACCCGACCAAATCGGCGTCAGTCGGTGATTCTACCTCTGAGATATGAGCGCTCCGTAGAAGGAGGCAGATATTTAGCATATGATTTATCATACACCAGTTGCCAGAGTGCTCTAATTCATTAGTGAATGAGCGATGCGTATATATATATATACTAGAACCTTGCGTAAAATGTCGCTGATTTTTCTTGAAAAGGAATGTTTTATGTCAAAACTTAGTAAGAAATATGTCACTGAAATTGTCCATTGCTAGCCACTACTTTTTCCCATCTTTCTGCCAGGATTTGAAATTGATACGTTTTGATGTTAATCACAAGCTGACCCATTTTTAGCGCGTTCATTAGAATGAAAGCGTTGCTTAGCCAGGTCATGTGCCACTGACCGTAACAAATAATAATCAAACGAGCCTATATGTGGTGAACAAGGCAGGTGGGGTAGGACTTCCCATTTAAGCGTTTTCAAGTAGGTTTTAACCCGTTTTGCAATATGCGGCCCAGCCTTGTTTTTTGCAAAATCACGCATCAATTGTAGTCAATGACACATTGATGCACTGTAATAGTTTCTCTCCGTTGAAGTAGCTCATAATAAACTACACCCAGCTAATTCCAGCAAATTTTTGTTTTTTTAATCATATCACCCCAAGCAAGGCGGTGACGCCACTGATGCGCATGGGGATACTTAAGAGTAAAATGATTGGAAAAGAGAAAGCCGGAAACCATATCCTAAACAGGAAACAAGGGATGAGCCTCTTCACCTGTTCAAAAGAAGGCTCCATTTATTTGAAATATAAATGGAGCCTTGTGAAAGGGCAAATTGAAAGTATATCAGACGGTATGAACGGATCCTACACAAAATTAATAGACAAAACTTGTCTATATTATTCAATGAAACCTGCATTAATGAAAAAATGCTGCCAAAATACACACAATTTAAATTACATGATCCAGCAGCCCAACACACCATCACCACCTTGAAATATAAATGGAGCCTTGTGAAAAGGCAAATTGAAATAGCGAAAGAAAATCTTGACACATTTGTCTTTCAACGACATCACCATCAAGTATATCAGACGGTATGAACGGATCCTACACAAAATTAATAGACAAAACTTGTCTATATTATTCAATGAAACCTGCATATATATATATATATATATATATATATATATATATATATATATATATATATATATAAGAAAGAATGGCAGACCCGAAAAAACGAATAGGACAATCGAAAACGTTTATTCACCTAATATAAACTATTAGTTAGATAAAACTAGAGAGATCGATGAATATTATTCAGAGCATTAGTAAAACATTGAGAGAAAAACTCAACACAGTTAAACGGTTATAAATCAAGATGTATTTTAACAATGTAAATTTACATTGTCTCTTTCAGGCCGTTGAAACTGAATAAATTCACTCAAAATATTATAAATAAATATTTTTAACAGAGGAAGTGAAGCTTGTATTATTTTAACCGAAAAAAAAATTGAGAATTAACAGATCAGATCACACATATAACATAATCAAGACAAAGGTATACATACGTTAAATTACACATGCACAAAACAAATCTTATGAGAAAATATACATATACGCAAGAAAATTTGGAATAGACATAGGCAAAAAGAGGACACAAACGGAATGTATGTACTAATTCACACAATAATGTAAAAATGTATAGAATATAGACTCACTCAAAATCAAGGAGAAAGATATACATTTAAGTTCACAGATATAAACGACTTCTTATATGTGCTCTGTTCCTTCAGGATGTAGGCGATCATGTCTTTCCGCGTCTCTCTGACCCTGGTGGCTCTTAGCACGCCTTCTCCTGTTACACTATGCAACCCTCGTTCCATCATCTACATGATTAGGGTCGTTCAATATGTTATCTGTTGCTTTTCCCGGTTTCTTTTCCCCTCTATCTGGCCTGTTAGTATTACTTTCTTCAAGCCCTCCCTTCTCATTGCATGTCCCAGGAACAGTAGCTGCTCCTTCCTGATACTTAGTATTAATTTCCTTTTCGTTTCCATCCTTTCCTAAACCTCATCATTGCTCACATGCTCGGTCTATGATATCCGCAGCATCCTTCTATAGAACCACATTTCTGTTACTTCAAGTTTTTCCTTCATCTTTGATGATAATTTCCAACATTCACAGCCATATTGAAGAACTGACATCAAATAGCAATTCATTATTCTCCTCTTTGATTCTAGCGAAAATGTCCTTTTTCTTCATACTTTACTCAAGTTCTGGAATGCTTCCTACGCCATGCCAATTCGCCTTCGGATCTCTGTGTCGCACTTTCCGTTTTCTGTTTTAATACTTCCCAGATATTTAAATTTTTGTACCTGCTTGATTTTAGTGTCCCTCACCTGTATTTGGAATTTGGGGCTTCCCTTTTTGCTGATGACGATGCATTTGGTTTTCTTGCAGTTTATTTGTAGTCCTTTCTTGTCACTCTCTTCAGCTACCTTCTGTAGAAGCTCTTGTAGGTTCTTTTCCATGTCTGCTATTAGCACTGTATTATCTGCGTACTTTATATTTTTAAAATGTGGCCTCCAATGACGAATCCTGGCATAACATCTAGGGTTCTCAGAATAGTCTCGCTGTACAAGTTGAATAGATCTGGTGAAAAGACACATCCTTGTCTTACTCTCCTTTCTATCTTTGTATATCTGCTGAATTCGTTACCTGTCCGTATGCAGGCAATTTTCTGCCAGTAAAAATTCTTGATTACTCTTTGGGAAGAGAAGGTAAAATGAAAACAGAGTAAGGGAGAAAATACACTACAGTCACAAATAATAATTTACACAAACAAATGTTAAAATAACTATATTTTCAGAAATTTTCTTCGAAAAATGTTTTTAGACATTTCATGTTTTTTTTAAATCTCTTCAAAAAATGTTTGAAAATCTTCCTAAATGATTTTTAAATAAAATACCGTTTAAAAAGTTCACAAAGAAAATATTATACAGAAATTAAAAGTGCATAAAATAATAAATGAATAATATGAAAGAGCTAATGTAGCTGTTTAACTTGTACAGCGAGAAGTTTTTGAGGACCCTATATTTTATGCCAGGATTTGTCACAATTTGAACAACATAAGATACGCAGACGATACAGTGCTGATTGCAGACACGGAAAGGAAACCACAAGATATCCTACAGAAGGTAGCTGAAGAGAGTGTTAAGAAAAGACTACAAATAAACTGCAAGAAAACCGAATGCATGGTCATCAGCAAAAAGAGCAATCCAAAATGCCAAATGCAGGTGAGAGATACTAAAATCAAGTAGGTACAAAAATTTAAATATCTGGGAAGTGTTCTAACCGAAGACGGAAAGTGCGACACAAAGATCCGAAGGCGAATTGGCATGGCGAAGGACACGTTCCAGAAGCTGAGTAAAGTATTAAAACATAATAAAGTTTCACTAGAAACAAAGAAGAGAATACTATATTGCTATGTGATGTCAGTTCTTCAATATGGCAGTAAATGTTAGACAATATCAACAAAGAGAAAACTTAAAGCATGGACCGAGCATGTGAGCAATGACGAAGTGCTGAACAGAATGTAAACGAAAATGAAATTAATATTGAGCATCAGGAAGAGACAAGTAAAGTTCCTGGGACATGCAATGAGGAAGGAAGTCTTGGAGAACCGAATACTAACAGGCCAGATAGAGGGAAAAAGAGACAGCGGATAACATATTTGAAGGGCCTGAGCAGGGGGCTGCGAATTGTTACAGGAGAAAGTGTACTGAGAGCCACCAGGGATAGGGAGACGTGGAAAGTCATGATCGCCTACGTCCTGAAAATAAAAGGCACATAGAAGAAGAAGAATGCAGCAAAAATCAATGCAGTCTTTAGTGTTCAACATCAAAAAAGCAAAGTCAATTTTCAGCCGATTTAAATATAGAGAAATAAATTAAATAAAGTAATATCTTTATATATGTAACTAGCAGGATAGCCCGGCGTTGCTCAGATGTGATGAAAGCTTTAAAACTAATCCATGGTCCTGGAGCTCAGACTCTTTGGACCTTGGCACGAAAGACTAAAAGCAATAGTTGCTTCCAGTTAAAGCGAAACCGTAGACTAAAAGAAAAATGAATGGATGTAAGTCAAATTTTGATTTCCTGGTATCGATATCAAATAAGTTTTTTTAGTCGTAAACTGAATTTTGAAGACTGAATAAGTCCTCTGATTAAAGGGTATCATGGCTGAGACTAAAAATTACAATTATACCTACATAGAGCCAAACCCGAAGCAAAAACTAAAATAAAAGGGCTGAAAAAAATCCAGACATACAGGCAGATAAACAGACACACACACAAACATCTTGCGTTTTAAATATATATATTATCGATTTTCTGCACTATTGTAAGAACTGCAATGTTGAAACTTTTGAATATCGTTTCTTATGTCTTTTTCTATGAGTGTATCAAATTTGATTAAAATCGAACCACTCCTTCTATAACCCGATTTTTTCGATTATCGATTTTCGATACTTATCGGGAGTACCTCGACACAAAACCTAGCTAAGAACACTCGCAGACGCTTATAGTACAACTGTGTAAATTTTCAAGAAAATCGGTTCAGCCGTTTAGGAGTCTATAAGTAACGAACACACACACACAGACAAATTTCCATTTATAAATAAGTTTATATTAGGAATACAGATAAAAGGAAAACATGTTTTGTCTGCTAGCAAGGCAAATATAGCGATTTTATTTTGCAATAATTATTCATATACAGAAGTTAAAATATCGTTACTTCTAAAAAACATTACATTTAAGAACGCTCATGGATACCATATAGACCAACTGTGAAACTCAAGCTAACGTATGGAGAATCTTAAGTTATGTAATTTAATGTCTTATAAAGAATAATAATTTTAAAAGTATGTTATTATTGTTTTTGAATTGTTTGTTATGTAATTCGTATTCTATTTTAATTTGATTTAATATTTATGTATTTATTTTAAAAATGGAAGGTTTTGAATGTATTCGCTTTACTTTAATTTTTAAAAATCTTACGGTTTTGTATGTTAACTTGGGAAACAATTTTATCTTTTAAGAAAGAGGATATTTTTAAAAATCTGGAGCGCAGATTTACATTTTGGCAAGATGTTATAGCGGCAATCTCAATAATGTTCCCTTTCACTAATTTAATGAACGGTCAATAAGTGATAAAAGATTGGTTTGTTGGTTCGTTTGTTGGTTTTGTTTAGTGGCAGATCAAGGTTGATAGGTTATTTAATACCGAAATATAAATAATTTGATTTATTTATGGCTTGAACTGAATGTAATCAACTACTGATAAAGTATATTGTTGCTAGTTTTACTACAAATAGGTATTGTTAATATTTATTTTCCCTTCCATATACTTGCTTCCCCGACAGCTACAATCTCCAGGAACTTAAATGTAAGGTCAATAGACATCTCCTATCTCACTAACTCGCATCCTTTCTTTCAAGCTCTTTTTTTCCATCCGCTTCACCCCCATTACACCGGTATTCTCGTCTTTCTATTACCCTTCTCCTTATAACCCATTTTTCTCATCACTTTCCCCTATGTAACCCCCTGCGCAATCGTGGCAGTAAAACTGCCTTGCTTGGGGTGAAATGATTATAAAAAAAAGTAAAAGATATATAAAAATTATTGCTGGTATTTCTTTTTACTATAAAATGTATATTTATACTGTCATAGTATATTTGTTTGGGGGTTGGCTATTTGCTCCTGGGACTCTAAGAGGTACTACCACTCTGGGTCAGGTTGAACCTGTGAACAACAGCAATTAGTAGGTGGTATCACCCTTCTCAGGGCACCTCGGCGCGGTGTAATGGTTAGCAAGCGCGTCTCGCTAGAATCATTATAACTGAGTAGTAAGTTCGATCCTCACTGTGTGCCTCCTACTTTCGGCCGTGTGTCACATCTAAGCTACGCTTAGAAAATCACCTTCGTCCAGGTTTGGGGTTTAGGCGCTGGGCTAACAACCCTGCCTCATAAAAAAACAGTTTGTTACGGAAACAGCCAAAACGCTGCCCTACACACCATTGGATGTAACGGAAACGTTTATTATTTATTCACGTTCTTCAAAATTTTCAATCTCCCGATCAGAAATCTTACTACCGGATATACACCTTGGCGACCACGTCTATTTTAATTAATGATTGACTAGGCAGCATGTTTTTATCGTTTCTTTCTGCATTAGACTGGTGGCAACGAAAGGCTATAGGACCCAGTCTGTCATGCTATTCGACCCATAACTGAAAGGGAGACTAGATAAATTAATATATTTCACGGAAGTGAATGGAGCTAATCCTACTGGAACTCTAACACGGCTCTCCGACTTCTCATTCTGATCCCATTTCTATTATACCACTAAGCAAATATGTAACATTCTTAAAATCAAATAATTATTTTTGAAAGAAAAATTGCTGGAGTGGTTCAGTCGATTGAGAAAAGAATCATGGCTGTTTTTTATCAGCGCTTCTCTCACTAAAAAATATAATCGCTTTTTAACTCGGAGTAGCTAACAACTGTGTTGGCGATAATTATGCAATTTAAAAGTCAGTGAGGCATTACTGATAAGAATGATTTAATTCCTTCTCGTTATCCTCACGGAATTCAGAACGACGTGCAGAAAGGCTTAACGTAAGATCAAGAACTGTAGTCATGCACTGACTATCCTGAAAGAGTTAAGCTTTTTACACTAGAAGCTCTCGGAAGTTTTTTTTTTTTCCTAATCTAGCAGTCGACTAAGTTCATTACTAAACTGTTGTGTATTCTTGCAAATATATTATTTTCGAAATGAATGCTGATATAATTGTAGACTATTATCTATCAAAATTATAATTTAAGTTTAAATATAAAAATATTTAATGCTTTTAATGCATTTGTTTAAATGATAATTGTCTGACATGTTCTTTTTCATCCTTCCTCTGTGTTACTTTTTTCTATATAATCATACCGCCCAAAGCAAGGCAGTTTACTGCCACTTGTGCGCAGGGAGTTACATAGGAGGAAGGTTATGAGAAAGAGTGACAAGTTATAGGGGGTGTCAGGAGGTGAGTAAGAGAAGGATGAGAATACAGATGAGAGTAAAATGAACGGAGAAAGGAGCATGAGAGAGAGAAAGCAAATTAGTGAGATAGAAGATCACTAATGACTTTAAATTTAAATTCTTGGAGATTGTGGCTGTCGGGGAAGCAAGTAAACGAAAGGGAATTCCACGGGCGGGAAGTGCGAGAAAAGAATATGATGGAGTAGAATTTGTGTTTACATTTTATTGGTTTCACAGTAAAAGGGTGGGACCTAGTTGCTAATCTTGTTGCTCGAGTAAATTCATATATAGGGGGCACCAATGAATTAAATTCATCGGAGCAGAAGCCGTGAAAGTATTTGTAGAAGAGACACAGGGAAGCCACATTGCGCTGGTGAGAAAGTGTCTGTATCTGAGCTGCCAAGTCGAGATCGATCGCATTACAGATTCTCCGTTGGATTTTGTTAAGGACATGTTGGAGGATAGCAGGAGCATCCGACCAAATATGACAGCAGTATTTAATGCCTGGGCGGATGGTAGATTTATATATGTGCAGGATTGTTTCAGACTTTACCTGGGGAAGAGTGATATAAACATCTGTAACCACAGAAAAGATCATATAATGAAAATATGAGCAGATTTAGGACTTATTAATTGAGAAATTATAAACATCCCTCTATCTAATCAAAGATGAAGGAGAGACTTGACAGAGGAGTCCATTCTTATAGATAGGGCACTATAACATGTTTGATATAGAGTGGAACGTCAGAATCTTGATTGTATCGTTGTTTTCTCTTTGTGTTTTCACCCTGCTATCCATTTTCGTTATTACTGCTGTTAAAACTTTTCAAATGATTTGCTTTCTGTTATTTGGTACAGTTCTTTGTGATACTGTAGCGCCATTTATCAAAGTTAGATGAAGGATGATCCTTGCTAAGACCTACAAGGTTACTTGCTTGAAGCTATTTTAATCGACGACCCGAAAATGCGCCTGCGAATTTCCGACAGTTTAGATATTCGTAAATATAATAATTTGGCGTCAGGCCATCTTCTAATATAAAACGTTTCGATCTAACGAGATTATTTATGAACACGGATTGCATTTTAAGGGTTAAAGTCTTCCTTTAGAAGAGGCACGTAATGAATCAGTTTTATAGAATTAAAATGGCTAAAGAAAAAGGGAAAACAATAATGCTGCCTGACGAAACTCTATACACAAAGAATTCTTCTTCTTCTTCTTCTATGTGCCTTGTCCCTTCAGGACGTAGGAGATCATGGCCTTCCAAGTCTCTCTATCCCTGGGGGCACTTAGTATGTTTTCTCCTGTTATCCCTCGCAACCCCCGTTCCGTCATCCACCTGATCAGGCCCTTCAAATATGTTATCTGTTACCGTCCTCTGATTCTTTATCCCTCTAACTGGATTGTCAGTATCAGATTCTCCAAGACTTCCTTCCTCATTGCATGTCCCAACAACTTCACTTGTCTCTTCCTAGGTAGCATTAATAACAAATTTAGTTCTTTCTATTTCACCAGCTCCAATACGATTGGAAAGGTATTAGAGAAGGGGGGCGACAAGAGATACGAAATATCAAATGAGTAAAAAGAGCAAAATAAACAAAAGGGATAGCAAAAGAAACGGGTGTAATAAAATAGAGTCAGGTAAAATAAAAAAAATAATGAGAAGGGAGCGACAAAAGACGGGGGGCGAAAATAAGACGAGAAAGAAGGCGAGTAGAAAAATGACAAACCTAAAAGAATAACAGGACAGAAGTGGACAAAGAAAAAAAGGAACAACCAAATAGAAGGGAAACAGCAAAGAAAAAGGGGAACATCAGAAAAGAAGGGGAGCGCACAAAAAGAGGGGAGTAACAAAAGAGAACAAAACAGCACGTTTTTCTTCGGAAAGTATGTCTTCCAGGGAAGATCACATGAGCGTGACACCCTATTAGTCTAGTGCAAAAACACTTAAAATATTGAATAAAATAACAATCTATATTGTTTCTTGACAAATTTTGTGGTTCTCTTAAAAGAATGAAATTATGCTCATTTTATAATGTTTTAATTGACTTATTGCGAACTAAAGAAAAACAGTATTTGTACACTTTCAAGAACGTTCCTGGAGGTCTAACATTTTCTCCGTCCGTTCCTTTGTCTCGCAGCTTTCACTAAAACAATTACAATGTCGATAAGATGTGTTTTAAGGCATGGCGCGATTTGGATTATGTGAAAAGTTCCCGACACATTTATTTATTAATGTTTTTTTTTTAATCATTTCACCCCAAGCAAGGAATTTCACTGTTGCGCAGGGGGTTACATAGGGGAAAGTGATGAGAAAGAGTGGTTAGGGAGTTACATAGGGGAAAGTGATGAGAAAGAGTGGCTAGATGTAGGAAATGTCAGAGGGAGGGTGATAGACGGGTAAGGATACTGAGGATGAGGGTTGGGTAGATGGGAAGAGAGTTTGTGAGAATGGGTGCGAGTTAGTGTGTTAGGAGGTGTCTATTGACCTTACATTTAAATTCCCACCATTAAGATAAACAAAATGGTGCCCTTCAGCGTAGTGTAATGGTCAACAAGTTTGTCTCGCTAGAACAATTACGAAAGTTGTGAACTCGATCCTTACTGTGTGCCCAATAATTTAGACTTTGTGTTACGCTAAAAATATCACACTGGGCAAATCTACGTGGTGTAATGGTTAACAAGCTTGTCTTGCTAGAACAATTACAACTGAGTCGTGAGTTCGATTCTCACTAGGTGCTTTCGGTCTTGTACCACATCTAAGCTACTCTTAGAAAATTGCGATAATGAATTAGATTTTTTGACTATGTGAAATTTATTTTACTAAGTGCCCCCGAATACAATTCCCAAGAATCATTCAAGGTAGGGTTTTACTAAATGAGATTATGTTATAAACATAAAACGAGATGGTATGAAATGCGTATTAGTAGGATATGTAGAAAATATATCGGTCGAAGCTAGATCTGGAGTGATTGAGATTGTAGTGAACAGAAAAGCAACCACTCAACAGTCTGTTCCACGCAGTATTGGTTCTAAGTAAGAATTTCTTCAACTGCAGCGTCTTTCTTACTAAAGAAATGGTAATTATTTGTCTGGGTGTACATGTTATCACTTTCTTCAGCTGTGATGGAACTAGTGAATGTAGCTCGTCAGAATATTTCCATAGCGAGAGAGTATTAAGGGGCTTCCGACGTTTTACCTGTAAGGAAACGGATTTTAGAAGGGGGATTATTGGCCCACAAGGCCGTACAGAATGCATTATGTACTTTGCCAAGGCTGGAAAGTGAGTGCGGGACAACTTTAGCCCAGATAAAGCAATTTGTAAATACAATATAGAAAAATTAATGAGAAGTAAAAATAAGCGTAGGTAAGTCAAAATGTAAAGAAAGAAAGAAAGAAAGAAAGAAAGAAAGAAAGAAAGAAAGAAAGAAAGAAAAGAAAAAAATGGAGCAGGTATTTTTAAGAGGTCTAGAAATAGAAAGAAAGAAAGAAAGAAAGAAAGAAAGAAAGAAAAAAGAATTGAAATAAGAGTTTCAAGAAAGAAAGAAAGAAATGGGACAGGTTTTTTAAGAGGTCTAGAAATAGAAAGAAAGAAAGAAAGAAAGAAAGAAAGAAAGAAAGAAAGAAAGAAAATAAAAAAATGGAGCAGGTATTTTTAAGAGGTCTAGAAATAGAAAGAAAGAAAGAAAGAAAGAAAGAAAAAAGAAAGTTGAAATAAGAGTTTCAAGAAAGAAAGAAAGAAAGAAAGAAAGAAAGAAATGGGACAGGTTTTTTAAGAGGTCTAGAAATAGAAAGAAAGAAAGAAAGAAAGAAAGAAAGAAAAAAGAATTGAAATAAGAGTTTCAAGAAAGAAAGAAAGAAAGAAAGAAAGAAATGGAATAGTTTAGGAGGAGGTGTACAAATGGAAAGAAAGAAAGGAAAAGTGAATTAAGACTTTTTACAAAAATAGAAGAAAGAAAGAAAGAAAGAAAGAAAGAAAGAAAGATAAAAAGAAAGAAAGAATTGAAATAAGAGTTTCAAGAAAGAAAGAAAGAATTGACATAAGAGCTTGAAGAAAGAAAGAAAAAAAGAAAGAAAGAAAGAAAGAAAGAAAGAAAGAAAGAAAGAAAGAAAGGTAGAGAGTAGGATTTTTAAGGTAGAATAGAAAGCAGCACTACTCCATTTTGAACATGATCTGGCTCTTGTAAAGATATAGGATGATAGGAGGAGTCAGGTAATTTTTGGAGAGGTACAAATGGTGAGAATCGAACTGCCTTCGCTAGGAAATGAATTTTAAGGATCAGCTTACAATTCATCTTATCACAATTTTGAAAACATTATTTTGCACTATTCTTCTAATCTTTCGTCTGTAGCGATTCCATCCATTTTTTTTTTTAGGAATAATTTCATATATTATGCTAACTTCTTAATAACGTTTTCCTATTCACCTTTCTTTCTTTCTTTCTCATTATCCATGTATTCTTTCTTTCTTTTTCCGACCACCCGTTCTTTCTTTCTTTCTTTTTTCTTTTTCTTTTTCTTTCTTTCTTTCTTTTGATTCTTCTTTGTTTTTTCTCTTTTACGTACTTTAATTTTCTTTCTTTCTTTTTTCTTTCATTCTTTTCCTTCTCTTTTTCTTAATTTTTACTTTCTTTATTTTTTCTAACTATACCTTCTTTATTTTCTTTATATTCGTCCTTTTTCATTTTGTATCTTGCTTTTTCTTTCTTTCTTTAATTTTTGATTATTTATTATTATTATTATTATTATTATTATTATCTTTTTTTGTTTTATCGATGAAAATTTTCGCTTTTATTTTATTTTCCGTTTAATTTTCGTTTATTTTTTCTTTATTATTATATTATTATATATACATTCTATTATAATAGAATGTCTATTTTTTTACTCTAATTGTCCTTTTCATTTCCTTCCTTCCTTCCTTCCTTCCTTCCTTCCTTCCTTCCTCTATTTTCTCCTATCCCCTATACATTAATGCTTTTAAATTCAAATCACAATTTTAAATAAGAAGTGTTTCCATTTTTTGCGGGATGAACTCTACCCTTTCATTTATCTAAGTCTTCTTTGACGTTACAATTTTCGTGATTGAAAATTTATTTTTGATCTGTAAAGCAAGTCTCATAAAGCGAGCTTCCGGCAAAATGTTAGGCGAAGTCAGCACCCTTCAATCCGCGCCATATGACTTCGACGAACCATTAAGGAAAAAAGCGGTTTCTCCTCGCCATCTGAGTCATAAGCTCAGTACAATTTGTTGCTTCAAAATAAGATTAATTCTAGGCTTTCAAATATTTTCAACTAATTTACGAGATAAGAAATTAATTGCATTATCAGAAAAATGAAATAAGAAAAGATGAACGAGTCAAACATGACAACAGATACACCATAGCTTCTTTTCTACATGACTTGAAATCGGCATCTTTCTATGACTTGTGTTGTGTACCGTCTCAGCACGAATGTATATTGTATCTCGCAATTTTTTCTGGCTCGTGAAGGTAAGATCTTCATTGCAGATTTTGGGACATTTTCTTCAAAGCTAATCAATGCATTTAGAAATTGAATGTTGCATTTTGCTTCATCTTAAAAATTTGAATGTTAATTTACGTACTCCATTTTGCTACCTTATCGGGGAGCCGAGTTCGAATTCTGGTTGAATTCCTTACATTCATTTAGGCGCAAATACCTTGAGAAAGGTATTAATCCGTCTTTTCCCAACAGTTATGGGTTAAATAACGAAACAGATTTGGTTCTATAGCCTTGGCTGGCAACCAGTCTACCTCAGAAAGTAATAGTCACCTACTGCGGGATAATCTTCTCTTTCGAGACATGATCGTCCAAGCGTGTATCACGTATGGCACTTAACTGACTGACCGATTAAAACACGTAAAAAGAGTGGCAAGTATTAATTCTGTTTTTCGACTGATTGATTTGTATTTTTTTACAGTTTACTAATCCCTAGTAAGTCAGTTAAGTGCCATACATGAGGTACTGTTATGCGGTCATTTCTCTTTCAATTTCTGACTGACAAGACAGATTTCTCTGCAGTTGGTTGACGTTTCTAGTCTTTATTTTTGCATCCTACTGGTTCCCAACAAAGTCTATAGGATCAAATGTGTCTTGCTATTTAACTAATGTCTAGTGGGTATTAATTATTTTTCAAAAGGTTATCTGAACGTAGAAAGAAAGAAAGAAAGAAAGAAAGAAAGAAAAGCAAGAAAGAAAGCAAGAAAGAAAGAAAAAAGGAAGAAAGAACAATATGGAATAAAAATAAAGAGAAGCATGGAAAAGGTGTAAACAAATAGAAAAATAAAAAATAGAAAAAGGGGAAAAAAGGAAAGAAAAAGGAAAGGGAAAATGTCAGAATGGGAACAACGAAGAAGAGGACAAAGGCATAATAAACTACAGAGAACGTAATGAGGAAGTAAGATGAATGTGAAAAAGAAGCTAATGAAAGAACGGAAGAACAGCGTCAGTGAAGATGAAGAAGTAAATGTAAAAAAACAAAAGAGAAGAAGAAAAAGGATAAGAAAAGGAAATAATGTAGAAAGGGTAACAGGTCGAATAACCCAGAAACCGAATTAGAAACATGTCCGATGCAACAGCTGCAGGAACCGATAGCACGTTAAATCAAGTAACAAAAGATGGAATCCAGGTAACAATAATAATAATAAGAAGAAGAAGAAGAAGAAGAAGAAGAAGAAGAAGAAGAAGAATAAAAGAGAAAATCAAGGAAAGAGTTTAACTACACGTAACTCAACGTCCATGATGAGTGGATGTTCCTCAGCTTGGCTGCCATAAATTGTGTGAAAGCTGAAAAGGCTTTCAAAAAAAATAATACTGCTTAAAATTAAGTTTATCCTAGTCTTGTTAGTGAATAACACGGTGAGAATCAAGTCCCAATACTGGCAAATTAGCCTAGTCAGCAAAAGTACCGCATTCACTCGCCCTTGCTTTGTTTGAAATAAGGCCACGGTAATTGAGCCCTGAGTGAATATCGAAATGACAACACCGGCAAATTTGCCTGAGACATAAATGTAACAATCTTCTATCTACAATAGACGTTCATTTTGCTGTAGCTATTTACCATCAGAACACTGACGGCTTCCTGTATGGAACTGAACCGATAGCACGTTAAATCAAGTAACAAAAGATGGAATTCAGGTAACAATAATAATAATAATAATAATAATAATAATAATAATAATAATAAGAAGAAGAAGAAGAAGAAGAAGAAGAAAAGAGAAAATCAAGGAAAGAGTTTAACTACACGTAACTCAACGTCCATGATGAGTGGATGTTCCTCAGCTTGGCTGCCATAAATTGTGTGAAAGCTGAAAAGGCTCGAGGTCTATGATAATTGCTAGCAAATCCATCCGAAACATTTTACTTTTAGCACAGATATCGCAATAAACGGTGTCAGATCTCAACCTTGATTCGCCTCTTAAAAATCGATGATACCGCGCAATCTGCCATATGTTGAAAGTGAATCAGTAAAGAAATGTCTGCCACACACTGCGATCCCTACCTTAAAACTCCACTGTTTTAGTCTTTCTGTACTTCTATCTGTCTGTCTGTCTATTAGATTAGTATTTGCCCTATTTCTTCCATTGTTTTTCATCGCTCTCATTCTCTCAAACGACCATTTATGTCTACTAGTTTTTCTCATATGTTTCCCCTCATTACTATTCCTAATTTTCATTAAACTTAGGGAGTTAAGGATAATTACAGGCTGAAAATCAGCAGTCAAAATACGAGCTTTTACCTCAGTTTGAACATACCCTGGGTGCCATTAAAAACACAAATATCTGACCCAGAAAAATAATACTGCTTAAAATTAAGTTTATCCTAGTCTTGTTAGTGAATAACACGGTGAGAATCAAGTCCCAATACTGGCAAATTAGCCTAGTCAGCAAAAGTACCGCATTCACTCGCCCTTGCTTTGTTTGAAATAAGGCCACGGTAATTGAGCCCTGAGTGAATATCGAAATGACAACACCGGCAAATTTGCCCGAGACATAAATGTAACAATCTTCTATCTACAATAGACGTTCATTTTGCTGTAGCTATTTACCATCAGAACACTGACGGCTTCCTGTATGGAACTGATCTGAAGAACGAACTTGTTAACCATCTTGCAATGGTGTCGACTACTTTATTTTCCCCTCATCCTTCTTTTAGTGGAGGAGGTTCCTTCTAATTTTTTTTTAAAGACTTACCTCTTTTACAGTTGTAACTCTTCAATAATTTAAACTTTTCTTTCTTTCTTTCTTTCTTTCTTTCTTTCTTTTTATTATTGCCATTTTGTTTCTTTTCTCTAAATTCCTCTTTTTCTTTCATTTTTACTCTTTTTCCTTCCTGTCTTTTTTTTTCATTATCTCTTTATTCTTTATTTCTTTTCTCTACATTCCACTTCTTTCTTTCTTTCTTTCTTTCTTTCTTTCTTTCTTTCTTTTCTTTATGTCATTATTTTTTCTTACCCTTACCTTTTTCTTCTTTCTGTCTGTCTGTCTTTATTTATTTATTTATTTTCATTAACACCCTGTTCTTCCGTTCTTTCCCAACATTTTTTATTTATTTTCATTTTGCTATCTTCTTTACTTCATTTTTTCGACGTTCTTTCTTTCTTTTTTTCTCTATCATCTTCTTGTTTGTTTGTTTGTTTCTTTCTTTCTTTCTTTCTTTTCCCTATCATCCACTTTCTACTTTCTTTTCCTTTTCCTTGTTTCAATTTCTTAAATAATCTCCTCTCTGCCTCGTCTTTCTTTTTCACTATTTTCGTTTCTTTCTTTCTTTATTTATTCCTTTTCGTTTCTTTCTTTCTTTATTTATTCCTTTTCGTTTCTTTCTTTCTTTATTTATTCCTTTTCGTTTCTTTCTTTCTTTATTTATTCCTTTTCGTTTCTTTCTTTATTTATTTATTCCTTTTCGCTTCTTTCTTTCTTTATTTATTCCTTTTCGTTTCTTTCTTTCTTTATTTATTCCTTTTCGTTTCTTTCTTTCTTTCTTTATTCCTTTTCGTTTCTTTCTTTCTTCCACTAATTTTTTCATTTCTTATGCCTCTCTCCCTCTTCTGTTTCTTATTTTCGCCTTCTTTCTTTTTTCTTTCTTTCTTTTATCTTTTTTTAATAGTCATATTGCCACCTTGTTTACAGGGGGTTACATATGAGAAAAGTTATGAGAAAGCGTGACAGGTTCTTGAGGGTATCAGGAAGTGGGTAAGAAAAGGATGAGAATACCGAGGACAGTGGACTAGTTGGAGAAAGGAACAAGAAATAGAGGATGGTTAGTGAGATAGAAGATGACTATTGATTTTAAATTTAAATTCTTGGAGACTGTAGCTGTCGGGGAAGCAAGGAAGCAGAAGGGAATTCCACAGGCGGGAGGTCTGAGAAAAGAAGCTGCCGGAGAATAATTTGCGTTTACATTTTATCGGTTATACAGTAAAAGGGTGGGACCTAATTGCTAATCTTGTGGCTCGAGTAAATTCATATAAATGGGGCACCAGTAAGCTATGGTCATCGGAGCTGAAGGAGTGAAAGTTTTTGTAGAAGAGACACAAGGAAGCCACATTGCGCCGGTGAGAAAGTGGCTGTATCTATGCTGCCAAGTCGGGATCTATCACATTACAAATTTTTCGCTGGATTTTGTCAAGGACACCTAGGTGGATAGCAGAAGCACCCGACCAGATATGGCAGCAGTATTCAATGCACGGGCGGATGGTAGATTTATAAATGAGCAGGATCGTTTCAGACGGGAAAAAACTTACTGGCCCTACACAAAGAACCGACTTTCTTAGCAGCGGAAGAAAGTCGGTTCTCTGTGTAATAATAATAAATATTTAATTATTTATTTAATTATATATTTGTTGCTTTATTTTTTCCCCTCTTTTCTTTTATTTTCCCTGTAAATTTTATCTCTTCTCAGTCACTCGGTTTTTTAAAATCTTTTTTATCATTTTAAAACTTTTCTATTTATCGTTTTTTTTCATTTTTTTCTCTTGCTACTTTTTCTTTCTTTCCATTCTTTTCTCATCTGTCTTCGCTTTTTTTTATTCGCGATATCATTCCTCTTCAGTTTCATCTTCCAGACAATTCCCTTTCATTTCAGTTTTTCTTACCAATTTCCTTTCATTACCGTTTGTCTTACCAATTTTTGTCCACCATTTTTTTCCTTTACATTTAAAGGAAAACAACTAAACCAAGTAAAAATAAAATTAAGAAAATGTTTAATTCAGCATTAACTAATTTTTTAGCGATTTTATTCTTTTAAGCCTGGAATCATTGAAATTGATATTTCTTTTTTGAATCATTGAAATTGATATTTCTTTTTTCACTTTCTTTACATTATTTAAATATTTACTAGAATATATTCGCTCAAAAATTACGGAATTTACCATCCTGTAAAATTAGGGTCAAGATCATCTTTCTCTGTAAGAAGATGCCAGCGAAATTTCAAAGTCCTTATTCGTATTTAACAAGATAACGACGCCTTAACTTAATCTGGCAAAGACTGCTTACAGTATCTGTTGTCACTCAACCACACTACACGGGTCTTTTTAACAGAATTAGATAAACTGCAAGAAAACCGAATTCATGATTATCAGTAAAAAGGGAAGCCCAATATGCCAAATACCAAATACAAGTCGGTGATACTAAAAGCAAGCAGGTACAAAAATTTAAATACCTGGGAAGTGTTATAAAAAAAGATGGAAAGTGCGACACAGAGATCCGAAGACGAATTGGCATGGCGAATGAAGCATTCCAAAAGTTGTGTAAAGTATTAAGAAACAAGACAATTTCTCTAGATACAAAAAGAGTATTGGATTACAATGTGATGTCAGTTCTTCAATATGGCATTGAATGCTGGACAATATCATCGAAGATGAAGGAAAAACTTGAAACAACTGAAATGTGGTGCTCTAGAAGGATGCTGCGAATATCATGGATCGAGCATGTGAGCTATGATAAGGTCTTAGAAATGATGGAAACGAAAAGTAAATTAATACTGAGCATCAAGAAGAGACAACTAAACTTCCTGATACATGCAATGAGGACACAGGGCTTGGAGAACCTGATACTAGCAGGCCATATAGTGGGAAAAAGAGACAGAGGAATCAGCGGATAACATATTTGAAGGACCTAATCAAGTGGATGATGGAACAAGGGTTACATGGGGTAACAGAAGAAAGCTTGCTGAAAGCCACCAGGAATAAGGAGACGTGGAAGGCCATGGTCGCCTACGCCCTGAAAGGACAGGGTACATAGAAGAAGATGTTTATCCCTTGTTTCCTGTTTAGGAGTGAGTTTCCGCTACATTCTGAAGTTTTCTTGTTCTTTTTATTCCTGTCTTTGCGTCTTAATGGCATTATTGCCTTGCTTGGGGCGAATTGATTATAAGGAATAGGAAATACATTATATTTAGACTGTTGTCCTCATCTTTGTTGCTAATATTTCAGCCGGTATTCCCTCCAGATTGATATAAACCTGATGAAGACCGAAGCCTCATTAAGCAATGTTATTATATTCATGCTCAGAATGCTATCTGAACGAGCAATACAAATGCTTTATGTACGCTTTATAGACTACGCAAAATTGTTTGACAAAATACGACACAATGACATGATAGAGATGCTCCATAACCTCGACATTTTCGGAAAAGACGTTAGGATAATCAAGAATCTATATTGGCAGCAAACCGCTTGTGTACGGATAGGAAGTTAACTTAGCAGGTATATAAAAACAGAAAGGGGCGTAAGACAAGGATGTGTTTTCTGACCGGATCTTTTCAACCTGTACAGGGAAGCAATTATGAGAGAAATAAAAGCCTTGCCAGGATTAGTCATTGACGGCCAAAACTCAACAATATCCGATACCAGGATGACACGGTGCTGATTGCAGACACGAAAAGGAAAATACAGGACCTTGTACAGATGTTAGCACAAAAAAGTGAAAAGAACTGAGCATAAATCTCAAGAAAAATGAATGTACGGCCACCAGCAAAAATAAAGATACCATTATCTAGAACATCCTATCATTATTATCTTTCTCAGATATTTTTCTGCTGCACTTTCTCGTCCCTTCAGTATGTCTTGTGAGTGTCAAATTCTACATGCTTTCTTTCTTCACTATATTCTTCATTTATGTGCCTTGTCCCTTCAGGACGTAGGCGACCATGGCATTCCACGTCTCCCTATCCTTGGTGGCTCTTAGCACACTTTCTCCTGTAACATCTCGCAATCCCCGTTCTGTTATCCCCCTGGTCAGCCCCTTCAAATATGTTATCCTCTGCTTTTCTCTGTCTTTTTTATCTTCTAACTGGCCTGTTAGTATCAAGTTCTCCAAGGCCACCTTTCTCATTGAATGTCCCAGGAACTTTAGTTGTCTCTTCCTGATGCGCAATATTAATTTCCTTTTCGTTTCCACCCTTTCCAAAACCTCATCATTGCTCACATGCACGATCCATGATATCAGCAGCATCCTTCTTTCGAACAACATTTCAACTGCTTCAATTTTTTCCTTCATCTTCGATGATATTGTCCAGTATTCACTGCCATATTGAAAAACTGACATTACATTGCAATCGAGTACTCTATTCTGTGATTCTAGCGAATTTTTCCCGTCTCTTAATACTTTACTCAGCTTCTGGAATGGTTCCTTCGCCATGCTAATTTGCCTTCGGATTTCTGTGTTGCATTTTCCATCTTCTGTTAGAACATTTCCCAGGTATTTTACGTCTCAGAAGTATCAACTATCTTTATCTGATTCAAAGTAAAAGTTTAATTTTTTCTCATTTTCTTTAAAATTTCCTTGTTGGTCTAATAGTCGGTTCATGGTATTCTCAGCATCCTTCTGTAGAACCAGATGTATTTTACCTCAAGCCATATATTCATTTTCCCGGAAATTGTTTAGCATTCAATGTCATATACCAGAGTTTATATTGCATAGTTGTTAAAAACCTCTTTTACTTGTTGCTAAGGACAACTTATTGTTGCTTAATGCTTTGTTTAGCTTCGTAAAGGCGTCTTTTACGATTCCAACACGTCTTTGGATTTCTGTCTTGCATTTCTCTATGTCTTTTAAAACGCTTTCTAGATGTCCATTTTCTATAAATAATGATTTTTAAGAATACAATTCCTAGGTGTAAATTGGCTGTCATGATATAAACATTTAACATATAGAATTCAGTGTCCAAAACCAACAATTGCTTTCGCATCAAAACATAAAAAATACATGAAAAATAATTCATATTTGCAAACGTTTCAAAATAATTTGAAAATATTACATATTTATAAGTCTACCATTCGTCCTGGCCTTGAATATTGCTGCCAGACCTGGTTTGGTGTTCCTGATATATACTTAGAGATTTTTGATAAAATTCAAAGAATACGAAATGTTATAGACTTTGACCTGGCATCTCAGTTTCTGATAGACTCCCACCGCCTTAATCTAGCATTCCAGTGCTCTTTCTATAAATTCTTATTTTTAAAATTGAAATGACTATATATCACCGTAACTTCTGTGTTAACAATTTCTTCTTTCGCACTTCTCGTATGTCGAACTCTCTTCCGGCCACTTGCTTACCAGTCAAATTTGATCTTGAAAAATTTAACTGCAATGTCAATTGTTATTTTTTGTCTTCTTAATTCTTGTTCTTTATTGTTCTCTCTCCTTAATAGTGTATTTTTTTCTCATATTATGTCGCACTCAGTAAAATTCGTCTTAGGGATTTTATTGTCTTACTTGCGGGTAAATGATTAGAAAAATATATTTTATATATTCGTGAGAAATATTCTTTTCTGGTGATTTGTATATTTTGATATGAATCTAATTGATGACTGAACAAACTGAAGTTTACACATTAAATATTTATATCGTGATCGGGAAGATATTCATGAAGATTGGTGATTTTAGAACATTCGTTAATGACAAAGAACTTTCCTGAGAATCGATTTAGAAACGTAATGCGATTTGTCTCTTTTTTATGTTTGTTTAGTGTCAACATAAATTTTGCACTGTTTTTAACAAAAAAAGATAATATTTATCATAAAATGTTTACTTTTATTTATTCTGGTATTTATTTATTTTACTTTTGTGAAATAATCGACCAGCATTGAATATAATAACAGTCGCCAAACGTTCGTATCCGAGTAGGTTAGCCTGCTTGGGACACTAGACAATCGCTGTTGCAGACGCTTGCTCAGATTTATTTCTGCTTATTCAATATCCGTTGAGCACACCTGTGGTTCATAATAAAACGGTTCACAGTGAATGTTTGTTTCAGTTTTTGGAGAAGAGTGTATCGGCTGGCTGTAAGGGCAGTACGCTCAAATTTTGGATCAGGATGAATTCGTGTTAGCTCAAAATATTTATGTCTTTACTGACAATGATTGAATCGAACCCTTTCCAAAGGTGGCCTACGCTGACTGATATCAACAAGAAGTCACTTTCCTGATAGTTCGACTATGGTAAGATTCGAACTACGATATCTAGGAAAGCGAACGTTTTAAGTAGTTGGCATGAAGTGAATAAGCAATTGGGTAAAAGATTATTAAACTGAGAAGTGGGTACAGGACAAACAGCAAAATTGCTCGCTAAATGGTTGTTAGAATTCGTCTACCTCCGATTAAAATAAAACAAGAAAAAAATTCGAATACTTGGGAAGTGTTTTGACAGAGGATGGAAAATGCGGCACGGAGATCCAAAGACGCATTTGCATGGCCAAAGACACATTTCAGAAGCTAGCCCGCGTACTGAAAGACGGTAAAATCTCATTAGAAACAAAGAAGTGCTGGAATGCTATGTTATGTCTGTCTTTCTGTATGGAAGTGTATGCTGAACAATCTCAACAAAGATGAAGGAGAGGCTTGAGACAGGAGAAATATAGTTTTACAGAAGGATGCTCAGATACCATGGACAGAGCACGTGTGCAACGATGAGTTGTTGGAAATGATGCAAACGTGGAGAAAACTGATAATAACTATCAGGAAGAGACAAATGAGGTTCCTGGGACACGTAATGAGGAAGGGGAGCCTGGAGATCTTGATACTCACAGGACGGATAAATGGAAGAAAAGGCAGGAGACGGCGTACTTGATATGTCTGAGCAAATGGTTGATAGAGCGGGGCTTGGAAGAGATACCAAGAGAGGAATTACTGAAAGCGACAAGAGACAGAGCCAAGTGGAAGTCCATGATCGCCTACGAATATCCTTTTGGAAAGTTTGAGTAGTTTAGGATTGACTTCACGGTATTTCCATTCAATGTATTCCTTCGCTTAGACTACCTTCTACCAAAAGCAAGGAAACATATCCAGCCTGCTACTTCATAACTGAAAAAAGAAGAATGAATTTCTCTGTTATTTAAAAGCAAGCGAGAATTTTAAATCAGTTAAATCATTCCATTTTCCAAGCCAATATATGTTACGCCTGACCAGGGTAAATGGTGCATGATGTAAAAAAACATTATTTAAACATTAGCCTGCCAAATAAACGGCAGGTACGTAGCATCGACTACACACACACACACACACACACACACACACACACACACACATATATATATATATATATATATATATATGTAAGAGAAATTATGGCAGACACGTTATTTCATGATAAATCGGCGGTTTAGGCCTATTTCAGGCGAACCATCATCAGCTTCCGTGTTTATTGTACAAAGGATTTTACACGAATGAAATTCAAAAGACCTAGATTTTGTGTCGAGGTACCCCGATAAATATCGAAAATCGATAATCAAAAAAATCGGGTTATAGAAGGTATGATCCGATTTTAATCAAATTTGATGCACTCATAGATAAAGATATAAGAAACGATATTCAGAAGTTTCAAGCTTGCAGTTCTTACAATAGTGCAGAAAATCTATTATATATATATATATATATATATATATATATATATATATATATATATATTTAATCATTTCAGCCCGAGCAGGGCGGAAATGCCACTGATGAGCAGGGGGTTGCATAAATGTAAAAAGATTAATTAGAAAAGAGTGAGAAGTACAAACTAGTTAGAAAGGAACAATAGAAAGCAGGTGCGATGACAGATATATAGGTGGAAAGAAAGGGAAGGTTATACAGGGGTGGGGAGAGAGCTAGAGTCCAGTGGTTAGTAGATGAGTATTGACTTTGCATTTAAATTTCTGGAGGTTGTAGCCGTCAGGAAAGCAAGAATACGGGAGCGAGTTCCACAGCCGGGAAGTGCGAGAGAAGAAGCTGAAGTAGTAGAATTGTCGTCTGCATTTGGCTAACCTGACTGTAAATGGGTGGGACCCAGTTGCCAGTCTGGTTGCACGAGTAAACACCTATTGAGGAGGCATCAGTGACTTAAGCTCGTCCGAGCAGAAGCCATGCAAGTATTTATAGAACAGACAAAGGGAGGCCGCATTTCGACGATGGGGAAGTGGCTGCAGTCGAGTCGCTAGATCAGTACCTATCACATTACAGACTCTCCTTTGGAGCTTGTCAAGAACACTGGGGAGAACGGCAGGGGAACCTGACCATAAATGGCAGCAGTACGCCATGCACGGACGGATGGTTGACTTGTATATATGCAGGATGGATTCAGGTGGAAAAAACATCCTGGATCGACATAGTGACCCAACCTTCTTAGCAGTAGATTTTGCTATGGATTCAATATAGTGGTTCCATTTGAGGTCTGAGGACAGGGTAAGTTCGAGGAGGCGTAGTGTATTACTCTCAGGGAGAATCACTTGGTCCATCCTTATGGGAGGCAGGAGAGGTTGCCTGTAATGGTTGACAGACAAGAGCTTGGTCTTAGATGAATTGAAGTTGACAAGCCACTTCTTGCCCCAGTTCACCACAGAGTGTAGATCCCGCTCAAGGTCAGCAGCGAGATGATGTCTGTCCGCCACGACTGGCTTCTTACTGGAGCGGGAGTATACTGTAGTGTCATCTGCGTAGATGCCTACTTGGGACTTGATCTCATCTGGGAGGTCGTTGATGAAAATAAGGAAGAGATATATAAGGCAAGATGTTTGTGTGTGTGTCTGCTTATCTGCCTGTATGTCTGTATTTTTTCAGCCCTTTTGTTTTAGTTTTGGTTCGAGTTTGGCTCTAAGTAGGTATAATTGTAGTTTTTAGTCTCAGCCATGATACCATTTACTCAGAGGACTTATTTAGCCTTCAAAATTCAGATTACAGCCAAATAAACTTATTTGATATCGATACCAGAAATTAAAATTTGACTTACATCCATTCAGTTTTCTTTCGTTCTACGGTTTCGCTTTAAATGAAAACAACTCTTACTTTTTACTTTTTCGTGCCAACGTCCAAAGAGTCTGAGCTCCAGGACCTTAAATTAGTTTTAAAGCTTTCCTTACACCCGAGCAACACCGTGAAATACTGCTAGTTTTCCATATATATATATATATATATATATATGAAGTTTTTGTTTGTTTCTTTGTTTGTATGTCTGCATGTATGCATCCTCTTGTAAACATCAAAAAATTAAATATTTATAAAGTTAGTTGTCTGTAGGTGTGTGGCGGGTCGCATGTGTGTGTGTGTCCATCTGTCGGTCTTTCTGTCGCTGTAGGTGTTCTATTGACAGTGATATCATATGAATTAATATTCATGTCATATATCTAGCTAAACCTAACGGTTCGTGCTTCATAAAGATAACACATTTACCCATTCATCTTTTAAACAGTAAATTTAAAACGAACTGCATTACGCCCTTTATGTCTGCTCTTTTATTATGTTTATGAATATGTGATTGTGTTGTTAATGAGTTTTATAATCAAATTAGTGATATATTCAAATAAAAAAATAAATTTTGGAAGAAATCCTGTGTTTAAGAAATATCTTTTCGGTAGATGAAAGTAAGCAACCTTTTAAGTGAGGAGGACTTCAAGTGACAAAAAATCGGTTCTAGCGATAAATACTTTAAAAACTATCAACTGTAAAAAATGAGGAAACATTTATGTAAATAAGAACTTCACGGGGACAGATTGTTCTGACAAATGAGATCTTAACGCATAAATTTCAAGAATTTAACGCATAAAGAACCTATTGAAGTCAAGAAGAGACATAAAATTTCTGAAGAATGAGAAGACAGCTTTGAAGAATTTAACACACAAGATATATTGAGAAAGAGAAGTCAGCTTTAGAGAATTTAACACTCACAAGGCTTATTGAAACCAGGAAGAGACATTTGAAATTAAAGTATGAGAAGACTCCATAGCTAAATCCGCCGCTAAGACGGTCAGTTCTCTGTGTAGGGCCAAAAAGTGTTTCCCCGTTTGAAACCATCCTGCGCATATATAAATCTACCCTCCACCAGTGCATTGAATACTGCTACCATATCTGGTCGGATGCTCCTGCTATCCACCTAGGTGTCCTTGACAAAATCCAACGAAAAATCTGTAGTCATCGATCCCGACCTGGCAGCTCAGATACAGTCACTTTCTCACCGGCACAATGTGGCTTCCCTGTGTCTCTTCTACAAATACTTTCAGGGCTTCTGCTCCGATGACCTTAGCTCACCGGTGGCCCATATATATGAATTTACTCGACCTACAAGATTAGCAACTAGGTCTCACCCTTTTACTGTGAAACCAATAAAATGTAAACGCAAATTCTACTTCAGCAGCTTCCTTTCTCGCACTTCCCACCTGTGGAATTCCCTTCCATTTACTTGCTTCCCTGACAGCTACAATCTCCAAGAATTTAAATGTAAATTCAGTAGTCATCTTCTATCTCATTAACTTGCATCCCCTCTCTCATGCTCTTTTCTCCATCCATTCATCAGTATTCTTATCCTTCTCTCACTCACTTTCTGACACCCCTATAACCTGTCACTCTTTCTCATAACTTTCCTTTTATTTAACCCCCTGCACAACAGAGGCAGTTAACTGTCTTGCTTGGGGCGATATGATTATAACAAAAAAGACTGCTTAGAGAATTTAACACACAATTGAAATATTGAAGACAAGAAGAGACAGATTAAATTTCTGACAAATATGAAAACGTATTACATATGTTAACACAGGCTGGATATATTGAAGAAGAAAAAGAAATGGAAGATATCTTAAAGAATTTAACAATTACTGTGAATGTTGAAACGAACAATATTGTTAAAGTTTTCGAGAAATAAGACCGCTTAGAGAATTAAACACACAGAGGTCATATTGAGGCCTAGAATAGACTGCTGACATTTCCGAGAAATAAGAAGAGGGCTTAGTGAATTTAACACACCCTGGACAAATTAAAGTTTAGAATACTGTTGAACTTTCTGAAAAACGAGCAGACAGCTGAAAGCATTTAACATGCACGGACCATATTATAGCCAGGAAGAGACATTTGAGAGGACAGCTTAAAGATTTTAACACACACAGGATATATTGAGGTCAAGACAAACAGGATCAAACAACGTAATTATTTCCCATGAATAGATGGTAAATTGTGGCAAAGATGGATAGCGAAAGTGAAAAATTACGTTGACCAAAACAAGACGGGAAGTTGTGGAGAACTTAGATCGGCTACATTCTGAATTTAGGATGCTGTTAACTTATATCTTCTCCTTGTATGAGTTTTGTCATTTCAGGCCATAGACGATCATGGCTCTCCACAATTTTGAATAAGGTTTTGTATATCTCCGATTCATTTGAAGTTTACTAAGTCCGTTAAATGTAGTATCACGAAAGCTTATACAAACAAAGTAAACATGCATTATCTATGCGAGTATGTTTACGCAACCATCTTCTTTACTTAAAAAATTCAAAACGTCTATATTAGAACTGAAGTGTTAACCTATATGTAGGTTTTTTTCCTATTCATTTGTTACCAAATATGTAATTCTCATCAATCTAAAAAAATGCTAAATTTTGTTAATTCAGATCCTAGCAATACGAGTCAATCTGAAGTGTCAAAATGGCGAATTAATTTTTACTCTTTAATATTCACTGAATACGTCAATGGGGATAACTTTTTGATCTTGCAAAATTATAAGAAGCGATGACTGCAATGCTGTCCTTTTAATGTAATTAGAACATATAGGATCCCAATCTATGTATCCCGAATTGATTTAATTTTCTCAATAAAAAGCCTGAGAATCAATCAAAGTAAAAGTGACCAAAGTGGCGTGTGAAATGAATATATGATGGTAGGAAGTGAATATTATGAAGAGTCAGAGACAGAGAGACAAAAAGAGAGGGTTGATAACAATTGATCATTGGTTTGAAGAAGTCAGCATTAAAGTGTACAATGAGACGAGAATGTTTTACGCCAAGTGGCTACTTTTTAGTGGGAAAACCTGTTTGAGTGCAAATTTCTCTTGGGTTTAGAACACAGTGATAATGTGAGTGATGCGACACTGTGGAAATAGGATGTCGAGTAAAGGTCTGAATTGGTCGAGCTAAAAAATGGAGCTTATCTGAACATGTGCCATGTAGAGAGAATTTTACAACGCTGTTTATCATTCGACGGTTGAGGCAAAGTTTACTGCCAAGAGCTTAGCAATAGAAAAAAAGGCAAATATTTCAATTTTATTTTTAATTGAGTGATAACCATTTTTACCCAGGGAAAATTTCTCTTTTTTGCTCGTCATTTCATTGAGAGCTTGGGGTATTATAATAAACAAATAAAAGTATTCTTACAAAAAATACATGACACCAGGCTTTCCCAGTTCAGACTATTGAACCATTACAGTTTTGATTTATAGGGAGTTCAATAGCTATGCAAGCAATGGTGTAAGTGTTTATTATCCTCAGTGTGAGCTATAAGACCGCAAACATTTTAACAAATACCATAGTCTTGACTAGCATTCTTGTGATATTAGATAGATATGTATATGTGTCCCATCATCACAGTACTTGAAGGCCATTATATGGTAAAAAGCACGTAGAATTGGAGCAGAAATGTCACCCTGTTTCACTCTATTCTTTACTTCAAATAGTCCAGGCAGCTTACTACCAAGATGCACCCACAATTTCATGCAATAATGAAAACATTTAGCATCTATATCTATAACAATGACGAGGGTGGACGTTGTGTAACTATTTGTTTGTTTGATAAATTCAACTTAGCGCCTGCATTTTGTGGTCTAGCTCGACGGGAGTTGCGCTCAGATGTAGATCAAAATTTTAAAACCCTAAAGACACCTTGAAATTTTTCAGGAAGCCAAAATTAGGGATAGAAAAATATATATCACCCCACAAAGTCAGGGATCAGTTTATGTATTGATTATAATATAGAATCGATCACCCCATTTTATATTATCTATATTCATATATGTTACCCCTGCCTCTCCCACTCTAATCCAATAGAGACATTCTACATTGGACGTTGTGTAAGTATTTGCTATGTAAATTCATCATATATTTTTATTCTTATTATTCCTTAAACTACCCGAGTGAAATCGGGCTAAACTGCTAGTTTATCTATACTTCTGTGATGGGGTATTGTACCTACACTATTTACAATGTTCGGATTGTTGTCCTCATTTTTATTGCCATAATCACTAGGTTTCAGTCGTTGTAGCTCCAGTCTTCATCCGTTTAAATATGTTTAAAATGATGGAATTTGGAATCACGGCGTAAATTGTTTCAATTTCACTTTCCATATCTTTGAATATATTAAATTCAGTTAATTACCCTTGATAACACAACATTACTAGTTATTGTACCCTCCTCTGTAGTCAGGTATTAAACTCACAACTCTTTTAGTCACGTCTCTATTGGATCAATCAATCAACGCTTTTATCCATGGAGTCATGTGTCCATTAGGGAGTCACCTTAATACATTTTATTCGAACAACCCCAGATAAAATTTCTAAAATCCTTGCCTTGTCCAATGAAAATTCTTGATTCATTACTGAAGCTCATTTTCATCCAATCGCCCATTAGTTTCTCTTTAGCCAATTGTAACCTTATTTCCTTTTGTTCTTACGCTAGTGTTGGTTTTAGTTTTCTTTTGTATGTGAATACAATTTTATTCATACAGTTCTGTCAAAAACACGGACACCTTTTTCGATCCATTTATTTTTTACTTGTTTAGATGTATATTTGATATTTTCAAAGCACATTACTTTGATCTTTTGAAACTTTGATGTTCTTCTTGGTCTACCAGAATGTTTTCTTTTTTAGACCATCCCATTTCTTTTATATTTGCACCCAATTTGAAACATAGATGACTAGAAACAACCAAAATATTTCGCTAAACTCGACAATTTTAAAATTCTTTCTAATGTTTTACACTGCCGTTCTTTTGTTGAAGCCATGTTTCCTTTAAATTAGATGTGCTCATCTGCTTGTTGAGATATGCAAAAATCTTATTTTCACGGTCAACAGATTGTCATATTTAGGCTTCTGTTGGTATTCGTTTCTGAAATGCAAATTAAAATATTGTTCTGTATATTTTGTCAAAATTAAATTATCCTTAATGTTCTCCATTACATGGCTTAAAACCCATAGCATTAATTTAAATAAATTAAGCAACTTAGTTTATTGTATATTTTACCAAGCCTGGATATTCAGTTGTTAAATAAAACATGTTTATCTTTATTTATGGTTTTACTTCATAAAAGAAAATAATAATCCTAAATGTATATTTTCAAAGTTTCCTAAATTTTGCCGGAGGTTGTAATATTTTATAAATATCTCATTATTTGGATGCATTTAAATATTTTATACATATTTTAAAATGTCGTCTCACGTGGTGAAATATATTTATGTCATTCTACACAATTCATCGAAAACAAATCTCTTCAAGAAGCACTGCACAGAGACTGGCAGTTCCTCACCACAAGTGAAGAGAATAGAGCAAAAAAAAAAAAACTGTCAGGGCAAGCTACACGGGTAAAGCTCCAGCTTGAAGGTACCTAACGGTTAAAACGCAGGTATTTGGTATGACAGCTTATGTGCTAAGTATATTTTACTCTACTTTCTCTTAGCTGAATTTTGTATGGAACACTTTTTACGATAACATGACTGGGGAGCGGTGGTTGTCTGCTTTTCCCTGTGTTGGGGTATATATAATCTATATTACTACTTTATAGATAGAGAGATATTATCTAATCAGATTGAGAAAAATAAATTAGATAGATAGATAGATAGATAGATAGATAGATAGATAGATAGATAGATAGATAGATAAAATCTCAAACTATCGAGATAGATAGATAGATAAAATCTCATACTATCGAGATAGATAGATAGATAGATAGATAGATAGATAGATAGATAGATAGAATCTCATGTTATTTAGATAGATAGATAGATAGATAGATAGATAGATAGAATCGCATGTTATTGAGATAGATAGATAGATAGATAGATAGATAGATAGATAGATAGATAGATAGTATGAGTTTTGTTTAACGACATATCAGTCTCTGAGGGTTATTTAATGCCAAAAACGTCGTTTTAAGTTATTCTTTTTAATGTTCGGTTGTAGAGTTCAGTTGATTTTGTAAGATTTTAATTAAATTTTCTTGTTTTTATTCTTTTTTATTTAAAAAACGTGAAAATAACTTTTAGTTTTTTATTCAAATATGTTTTGCTGAAAATATTTTTTCCTTCAAAAATGTGTTATGAAAATAATTTTTTCTTCCGAATTATTTTGATGGTTATATTTTTCCTTCAAAAATATATATTTGTCTATAAAAGTCTATTTTTATATTTATATTTCTATAAAAGTGAATCTTTTTACTTTCCTAGTCTTTTGACCGAGGTTTTACGGAGAATACAGCGTCAGTAGTTCATAGTGGCTATCGCCTCTACTCAGTCAGCATATTATAACACAGCACCCGTCAGCTTCCGACGGGGACAAACTAAACATACTACGGCTTCAATCCAGTGACTTGTATATATAATTCGTACTAACTCGTATTCGTGGATTACTAACCTGCGATCAAGTTTGTATCTTTTACGTTAATATTCTTATTTTTCTATCACAAATTCTGGTTGTTATTCCATTTATATATTCCACAACAGAGATAGATAGATAGATAGATAGATAGATAGATAGATAGATAGATAGATAGATAGATAAACTAGCAGTATAGCCCGGCGTTGCTCGGGTGTAATGAAAGCTTTAAAACTAATCCATAGTCCTGGAGCTCAGACTCTTTGAACGTTGGCTCGAAAGACTAAAAACTAATAGTTGTTTCCAGTTAAAGCGAAACCGTAGACTGAAAGAAAAATGAATGGATGTAAGTCAAATTTGATTTCCTGGTATCGATATCAAATAAGCTTTTTTTTCGTCGTAAACTGAATTTTGAAGGCTAAATAAGTCCTCTGAGTAAATGGTATCATGGCTGAGACTACAAATATAACTACTTAGTGTCAAACCCGAAGCAAAAACTAAAATAAAAGGGCTGAGAAAATACAGAAATACAGGCAGCCAAACAGACATACACACAAACATCTTGATTTTATATATATATATATATATATATATATATATATATATATATATATATATATTATCGATTTTCTGCACTAATGTAAGAACTGCAACCTTGAAACTTCTGAATATCGTTTCTTTTTTTCAATTATCGATTTTTGATATTTATCGGGGGTACCTCGACACAAAACCTAGCTAAGAACACTCACAGACGCTTATAGTACAACTGTGTAAATTTTCAAAAAACCGTTTCAGCCATTTCGGAGTCAATAGATAACGGACACACACACAGACACACACACACAGAGACAAAGTTCCATTCAGAAATAAGTTCAGACAGATAGATAGATAGATAGATAGATAGATAGATAGATAGATAGATAGATAGATAGAATATCATCTTATTCAGATAGATAGAATCTCATCTTAGTGAGATAGAATCTCATTATAATGAGATAGATAGATAGATAGATAGATAGATAGATAGATAGATAGATAGATAGAATAGAATCTCATATTATTAAGATAGATAGATAGATAGATAGATAGATAGATAGATAGATAGATAGATAGATAGATAGAATCTCAGATAGATAAATAGATAGAATCTCACATTATTAAGATAGATAGATAGATAGATAGATAGATAGATAGATAGAATCTACATTATTAAGATAGATAGATAGATAGATTAGATAGATAGATAGATAGATAGATAGATAGATAGATAGAGTGTGAAGGAGAAAGGAATCAAGAAAGTAATCTGATGCCAAAAATGGACAAATCATAAAGAAATAGTTTAAAGAAAGTGATATTATAGCGGAGATCGATAACAGGGACATTTGGTCAATATTTCCCAGAAAATTGTCACAAGCGGCACTTCTGGAAAGGAAATTTTAATTTTGATTTACTGTCATACAATGCGATAAGCATCGTTTTGCTAGTCTTACCGGCCTGAAAATGAGTTTAAACACTTAGTCATTGAAGGAATTCAGTATCAATCGTTAAATATATCGTTATGAACCCTTTCTTCCTTAATTACTAATTTACTCCATTACTCACCCACTTCTTTACTACTTACTTATTACCTATCAATCTATCTCAGTTTACCGATGTAGCTATTCATATTTTCATTCAGTTTATGTCCTGAGTACGATGGTAAACTGCATCCGGCAGCAAGGCCTTTGCAATAAATTTCAAATCGCCTGAAGACACCACTCTTGGTAGAAACCTAGGTTGCGTAATAACTCGTTTACAAATGGAAATTATATATACATATTATAAAATAAATATATTTTCTTTTGTCTATGGCACGACCTAGAGTTTCATGCGTTATGCAATCATCACGTACATATTTAAGACTGATAGTTTAATAAATTTTAATTTAAAATTCACTCGATGTTCACGGGAACTAAATATCATAAATTAAAGTTATTGCTTTTTTTAATAACAAAACTGAACATTTAAATATTTTAAGCTTGCGTGTAGATAAAAATTTAAAATTTAAAAATAAACTGTAAAATAAAGAATATTAAAAATAATAAAACGGTGAGAAAAGAAATCAAAGGGGCGTAAATCATAAAACGTAAAAATTTAAATTGTTATTATAAAGCAAATAACCTTCAAACATGTGTAGCGGTGGTTGTTTACGGACCTACAATTACAAGAAATGAAATTTTCTTTTTTAGTGTAGGCATTATCTACAGTCTTAGTTATTAGTAATATTGTCCATTTTAAGACTGCAGGAGTACCTAACCCAAATTAAATGAAGATCATACAGGTAATCTATCAAGCCCAAATCTCTCCAAATAACAAAAATAATTACCAAACTCATATTAGTATTTTCCGCTAGTGAATTTAAAAAACGTTATTGCACTAACCCCCAATCTAAGATTTCAAACATCCCTTTCAAAAAGAATTTGGGAAATGAAAGAAGAGGGACTAAATCTCGTAGCAAATTGTAAATTGATAGGTTCACTGCACACACACCAAAACCTTTACGATATGTTATTTAATATATATAGCTATATATTTATATACAGTGTGTATATATATATATATATATATATATATATATATGTATGTATTTATTGTTATATATATGTGTTATTATGTATGTAGATATATGATTGCATATATATTTATGTATAATTATTTATATCTTAGATGTAGGTGTATTCTAATACTCATATATGTAGATGATCCTATATGTATGTATGTATATGTATAATTTCTGAAAAATATTTTTTCCTCTATACTATCAGCCACATATTTCATTTATTATGCAAATACAGTACAAAATTAATTTACCGGAAATATACTCAAAAAGAAATTGATACCCGGAAGTTTACATGCAAGAAAATGAAAAAGATAATATAAGAATGAATAATGGGAGGTGTGTTAAAAACGAAAGTAGATTTTGTTAGAAGGTTTTCCTCTTCTTTCATTTTAATGAAATTAAAGAAGTGGGGCTAAACTCCATGGTTTTAGATACCAACTAAATACAATTTCTTGGTTTGTTTTCCCAATTCCCGAATACTTTTTCTGCCTAAAAGTTTCATTTTAAACCTTTTTTTTCATCTACCCTTTTAGTGTTTCATTCATGTCAATAATCAATTTATTGATTTAGTGAGATAACTTAAGGGAATCTATGATCTACACTACAATTATCTATATATTTAGAATTCCCTATAACAGTCATTCTATATTAGGGATTTCCTCTCTATATGTGTACTTATATATTTTCTTTACAAATTTATATACAGTACTGTGCAAAAGTATTAGAACAAGAACTATTTTATCTTTTATGAGGCATAATGACATAAAATAAACAATTTAATTAACAAGAAAAATACTTGTTACAAAATAAATTTAATATTTAGCATAATAGCCCTTTTCTTTGATTACACCTTTGCTTCTTTTTCACTTCAATATACCCTTAATCAATAATCTAGCCATTTCATTTCATTTCATTCTGCGTTCCCATAATGTTTTTTCTAATTCTTAGTAATAATTTCCTTTAAAAACATATACAGTAGTGTGCAAAAGTATTAGGATACGAACTAGTTCATTGTTTCTGAGGTATATTGACAGAATATAAACAATTTAATTAAAGTAATTTGATTTGATTTACTCAACAAATGCTTTAATAAGAAATAATACTTGTTACAAAATAAATTTAATATTTAGTATAATAGCCTTTGCTTTGATCACAGCCTTCATTGTCAGACGTTGACATCACAAGCTTTTTAAATCTATCTAATGGTATCTCCTGCCAAGCATCCTGTATTTGTTTCCAAAGTGTGTCTTGCAAAGTAATATTAGATTTATCAATTCGAGAGGGGGAAATAAGAAAAAAGTCAGTCATATCCAAGGATAATAGAATAATGAGTAGTTTCAAATTAACTTGTTTAATAGAAAATAGGAAAAATTAAATAAATCTTCCTTTTAATATATTTCTTTTACACCTAGTTTTAAATGATCAATATTTATTAGCAATTCACTTGGCTTTTTAACCTGTATTTGAATTTCAGTGAGAAGTCTAGGAAAATCATCCCTGTCCTAACACTTTTCCACACTAACTGTAGTGTGCAAAAATGTTAAGTCAGGGGTGATTTAAAACTTTATTTTGATGCCTTATAAAAGATAGAATATTTCTTGTCCTAGTACATTTTAAGAGTATTATATATATATATATATATATATATATATATATATATCCGCAGACAGATCTGTTTCGCTGTATCACAGCTTATTATTACGGTTAGACATCCGATTGCTTTTTACCCAGGATTGAAACCCGACCGAATTGGCGTCCGTTGGCGATTCTACCTCTGAGTTATGGGCGCTCTGTAGAAGGAGGCAGACCTTTAGCTTGTGATATATCATGTATTCATACGCCAGTAGTGAAAGTGTTCTAATTAATTAGTGAATGAACGATGCGTAGATGCTACAGTAGCTACTGTTTTATTTTTCAAAGTCTACCATTCTTCCAGAGTTCTCAGTCAGGGTGAGAGCGTATATATATATATATATATATATATATATATATATATATATATATATACGTGTGTATACACATTATTTGTCAAAATTCCCGGTTAAGACCCCCTCCAATACAATATTTTTTTCATCCATCCTCTTTAATTCCAGTCTCTACAATAGTAAGACGATATTATTTTAAACGGAAATTTTTTTGAAAAAAACTTTTGGCAGAGCCGAATATTACACCATGTCATCTTTTTTCTCTATTTCTCTTTTGCCTCTTTTTTCTTTTTTCCTTTTTCTTTTTTCAATTTATGTATCTATCCCTTTCTTTCCACTCTTCTTTAGGTAGTGTTTTCTTACGACGGCTGTCGGGTGTGAATTTTTCTTCTTTTGTCCCCACCATCTCTCTTTTAACTATTTCCCTGTACTACCCCGTTGTTTTACCGTCCTGTAATCTAAAAGTCATTTTCAATGATCAAGTCTTGAATCCTTTTCGCCATCTTTCTTTTCTTTTTCTCTTCTTCACTACCCTCCGTATCAATGTCTTGATGAGATCCTTCTAACAAAATCTCCTCTCTTTTTTAACTCCCCTCCCATTATTCTTTCGTATTTTACCATATTTTTTTCCTTCAATCATGTAAACCTCCGGTGTATGAATTCCTATTGAGTAAACTTCCGGTATACAAATTTGTACTGTATTTGCATAATAAATTTATTTTGTCGCCGAAGAAGCTATATTCCTCCTGGTTGAAATGGCCATACGACATACGTAAATTTTCGGAGGTTTGTTTATATATAATCAAAGAATACCTAGTGAGCCAGACAGACCTACCTAGGTTTCACCTAAACGGATCGTCAGGGAAAGCTTTTCCTGGTGATCCGTTTAAGTGAAACATAGGTAGGTTTGTTGGCTCACTAGGTATACTTTATTTATTCCGCTCTACCTAAGTATTGAGCGCTTTCTGTTAGTTGATTACTCGTATCGGGTTTTCTTCTTTTTTCTTTTTTTTGTCTACGTGCTGACACGGTCCGAACCCTTTGGACTGATGTTCATGTACTTAGCTCTTTCTTTTATTAAATCCGTTTTTTCCCTTCTTCGTAGATTCGTGAAAGGTTTTTCGACACGAGTATAGTTATAATCTCTTTTATATATATATATATATATATATATATATATATATATATATATATGGTCTATCTACCTTTGTCAGTCTGATCCATTTATTTATATCTTTCTCTATCTCTCTCTATCTCTCTCTCTCTTTCTTTCTTTCTGTATATATATATATATATATATATATATATATATATATATATATCCACAGACAGATATATATCGCTGTATCACAGCTCAACAGTACGGTTAGAAATCCGATTGCATCTAGCCAGGATTGAAACCCGACCAAATTGATCTATCTATCTATCTATCTATCTATCTATCTATCTATCTATCTATCTATCTATCTATCTCAATAATATGAGATTCTATCTATCTAGCTATCTAGTTATCTATCTAGCTATCTCAATAATATGAAATTCTATCGATCTATCTATCTAGCTATCTAGCTATCTATCATGCTATCTCAATAATATGAAATTCTATCTATCTATCTATTTATTTCTATCTATCTATCTATCTATCTATCTATCTATCTATCTATCTATCTATCTATCTATCAATAATCTATGAAATTCTATCTATCTATCTATCTATCTATCTCAATAATATGAAATTCTATCTATCTATCTATCTATCTATCTATCTATCTATCTATCTTGATGTTTGTCTTGGGGTTGACGTGTGTGTATTTTAATTCATACACATAAAGACAAATTTATCAGGAATTGGCACTTTGGTCGTTTTATCCACTAGAATTGTCTGATTGCTTTTAATTCATTAAACGGTCCGTTGGTTTGTCATTTCTTGTCTCCTTACATAACGTTAACGTGTACATTTCTAAAACCATCATCCCTCATCCTTGCCGGCATCTCTCGTACTCTCTTTACACGTTATTCCCATTTTTCCAAACTTTGATCAATGTACGGAATTTATTCAGTAGGGCAGATATCGACCCGTTAAGTAAGCATGACTTTTGGCCAACATACGTGAACAATGGTCTGATGCCGACCTAACCGTTCTTACAGCTATCGCTTGCTTTCTAATTAAGACTTAACCAGCTGATGGCATTTTTGATTTGAAAGATTTGGGAGTTCAACTGTTACTCATTTATTTTACACACACGCGCTCACACAAAAACACACACAGATACACACACACACACACACACACACACACACACCACACACACACACACACACACACACACACACACACACACACACACGCATACATTGATTATGCATATCTGGAATTATAATTTTAACGCAGAGAATCCACGTAGAGAAAATCAGTCATAATGAAAACACGATAGATAGATAGATAGATAGATAGATAGATAGATAGATAGATAGATAGATAGATAGATAGATAAACCAATTGATTGGTAAAGCAAGACAGATAGACAGATAATGATGAAATAAGAATAAACAAATAAACCGATAAAGTTTAATGAACAGATAGATAGAGAACTGAGGATTAATAAATGAGTACTTGGGAAAGTATTTTACACATGCTTTTAATATACTTTCACCAGGTTTGTGGAAGTTGCTGGGAAGACACTATTAAGCTAGACTGCCAAAGTGGAAAGTTTCTGTCTACCAACAAATCAATATTCGAAGTCAAACTCTTGCACCGACAAAAAGTTCCAACCTTGTTATTACGAGAAAATGAAACATTCTATCAGTAGAACCGATAATTCGTTCGGAATATGGTTATAATAATTCTGTTAGCTTTTCGTTTACCGTTGATGCCGATCTGGTAAAGCAAGTAATAGTTGTTTTTTTTTTTGATGATTATAAAAATTCGTTTAGGTTGCCGTTTATCGAAGATTCCAATCAGGTAGGGTAATTAAGTAATAGTTGATGCTTTTTTGATGGTTATATTAATGCTGCTAGATTTCCGTTTATCGTTGATTCCAATCTGGTAGGGCAACCAAATTATCCTTGATGCTAATTTTTATGGTTATAATAATTCTGTTCGCTTTTCGTTTATGGATGATTCTAATCTGGTAGGGAAACTAAGTAATCGCTTATGTTAATTTCAGTGGTTATAATAATTATTTTCGATTACCGTTTATCGATGTTTCCAATCCGGTAGGATATCTAAGTACTCGGTGATGCTAATTTTTATGGTTAAATAATTCTGTCCGCTTTACGTTTATGGATGATTCTAATCTGGTAGGGAAACTAAGTAATCGCTTATGTTAATTTCAGTGGTTATAATAATTATTTTCGATTACCGTTTATCGATGTTTCCAATCCGGTAGGATATCTAAGTACTCGGTGATGCTAATTTTTATGGTTATAATAATTCTGTTCGCTTTTCGTTTATGGATTATTCTAATCTGGTAGGGAAACTAAGTAATCGCTTATGTTAATTTCAGTGGTTATAATAATTATTTTCGTTTACCGTTTATCGATGTTTCCAATCCGGTGGGATATCTAAGTACTCGGTGATGCTAATTTTTATGGTTATAATAATTCTGTTCGCTTTTCGTTTATGGATGATTCTAATCTGGTAGGGAAACTAAGTAATCGCTTATGTTAATTTCAGTGGTTATAATAATTATTTTCGATTACCGTTTATCGATGTTTCCAATCCGGTAGGATATCTAAGTACTCGGTGATGCTAATTTTTATGGTTATAATAATTCTGTTCGCTTTTCGTTTTATGGATGATTCTAATCTGGTAAGAAACTAAGTAATCGCTTATGTTAATTTCGGTGGTTATAATAATTATTTTCGATTACCGTTTATCGATGTTTCCAATCCGGTAGGATATCTAAGTACTCGGTGATGCTAATTTTTATGGTTATAATAATTCTGTTCGCTTTTCGTTTATGGATGATTCTAATCTGGTAGGGAAACTAAGTAATCGCTTATGTTAATTTCAGTGGTTATAATAATTATTTTCGATTACCGTTTATCGATGTTTCCAATCCGGTAGGATATCTAAGTACTCGGTGATGCTAATTTTTATGGTTATAATAATTCTGTTCGCTTTTCGTTTATGGATGATTCTAATCTGGTAGGGAAACTAAGTAATCGCTTATGTTAATTTCAGTGGTTATAATAATTATTTTCGATTACCGTTTATCGATGTTTCCAATCCGGTGGGATATCTAAGTACTCGGTGATGCTAATTTTTATGGTTATAATAATTCTGTTCGCTTTTCGTTTATGGATGATTCTAATCTGGTAGGGAAACTAAGTAATCGCTTATGTTAATTTCAGTGGTTATAACAATTATTTTCGATTACCGTTTATCGATGTTTCCAATCCGGTGGGATATCTAAGTACTCGGTGATGCTAATTTTTATGGTTATAATAATTCTGTTCGCTTTTCGTTTATGGATTATTCTAATCTGGTAGGGAAACTAAGTAATCGCTTATGTTAATTTCAGTGGTTATAATAATTATTTTCGATTACCGTTTATCGATGTTTCCAATCCGGTGGGATATCTAAATACTCATTGATGCTATTTTTTATGGTTATAATTCTGTTCGCTTTTCGTTTATGGATGATTCTAATCTGGTAGGGAAACTAAGTAATCGCTTATGTTAATTTCAGTGGTTATAATAATTATTTTCGATTACCGTTTATCGATGTTTCCAATCCGGTAGGATATCTAAGTACTCGGTGATGCTAATTTTTATGGTTATAATAATTCTGTTCGCTTTTCGTTTATGGATGATTCTAATCTGGTAGAGAAACTAAGTAATCGCTTATGTTAATTTCAGTGGTTATAATAATTATTTTCGATTACCGTTTATCGATGTTTCCAATCCGGTGGGATATCTAAGTACTCGGTGATGCTAATTTTTATGGTTATAAAAATTCTGTTCGCTTTTCGTTTATGGATGATTCTAATCTGGTAGAAATAAGTAATCGCTTATGTTAATTTCAGTGGTTATAATAATTATTTTCGATTACCGTTTATCGATGTTTCAATCCGGTAGGATATCTAAGTACTCGGTGATGCTAATTTTTATGGTTATAATAATTCTGTTCGCTTTTCGTTTATGGATGATTCTAATCTGGTAGGAAACTAAGTAATCGCTTATGTTAATTTCAGTGGTTATAATAATTATTTTCGCTTACCGTTTATCGATGTTTCCAATCCGGTGGGATATCTAAGTACTCGGTGATGCTAATTTTTATGGTTAAATAATTCTGTTCGCTTTTCGTTTATAGATTATTCTAATCTGGTAGTGCAACTAAGTAATCGCTTATGTTAATTTCAGTGGTTATAATAATTATTTTCGATTACCGTTTATCGATGTTTCCAATCCGGTAGGATATCTAAGTACTCGGTGATGCTAATTTTTATGGTTATAATAATTCTGTTCGCTTTTCGTTTATGGATGATTCTAATCTGGTAGGGAAACTAAGTAATCGCTTATGTTAATTTCAGTGGTTATAATAATTATTTTCGTTTACCGTTTATCGATGTTTCCAATCCGGTAGGATATCTAAGTACTCGTTGATACTAATTTTTATGAATATAATAATTCTGTTCGCTTTTCGTTTATGGATGATTCTAATCTGGTAGGGAAACTAAGTAATCGCTTATGTTAATTTCAGTGGTTATAATAATTATTTTCGATTACCGTTTATCGATGTTTCCAATCCGGTAGGATATCTAAGTACTCGTTGATACTAATTTTTATGAATATAATAATTCTGTTCGCTTTTCGTTTATGGATGATTCTAATCTGGTAGGGCAACTAAGTAATCGCTTATGTTAATTTCAGTGGTTATAATAATTATTTTCGATTACCGTTTATCGATGTTTCCAATCCGGTGGGATATCTAAGTACTCGTTGATGCTAATTTTTATGAATATAATAATTCTATTCGCTTTTCGTTTATGGATGATTCTAATCTGGTAGGGAAACTAAGTAATCGCTTATGTTAATTTCAGTGGTTATAATAATTATTTTCGATTACCGTTTATCGATGTTTCCAATCCGGTGGGATATCTAAGTACTCGTTGATGCTAATTTTTATGAATATAATAATTCTATTCGCTTTTCGTTTATGGATGATTCTAATCTGGTAGGGAAACTAAGTAATCGCTTATGTTAATTTCAGTGGTTATAATAATTATTTTCGATTACCGTTTATCGATGTTTCCAATCCGGTAGGATATCTAAGTACTCGTTGATGCTAATTTTTATGAATATAATAATTCTGTTCGCTTTTCGTTTATCATTGATTCCAATCTTGTAGCAACACCGATTACTTAGTTGCCCTACCAGATTGAAATCATCGATAAACGAAAAGCGAACAGAATTATTAAATAATTGTTGATGCTAATTTTTATGATTATAATAATTCTGTTTGCTTTTAGTTTATCGATGATTTCAATCTGGTAGTTCAACAATGTAATCGTTGATGTAGATGCCTATTAACGAACATCTCTGGTTCTTCATCAACTACACCAACAACCTGATTTGTATTGCAACTCTGCTGAGCAAAACTATAATTTTCGTAGTACTGATCAGATTTTTTACCTTGGTATCCCGTCAACCTGAATTTAAGCGTGCTAGTAAATTCTCATATAGGTCCCACTCATTTACCGATGGAACAGTTCAATATAATAGCAGTCCTACTCCATTAGTTTATTTTCTCGCACTTCCGGCATTTGGAAAGCCTTACATTTTACTTGCTTCCTTAATAGCTACAATCTTCAAAAAGTTTAATTCAACATCAATTCTCAACTTTTATTTTTTTATATCCCGTTCATCTTGTATCCTTTCAAAACCCACTGTACCCTGTCTTTTCTCGCACTGTAACTCTTGCGCACTAGTGCCGGTCCCTACTTTCTTGGGGTGAAATGATTGAAAAAACATTCAACTTATGTTTTGTCTTCTCACTTTCAAGTAGCTACCAACGATGCTGCATGACATAATGGCCTAACTAATCGAACAAATGATCAATAGATATTTGAAAAAAAAATAGTTTGTAAAGCGTTTAAATATTCTAAATCAGAACATTATCATATATTGTTAATACAAATCAATCCTTAAATTTTTTTAACTAATATCACTCAATCATAATGCAAAATATAGTAAAGGATATATTCAAGTTAATCAATAGGGGTATATGAAGAATTCCTAACTATATCCGGTAGTGAACCTATTACAATGCCTACATATGACAGTAATTTCATTACGGTTATTTAATAGAACCTTATTTTAAAGGAATCTAATAATGTGTACTTTTTCATCTAGACACAGAAAGCATGTGTCATTTAAGAGTTATATATTCTTATTTTTTATTATGATTATTATTTTTTTTTATTTCTATTTTTTATTTTTTTTTTTTTTATTTTTTTGTTAAATAAAACAAGACTGGGACATAACATCCGTTTGAATATAAAGTCCTGAGAAGTGAATACATCATAGTGGTACCTCCAAGAAATTTCGAAGTCAGCTCAGTTCAGTCCGTTTAGTCCCATACGTGATACACGCTTTGGGTGATCATGTCTCGAAAGAGACATGACTGAATTGGCAGAAGATTATCACGCAGTAAATTGCCATTGCTTTCTGCGGTAGGTTGGTTGCCAGCCAAGGCTAGAGAAGCCAATCTGTCCTATTATTTAACCCATAACTGGAGGGAAGAGACGGATTAATACCTTTCCCAGGGGTATTTGTGCGTAAGTGAATGCAAGGAATTCAACTGGAATTCGAGCTCGGCTCTCTAATTTGTCCTTCCGAGTCGATATCCACTGCACCACAACACACACATCCATATATATAGTCATCCGCAGACAGATCTGTTTCGCTGTATCACAGCTCATCAGTACTGTTAGACTATATATATATATTATATATTATATATATATATATATATATATATATATATATAACATGTTTCGTTAAAAGCGCCCAACAATAAAGATTTTAGTAATTTTTTCTTTAATTTTTCCACTGTTCTTGCATGTTTACTTTTTGCTAGAGATAATGAGTGTAAAAATATCCCATAATTTTAGACTTTCCATGCGCTTTCAGCTACTTTAGTGGCCATTTTCAAGGATGTAATTTTTCCGTTGTTATTATGTTCCTATTTTTTATTGTAATGTAATTTCTGTGTTTTGTGTTTTTGAAAAGCAGACCGTCTGTCTGTTTTTTTAAAAAGTTTCACAACTCCATTTCCACTTCTAAATAATGTAAGGTTAATGGTAGAATAATTTATATATATATATATATATATATATATATATATATATATATATCGCCTCTTATAAAAAGATGCCTTTGAAATTTTGAGTGAAATAGTATGTTTGTGTTTTCAACAAAAATTCTTATAAGGTTTCTTGTAATTTAGGTGTTCATAAATGTTTTTTATTGCAATATTATTAGATAGGTGGCAATGTAAGGTGTCTACTTAGAGAAATGGTAGTATAGCCAATATAGGTAATTGATTTTAGACAAGAAATCCACTTTTGTACAGGGCATTAAAATTCATATTATACATTCGTCATCGCTAGTTTAGAATTCGTCCTGTTTATAATTAATGTGCAATTGCTTGCAATAAAATATGCCGATGGTCTTTTGTGTGATTTTAAATATTACTGTTATGCATTTTTAGTAAGAATAATTTTCTTTGTTTGTCAATAATGTCGTTGAAAAAATTATTGTTGACTAGTGTTTGTTTTTGTGTGATTTAGTTCTCTCAAAAATATTCTTTAAGAGGAAGAATTGTTTTACTTGTAACTGTCGTTAACTGCTCTCGTTAACTGCTGTATATGACTACTCGTAACTGCTCCCTGGAAGTCAAGCAGGCAATTTATACATAGCAATAGGAAGAGTTTATTCCTCGTAAGAGGGCACGATACTAGGGTCAAATCATTTAGAATCTGGCGCTATGATGTCTTTGCAAAGATACGATTGTCCTGTTTTCTCTAAACTCTAAAATAAAAGCCTTGCTGCCTCTTGCTTTCCTGAATGTTGCAAATCCTCTTCTGTAGTTCAAGACTTTAAGAACTCAGGCAAATTGTTTGAACCTTTCAACTAACAGCCTATCAGCCATCTGCCTTTTTTTTTAGCAAAATGCTAGAGGCTCTAATTAACTTAAATCACTCTGTATTCTTTCAGATAAGCAATAAGGCTTCCGCTTCTTTAGATTCTGATGTGTTAACGATAACCGTTGAAATTGTTCAAAAGTTCTTCATATAAGAATAGTGAAATTGGGTCTGCTGCTTTGGATATCCCGAAGAAATTTGATAGAATTTGGCATATTGGCTTTCTTCACAAGTCGAAAATTTGAGTATTTCTGGAGAAAGTTTTGAACTGATTCGGTCTTTCTTATTACATCACGAAACACTCTTCTAGATCCTTTTTAAATAAATGCTTCTGTTCCCCATAGTTCTCTACACTTGAACCAACATTGTTTCCAATTTTCATGAATGATCTTCCTGATAGCATCAGTTCTCAACTTGGTATCTATGCTGATGACACAACTATTTACTCCTGTCTTAATAATAGGACTGGTCGGTTCAAACCGGCAGTTTTATCGCTTGTTGATCTTCCGGCTTCTTTCTTCACAGTGAACTTTGATCTTCAAAAATTTAAATGCAATGTCAGTCGTTATCTTTTGCCTTCTTGTTATTTTATTGTCTTCTCTCATTACTAGTACTTTTTCTCAGGTTATCTAACACTCATTAATCCCTTGTGTTCAAGTGATTTTATTATCTTGTTTGAGGTGATATGATTAAAAGATATTCTGTTTTTCCAACATAAATTCTTTCCTTATTTCAGCAACGAATATGAATCGGATAAATCTTCAGAGCAAACTTCAGCTAATAACTACGTGGGCATTATTCCACTTTTCTACCAAAAATAACTTCCTGACAAACGCTAGGTGTTTCTTTTTTTGCTTTGTTTTTTTTTTTTTTTTTTTTGTTTTTTTTATCTGTTTTTTTTTTTTTTTAGCAGGTTATAAAAAAGAGTGCCAGGTCTTCCTTTTTTCTTTTTTTTTTTTTAATCATATCACCCCAAGCAAGCCGAAAACGCCACTGATGCGCAAGAGGCTATGTAAGAGTGAAAAGATTAGAAAAGAGAAAACCGGAAACCACATCCTAAACAGGAAACAAGGGATGAACCTCTTCACCTGTTCAATAGACGAGGGTGGAGTGTGAACCAGGCGATAGTTTAGTCTATCTACTCCAATTGAAAAAATAAAATAAAATAAAATAAAAAAAACTACATCTGTATTTTATCCAAAAAAAAGAGGAATCTTGTTACCCTTTTAGGAGACTTTTTAGTGAACAATGTATCTCATTGTACACAACACTGCATATAAATGCTGTAAGCTGGCAATTATATCTCTAACCTAAATCTCTCTCAACATTTGTAATAAGATTTTACACACACTGTATATAAGAATAAGTGCACACCAATATATATACTTCAATTTATAACATTCTTCATATTTCTATTATGCTAAGACAATGTTGTTGCATAAATATAATTACTATTTATATTATCTAATATGGTTTGCAATTTTTTCCCTATCTTCTCTGCGTAAAAATATCGCATGCGACTAAAATACTATTTATCGGCTATCTTTCTCGCATAGGTGTATTTTCTACAAGAAAATAACTCATTGATCCTTATATGCGCGTGTTGGTGCAGCAGATATAGGCTTTAAACGTGAAATCGGAGAACCGAGTTCGAAATACTTTTGAAATAGTTGCACTTACTTACGCGCAAATACTCTTATAAAAGGTATTAATCCGTCTCTTCCCTCCATCTATGGGTCAAATAGCAGATTCGGTTTTATAGGTTTGGTAGGCAACCGGTCTATCGCAGAAAATAACAGTAACCTAATTCAGCAATCCTCTGCCTTGTCAGGCATGTCTTTTTCGAGAAAGGATCGCCCAAGATTGTATAATGCATGGCACTCAACTGTCTGGATCCTAATATATATATATATATATATATATATATATCAATTCGGTCGGTTTTCAATTCTGGGTTAAAAGAAATAGGAGTCTAACCGTACTGATGAGCTGTGATACAGCAAAACAGATCTGTCTGTGGATGACTATATATATATATATATATATATATATATATATATATATATATATATTATGTTATTTTTAGAAACTTGACAAAAAAAGTGTTAAGTGCTACAAGATAGGAAAATATAGAGGGACATGATCTCCTACATTCGGATGGGGCTCGGCTCATAAAATAAGGTAGCAATCACACGACTTCATTACTGTTCTCAAGCGACTTCTTGTAAAATAAAATCCTTGAATACAGCGGTTACTGAACATTAGGTTTATAAGTCCCAAAAATTCAGTTGTTTTTAAGGACACATGGCCCAGTGGATATAGACGTTGTTTAGTTCCTGTGACTTGACCCAAAGAATTGTGAGTTCTATACCAGGCTACAACAGTGGTGAACAAGTAACTTGCAATGTTAAAAGGGAGATAACGCATGACTTCCAATGGAAGCATTACTACGCAAGGAATGAAGATCCGGTTCGATATTCCTAGCATACAGAGCGTACAACGGCCGACATGTCGTATAAATGGCAACAAAGATGAGGACAATAGTCCGAATAATGTAAATACTTTAAATACTACCTCATTTCAGAAATATAGACAAATACTTAAATACAGATATTATAAAACAACTACGATGCTCTTCTTCAGATTTGGTGAATTCATTTTTGAAGTTTACTCTGTAAAACGCCAATAAAGATATTCAGTTTAACATTATTAATCGTGTACTTCGTGATTCGTTGTTTGAATTAGCCGCCATTTGTTGAGAAACAACAATGGCAACGACACACATTTTTGCAACTTTTTGCAGTAGCCAGCAATAGCATATTGTTTTGGTGATATGGTATTGCTCGTTTTCGCATAAACAGCTGCATATTTACCCATTCAGGATAGTAAGCAAGTATCATTTTTTTTTCTTTTTAGGATTTTTTAGCCTTTTTATTGCATTAAGGATTTGCGTTGTGGTGCAGTGAATATTGACTCAGAATGATAATTCGGAGTACAGAGTTCAAATTCCAGTTGAATTCCTCACATTTTACTTACGCACAAATACCCTTGGGAAATGTATTAATCCGTCTCTTCCCTCCAGTTAGGGGTTAAAAAATAAAGCAAATTGGGTTCTATAACCTTGGCTGGCAACCATTCTACCGCAGAAAACAATGGCAACCTATAGCGGGATAATCTGCCCAGTCAGTAATGTCTCTTTCTAGACATGATTGCCCAAGCGGGTATCACGTATGGGACCTAACTGACTGATGGCATGGAAAACTTAAGAATCATTAATAATTGCTTTATTTACTGTATTTCCTAAGCTTTGTTCTACTACAACAATATATATGAAGAATGTAGCTCGTATATCTAATAGTCTCATATTATTGAAGCATGTAAGTTTTCTAGCCAGAGAGAGAGAGAGAGAGAGAGAGAGAAAGGAAGAGAGAGAGAGAGAGAGAGAGAGTGAAAATATTTGTTTACACTTATCTTTGTGCGACAAAACAACTTTTAATTTTTGTCCAAACGAGCGAAGTACCGTTAGTCAAGTATCAGGCTATACATAATGTCCAGAGAATGAGTAGCCGTCTGGCAAGTGACCGCACAACGGATTTTCGCAATGCCCATTCAGTTATATATCGTTTGTTGAGCTGACGTCCGCTAGCCCGTTGACGACTCAAGAGGATTAAATGCTTCAAAAGGCAACGCTTGTTTTGATGAATGATATCTTAATGGATTAGGAATACGCTAGGAATAAATGACAACGGTGATCTGATTCTATGTGGATGTGATCCCCCAATTATGGATAAGGACACTAAACGGCGGAAATGGAAAGAGCAAGTCCGCCATTTGCAAATGCTACTACTGGTTAGAGAAAAAACATTTTCGACCAAAAGCATTCGCCTAAGTGTGATTTTATTTATTTTAAATTTTTTTCTATACGACTGAGACAGTATTGTCAAAAATGATGGCAACATATATATTGATGTACCAACTATTGAGTATCTTAAATTAAGATATAAAAAAACAAACAAATAATACAAACTCCTAAGTGTGACTGGAAATATATATATATATATATATATATATACTTCATAGTGATGCTCCACGTATAATATGTATAGGAAAAACTACTAAAAAGTTGTAAGTTTAAAAATGTATTTTTCTGACACTATTTATTTATTTCAATTATTATATTTGATATTTCAGACCGTCCTCGGCCTTTCATCAGAAACAAATGATTTTAGAATTTAAATGAGAAACGTATTTCGCGAGAGCGTTCGTGGCGAGATTGTTTGCATCACGTGACGCAGAAAGCGACAGATTTTTAAAAAATATTTGTAAACGTAAACTGATCTTCAATAATACTTACAAATTTTGTTTTAGAGAAAAAATTTTTATGTGTATCTATAAAGATTTATAAAGATTCAAAACACCTAAGTCCCTATTTAACCCTAGCCTGTGTGTATTTAATTTTAAAATCCAGTATTTTTCTTTCTTTCTACGTGAGTGTGTAGAACTAAAATCGGAGTCTATTAGTAAATATTTACTGTTTTCCAATGTGTGTCCCGATTGATTAAAGTGTTGCGCTATGGGGGAATATTGGTTGTTCTGGCGTATGCTAAGTTTATGATTATTGAAACGAAATCTAAAGCTATTTCCAGATTCACCAATATATCCACTATTTGGACATATTGGAAATTGAATACATATTTGAATATATTGAATATATATTTGGATATATATATATATATATATATATATATATATATATATATATATATATACTTCCATATAACAGTGTGACTGAAAATATATATATCTATATATATATAAATATATATATTTGCTCGGGTAGAATGAAAGCTTTAAAACTAATCCATGATGCTGGAGCTCAGACACTTTGGACGTTGGCACGAAAGACAAAAAAGCAATACGTGTTTCCAGTTAAAGCGAAACCGTAGACTTAAAGAAAACTGAATGGATGTAAGTCAAATTTTGATTTCCTGGTATCCATATCAAGTAAGTTTTTTTCGAGGTAACCAGAATTTTGAAGGCTACATAAGTCCTCTGAGTAATTGGTATCATGGCTGAGACTAAGAACTACAATTATACCTACTTAAAGCCAAACCCGAAGCAAAAACTAAAATAAAAGGCTGAAAGAAATTCTGACATACAGGCAGATAAACAAAGACACACACAAACATCTTGCCTTTCATATATATATTGTCGATTTTCAGCACTATTTTAAGAACTGCAACCTTGAAACTTCTAATATCGTTTCTTATGTCTTTGTCTATGAGTGTATCAAACTTGATTAAAATCGGACCACTCCTTCTATAACCCGATTTTTTCGATTATCGATTTTCGATTTTCGATTTTCGATATTTATCGGGGGTACCTCGACACAAAATCGGTTCAGCCGTTTCGGAGTCTATAGCTAAAGGACACACACACACACACGGACAAAGTTCCATTTATAAATAAGTTTAAATTTCCATTCACACTGTTATATTTAACAATATATCTATCTATCTATATATATATATATTAGTCATCCACATACAAGCCTGTCTCGCTGTATCACAGCTCATCAGTATGGCTTGACACATCCACATACTTCTGGCCGGGATCAAAACTCGACCGATTTGGTGTCAGTCGGAGTCGCTACTCCCTAAGCCATAGGCGCATGGAATCAGAGAAGGGAAATTTTAACGTGTTGTATATAAGCAGTGTATACACACGCCAGTCACCAAAAGAACTCAATTCATTTCTGGAGAGTATTGTTAAATATATCAGACAATGCAATTCTATTATGTTTAATCAGGAGCCGTTCTAAATATAGTATTTTGGCTTTAATTGCAGGTGAAAATAAAGTCAGAAATTGTCCAACATTCAGATATTTCTTATTATCCTGGTTCTAAGCTTTCGGCTCACACGAGCTCTCTTCAGAGAGGTCACAGGGACGTTAACATAAAGACATTCACCATCAAAGATGATATTATCTTGTTAACATAAAACATTTCTATGCTACGATAATAGTCACTTGATAGCAGACGCAGGTAGTAAGTTTGTAATGTGGTTGTAACTAGATTGAAATGTAATTTTATTCAGCGTGGATTGCTTTGATTTAATCTAGATAGCTTCTAATATCTGAAGGTTACTTTTACTGTGTGTATATGTGAGTATTATTTATGTTATCGACTAGAATCCGTCTAATATTACATACCTGGATATGTTTTTCTAAGAAATGTTGTTTAATTGAACTATGATCAGAAAGGTGGCAAGTAAGTCTACGAGAAATATTTTTGCGGCTATTGTTCATAAAATGCTTGACTTAATAGTATGAAAACATGAAACCCGAAAAAATTTATATCTCTCATTCTCTCTCTCTCTCTCTCTCTCTCTCTCACTCACACTCACTCACACTCACTCACACACACACATATACACCTAAATTGTTAATAGATCTATAATCAGAGTAATACTTATATTCAGTGAGATTTATCACGTCCAAGGCCGGTAACCACTCGAGGTAGTGTATAAATAAAAAGGCACAGGTTATAGGCACATTGATGGAAGATAACAGTTAACCCTAGACGCGACGAGGTTAAGAATATAGTGATCCTGAAAACATTCTCTTGTCGGTTGCACTGAGCTTTGGTTACCGGGAAGAATTTTTATCGTGTGGAATTTCTAACCAGTGGAATACCGTGCACCACCATGTGCGTAGTATGGTACGACCTAGCCATGCGATTTGAACTGGTGCAACTAGGAATGTAACTTGTCTGAGCTCTTTGTATAGAAATAGTGATAGAGCAGTCAGAAGCTTGCGACATTTTGATTGTATGAGAGGGGCTGCAAGGTGGATAATAATTTGTCAATCCCAAGGAAGTATAGAGGCTTGTGGACGATATCGAGACTGAAAAATGAGATCTGGGCAACTCCTGCTCATATCTGACAGCAGTACTCAATTTTATATCTGACACAACTTTTATTAAGTAGAAGATAGCAAGAGGACTCAGGTACTTACTGGAGTGGTACAGGAAACTTACCATTTTTCTATCTTTAGCTATGGATCTTATGTACGAGATTCACTTGAGGTTTAGGTTTAGTTTAAGGTCCAATAGTCACTCAAACCACGGAGTCATCCTGAGAGAGCATCTTTTCATCATAATTGGTGTAAGTTCAGGGTCTGATCAACGATAATGGATTGTATCTTGTTTGATTTTCGTATTTATTCAATGTAATCAGAAGGTTCAGTTTTCCCCCGACTGAAATGTTAGAGTTCGATCGGAGGGTGAGAACAGCTGCCAGCATGGATATAGACACATTGATATACAGATAGAAAGTCTTTGATACATATGAACATAGATAAGAAAGTGTTGTAACCCTAAAAGGTAACTGCGTGAGTAATCATCGTAACGGAGGTTGGGAATAATAGTATATCAACAATTACAAGACCCACAAACTGCGTGAAGTATATACACTGCTAGTGAAATGCTAGTCAGTATAATCACTCTCCTCGGAATTTCATCATCATCATCATTTATCCATCACACCCAGATGGTGCATAGGGAAGCAACTTTTTGTAGCTGTTTCTGTAACAATATGTTTTTTTACGGGGCTGCACCTGGAGGACCTGTGGACCATTCTTGGTCCTTACGTTTACAGCACCTGGTATTCCCAAATGGTCAGCCATTTAAGTACTGACCAGGCTCGATGTTGCTTAACCTCGCTGATCGGACGGGAACCGGTGTATTCAACAGGATATCGCCGTAGACTTCACGGTCTTTACTACCTCCCAATTAGGGATGATGCGACACAAGGTCAGTTAAAGTGATGATCCGAAGCTCTTAAGCTCATCCAAAAATATCCCGTTGACCCTGCGCAAGGCCGGTTTAGGACTGCTGTTGATTTCCTCAGACAAGGCTCTACCATTCGGTGAAGCACCGCTGGCTTCCTACTGCCTGTAGACAGTGAGAAAGACAGAGTACGATGATTGCTAGTCAGTAAAATAACTCTACCCATAATTTATTTTTGTATAAAGTACAAAACACGTGGTGCACGGCCAAAAATGGGGGTTAGAGAAGACTGATCTTCGTATATAAAGCGTTTAATTAGCTAGCCTCATTCGCTGACCCAAGCATATTATACAATATCTCTAGCACCAAAAATTACATACTTACACACCATTCTTACTACAAACACCATAATGCCTCAAAGACTCTGTTAAAATCTAATTAATCCCATATCTACAATTTATCTGTAGGGAGTGGGGAATAACAAATTTAAAATTAAAAACCATGATGAATATTAATACAATGGATAATACTATTTACAAAAAGTAAATTAAAATGTTGTTAGTAATAAAAAAAAAATACCCGCAATCTTTAATCGTGACAGAAACGTCAGTTATCTGGGCAACATTTTAGCTAGGTGTAAAAGAAAACAGTCATTTATTCAACCCTACACGCAATCATGCACTTATCCAACCACAACAACAAATACAAAATAGTCACTCGAAAACGAAAATAACCCCGCATCTACCATGCCCATGGAGCTAGACATCCTAAAGGTAAAAGTGTTGGGGAAATAAACAAAGGAAAGTGGGGACAAAATATTAAAGTGGAGCCAATGTCCATCCGTACTCTAGCTAAGTCTAAACATGGCAAAACAAAAAGAAAGACAAACCTCAACTAACCTACTTTAGGGCGTGGTTGACGATGTTTAATAACATCGTCAACCACGCCCTAAAGTAGGTTAAAGATAAATCCTCAGCATCAAAATTCCACTGCAAGTCAGATCCTTTCACCCGACAGATGTTTTCTTCACTCACTCACCTTTTGCCAAACTCTGATGGAAGGAGTCGTCGCCTTTCCCTCTTGATCTTGACTGTAAGTTGATGCTTAAAGAACAGAATCAGTTGGGAAGAGGGAAATGTCCCGTCTCCATAGATCGCGTCGTCCATTTCACGATTCTCAAAGCATCTAGTAAGCATTCGAACATATAATACCTAGACCTAGTCAACGACGGCACCACATTGCTACAAACAAAAGCGACCTCAAAGCTGGTGTCATATTTTAATCTTTGATCCTGTAATTTTTCTGTGTATCTGACGCTTTCATCGCTCTTAGAAATGGTGGAGGGTGTGTGGCTGTACGTGGTTTTAACAGTTGGTACTTTCGGGGATTGAGATCCCACTGTCCGGTGCTTCGCTCCAGCCTTGCCAACAACATTCCCCCTCTTCCTTCTCCTTGGCGGCTGGTGAATACTTTTTGTACAATGGGGGTGGAGCTTTTCGGCACCGGTCCCAGTTTCTCACAAGTCCACGATTGACGATCCACTAAAAAGTCCATCTTCTTTAATAAGATTTGCGTAACTTTTTGTTTTTCTTTTTCCAAAAAGACACCGTCATGGTGATTTTTTTCTTTGGGATGGGGTGTACTTCCAGTAAAAGGACGATTCCCAGGCCGCTCTGTTATTGTTTCTGCTTTCATTGATCTTTTCGTTCTTTTTCTTCAATATTTTCCATATTGGTATTTCGACCATTATCGGCTTCCATGCTTTTCTTTCCATTTCATTGTAATTTTCTTGCATTTATCGGTTGATCTTTATCGGGTGGGTCTGTTTTAGAACCAAATAGGTTGTTTTGTTTTGTTTTTTGTTGTTTTTTTTTTTTGCTTTTTGAGTTCGAATTCTAGTTAAATTTATTGCATTCAATTATACGCAAGTATCTTTGGGAAAGGTATTAATCCGTCTCTTCCTTACAATTTACTATTTCGGTAGTAAAAGAGTGGTACCTCAATGCCAATCAAGTAGCACGTTTAAATTCATCTGGTCGGGGCACCAGATTAAAAAGCTTGTCAGAGCAGTTGCCATGAAAATATTTGTAGAAAAAACAGAGGGAAGCCATGTCACGTCGGTGCAAAAGCCAATAAAGTCTAGATGCCAAATCAGGATTGATTATATGACAGATCCTCCTTTGGAATTTGTCGACAACCTTGAGATCAATAGCAGGAGCGCCAGACCAGATATGGCAATAGTGTTCAATGCACGGACTAATGGGAGATTTGCAAATTATCAAAATAGATTCTGACAAGAAAAACGTTCTGGCCCGACACAGACACCCAAACTTCCTAGCAGTAGATGCAGCTATAGTTTCGATGTAGTCATTCTAGTTTCGGTCGGTTAAAAAAAGTGAGGTCATGGAAGCATACTGTGTTGGTCCCGAAAAGAATAGAATCAGCCGGATTGATGGCGGACAGAAAAGTTTTCTATGGATGGTGGTTAAAGAGGAGCAGTTTTGCTTTGGAGCCATTAAAATTTACAAGCCATTTCTTGCTCCTGTTAACCACTGATTGGTGGTCTGTTTCAAGAGCATCAGCCAGGTTTACTTTGTCAACCTCCCAAAAAAAAAACATTTGGCTATCACTGACCTAGCTCCACTTTCGATTTGATTTTTTAAAAATCATGCAATTAAAAGATTATTTCAGGAATATAATGTCTGAAAACCAGTAACTGTTATCAAGTAATGAGGAGGCTTTCTTTCTAACCTCTTTTGTGTGTGGTTATGTGTTTCGCTAACATCTTGGTTAAGTCATTATTTTCTTTCTAAGTCATAGCTGCTATTAATTTAATGTTTCTCATCTTAATATAACAAAAATAATATTTAAAAATTAAATACTCCTTTGAAGCATGTTTTACTGATGAAATCTCAAGTACAAGTTAATAGCATAAATTTAATCAAATGAAAGTATGTCCTTTTTACTGATAGTTGTTCAAACACTGACCCTGAAAATAAATCTTGTAGTTAATGACTTTGATATGTCCCGGAAAGGGATATATATCAATACGCGGTTGTTTAGTGGTTAAGGCAAATGGAACCGGGTAGAACAATCTAGTACGTAGACGTAATCGTCGTATGCAGTATTCTGAGACGTAAGGGTAGTCAGCAGACGTGGTAGATATGTAGTGGAAGATCTCTTGATCTCTCTCACTCACTCTCTGGGCGTCCTTGCCCTCGTCTGTATTTATGACTGACACCAGCCAACCATATTCCAGTGAGGGGGAACCAAGGTGTATACATATTCATTACCTATTCATTATATCAGAATTTATTTTTGTTTGTTGCTGTTCTAGTTCTTGTTAATGTTATATTATTAATGTAATTGTTTAATTATTTTCCAGTATTGACGCTGAATACCTGTGAAATGTCTTTCAACGGGAAAGATTAAAATGCATTTATCTACGATGCTTCTTGGAGTGACATCAACGAGAACAGAGTAATGATCCTAAACAATGAGATGGAGTAATGAGATAAGAAGCTAACAAGCACCGCCGACCTTCGTCACTATTCTCAAGCGTGTCTTGGACGGCTCCTAACGCAAGCATAATCATGGCAGAACGCAACAGAATTAGATAACAACAAAATATTTTCCAAGAAAAATTAATTCGGAAACCGCTGAAGAAAATAGCACAAGTATAACTTTACAAATTGCAAATGAAATTTAATAAAATTTAAATTATAAACAAGAAACTAAAAGTCAAACATCCGAAAATGTAATATTTTCTTTTTTTTTTTTCGTCCGAAAGGAAAATTTTAAGATTCGGTTTATAAATCCGATGATCACTTTTTTTTAATTATTTCAATAAAAAATGGTGATTTTTCATGCGTCAAATCGTAAAGAACAAAATTTTAATAGAGAGCTGAAAATATAACTCTTTATTTTTGTTATACAAATATACAAGTATAAATTGGAGGTTACTATTTTTAAAATTCCACTAATAAGAAACATAGTAATGGAAGGTAAAACAATTTGCTAAAATAACTCTTAAAACTTAGTTTTATTAAAAAATATTCTATTTTTTTAAGGATTAATTCTTCATGAAGTTACGATTGGATAGTATTTTTACGCTACCGATAGAAGTGAATGGCGGGAGTTAATGAAGTCAGAGTACTGTGCTTTTATAAATAACCTATTTAAACAAATAACAGAAGGACCATAATGGCTAAGTTAAAACGTAAGAGGAAAGATGGCATAAACTATCATAAATTAAAACTATAACGAGATGAATAAAATAATAACCATGTCAGTTACATAAACTTAAATTTATAAAAGCAGACTATGAAAATAACTTTGAATAATCAGGAAACTGAAAAAATGGTCGGAGTCCGTAACAAAATACACCAGGCAAAACTAATACTCAGAATCCGTTGCAAGATTCATCAGACAAAACTACTGCCTAAAATGAAAATCAGCTAACATCAGTCAAGTCTGATAAAACTAACCTTTTTTAAATCAATATTTTTTAGTCTGTCTTCATTTAATTAGTTTTATTTAAATTTCTTTCTTTTTCTTATAATTTTTTTAATTCTTCCTGTATTTGCATTACTGATTGGATTTACCCTGGATTATCTGTCGGATTATTGGAACTGAACAGATTTATTCTGGAGGAACACCACACAGACACAACAAGATGAACTGGACAAATACGGAATCAAGTGATACACTCACTTCGAATTTATCGCGAGTCCTAGGCAGCACCGATTGGAGGACCAATTTTTACACTTACCAACAGCCGGATCGTATTGTTCTCCTTTGTATTTACGTTCCGGTTTTTGTGCTTGCCCTTCTCGGCAATCTTTTGGTTCTTCTCGTACTGCTGGTGAATCGACGCATGCGCAGTGTCACCAACTATTTCCTCGTCAATCTCGCCGTTGCAGACCTTCTAGGTAAGTTTTATTTTCATTTTTTATTTTCTTCGCTATCCATTTATTTATTTCTGAAAATAAAAGTTTTATTTGATAGTTTTTCGAACAGAGTCCTACATCTGAATACGTCATCGATAAGGAACGCACCAACCGTCCAGATAAGACGAAGGCAAAACTATGACTCACTTGATATGAATTGCAAACAATATGAACAACACTTGCCGGCATTTTAAAATATCGACAACTCTTAATATCATTGAAGTCTAAGAGAAATTTAGAAATTGGTTTCTCAAAATTTTAACTTTTTGTTTTATTATTTCATTTATTTTATCTCCATATCTTATAATCATTTTCTCTTCAAGAATTTTTCGGATTTCTTTCTACTTTTCTCTCTTAATTCCTTTTCTTCTACTTTTTTTTTTCTTATTTCATTGTTTCTGTGTTACTTTTCTCTTTTATTTCCTGCTTTCTCTTCTACGTTTATCTCTTATTTTCTTCTTACTCATCTACATTCCTCTTTTATTTTCATTCTTTCTATTCTACTTTTCTCTCTTCTTTCCTCCTGTCTCTACTACTACTTGTTGGAAGTCCTTCCCTGCAATTCCTGTTTTAAGAACTCTAGGGATCCCTTTGACCCCTCTAATTATCGCCCTATTAGCCTCTCACCTATTTTTCGCAAGGCATTCAAGTCAATTATTAATGCATCTCACAACAAACAATATGATTTCCGCTTCGCCATGTCTACTGTTGATGTAGACCATCACTGAATATATATATACCAGGCTCTTAAGAACAGCGAATCTCTAACTGTTGCTCTTGATATTTAGAAAGAATTTTATAGGGTTTGACATACTGGCCATTTGTGCAAACTCCGCAACTACGGTATTTCCTGATGATTGTTTGATTTAATCCAATTGTTCCTTTCAAATCGTTAAATGAAGGTGGTTTTGTACGATACTTTCATACGAATATATTCACCTGGCACATTTTATGTCGGGTGGGTACCAAAAATCATCTCTCAGTTGCGTCTCTGTCCTCGAAGACAGAGTGCAGCTCAGTTGTAGCTCCGTCCACGAAGGCAGGGTTGCATCTGAGAAACATTACACTGTGTAGATGCCCGGTCCCGGGGAACAGTGTCCCGCTGCCGCGCCACCCCATTGCAGCAGTGGGGTGGATTAGGTGCTTGTCACCGTGGCCAGCACAATCGGCGGTTGAGGGGACTGGGGAATTTTTGTTCCTTTGCCTGTACGTACGCAGTCGGGCTCCCCACGTTAAAAAAGACCTTGTATCACATCTCGCTCCAGTGGGAGAGTTAGAGTAAATACCTATATACCAGGCTCTTAAGAATAGTGAAGCTCGAACTGTTGCTCTTGAGATCTTGAAAGTATTTGATAGGGATTATTATGCTGGTCATTTGTGCAAGCTCCAGAGCTACGGTATTTCCTGATGATTGTTTATGTAATCTGTTCGTTCCTTTCAAATCGTTAAATGAAGGTTGTTTTGAACGATACTTTCATACAAACGCGGGCGTCCCTCAAGGCTCTATCCTAGTTCCTACGCTGTTTTTGATTTTCATCAATGATCTTCTGCCAATCTGTAATTGAATGAAGTAGAAAATGGCTCATAAAGTTTAATGCTTCTAATACGAAGCTGCTCTATATTCACTATTATAGAGAAACATTCCTACAATGTGTTTCTCTCTAGAAGACACTAGAATTCATTTTGCACATTTACAAATCTACATTCGTCCGTGCCGGACTGTTGTTATAACTGGTCGTGTACTCCTGCTAGACGCCTTGATGTTCCGGAAAAAATTCAAAGAAAGACCTGCAATGTAATCGATCCTGAGTTGGCAGCCTACCTTAAGTCACTTACTCATCGATGTGATGTGTCTTCTCTCTGTCTTTTCTGGAAGTATTTTCATGACATCTGCTCTGACGATCTTCTTCCCTGGTTCCTCGACTACGTATATTTACGCGTGCTACTAGATTGGCAGTGGATATCGATTTGGAACGACAAATTGGGGAGCCGAGTTCGAATTCCAGTTGAATTCCTTGTATTCACTTACGCATAAATACCCTTGGGAAAGGTATTAATCCATCTCTTCCTTCCAGTTATGGGTTAAATAACAGGACAGATTGGGTTCTATAGCCTTGGTCGGCAACCAGTCTACCGCAGAAACCAATGGCAACCTATTGCGGGATAATCTTCTGCCCAGTCAGTCATGTCTTTTTCGAGATATGATCGCACAAAGCGTGTATCACATATGGCACTTAACTGACTGACCAAATTGGCATCTAGATCCCCGCTTTTAGTGTCGAAATAATTCAATGTAACCATATGTTTTACACTGCAAATTTCTTTTCTCGCGCTTCCCGTTTGAAGAATTCTCTTCCGTTTTCTGGTAGCTACAATCTCAAAAAGTTTAAATACAATAATCCCCATCCGTCTCATTTAATTACTTCACCTATACGTTTTTTTTTGTTTTTTTGTTTTTTTTGTGTGTGTTTTTTTCTCACTCGCTGTAACCCTCTGCTCTGCAGTGGCGGTCCTACATTGCTTTGGGTCAAATGATAATAAAAAAACTTTTTTCTCTTTATTTCCTTCTTTCTTCTCTATTTTTGTCTTTTCTTTCTCTTCTACTTTTCTCTCTTATTTTCTTCATTCACCCCTACTTTTCTCTCTACTTTCCTTCTTCTTCTTATTTTCTTTTGTAATTCATTCTTTCTCTCCAGCATTTCTCTATTATTGTCTTTATTCTGTTTCTCTATTTTTTTTTATATTTCCTTCTTTTTCTTCTACTCTACTTTCTTATTTCATTCGTTCTGTCCTGCATTTTTCTTTCATTTTCTTCATTCTCTTTTACTTGTCTCTCGTTTTTACTTCTTTCTCTCTTTCTTATTTCTGTGTTTCTTTTATTTTTCTTTCTTCTTTCCTTCCTTCTCCTCTACATTTCTTTTTTTCTTTCTTTCTTTACAACTTATTTTTTCTTTTTCTTTTTTCTTCTCTACATTCCTCTCTCTTTTCATTCTTTCTCTTCGACATTCCTCTCTTATTTTCCTCACTCTCTTTTACCTGTCTCTCGTTTTTACTTCTTTCTCTCTTTCTTCTTTCCTTCCTTCTCTCCTACAGAGATTTTGTCTCTCCAGTATATATACAAGCTAATGGCTACCAGGTTTATTCGAAAGCGCTCGGTACCAACAATTTTATACAATTTTTATACTCATTAAATCCAGGAAAGAAGGCACTTTTACGCATAAAATAAGCAGTAATAAAAAGCTAAATAAACTTACCTTTACTATACTATTCAACGGAACACACACACGCATATATGTATGTGTGTATTTGTAAGGAATTATTATCAAATCTATTCATCAGATTAATAGTTGGTAATGGAAATAAAACCGAACTTGCTCGTTTTCTCCCTCGAAGAAATTTCTCCAGACAAATAATGGATTTATCGATGGGCTGAATATTACATAGGCATAAAATATAATGATAGGAGTCTGGACGAGACTATGCAGCTAGACGCAATCGACGTCAAAAATTGAGTGTTATGCTTCCTCATGTTTAGTGTTTTTGATACACAATTCTAACCTGGTTTTATTGTGTTTCTTATTTTATTGTAACTTTTGAATATAAAAGACAAAATCCATAAATATAAAAACAGTTACTGAGTAGGTGGTTTTTCTCTACTTTGTCATTGGTTTACAAATATATATATATATATATATATATATATATATATATATATGAATGGAAGTTTGTCTGTGTGTGTATGTGTGTCCGTTACCTATAGACTCCGAAACGGCTGAAACGATTTTCTTGACAATTTACACAGTTGTACTAAAAGCGCCTGCAAGTGTTCGTAGCTTGGTTTTGTATCGAGGTACACCCGATAAATATTGAAAATCAATAATCGAAAAATTCGGGTTATAGAAGGAGTGGTCCGATTTTAATCAAATTTGATACACTCATAGACAAAGATATAAAAAACGATATTCAGAAGTTTCAAGGTTGCAGTTCTTACAACAGTGCAGAAAATCGATAATATATATATATATATATATATATAAGGCAAGTTGTTTGCGAGTATGTCTGTTTATCTGCGTGTATGTCTGTAATTTTTTCAACACTTTTATTTTAGTTTTTGATTCGGGTTTGGCTCTAAGTAGGTATAATTGTAGTTCTTAGTCTCAGCCATGAAACCATTTTCTCAGAGGACTTATTTAGCCTTCAAAATTCAGTTTACGACGAAAAAAACTTATTTGATATCGATACCAGGAAAGGAAAATTTGACTTACATCCATTCATTTTTCTTTCAGTCTACGGTCTCGCTTTAACTGGAAACAACTATTGCTTTTTAGTCTTTCGTGCCAACGTCCAAAGAGTCTGAGCTCCAGGACCATAGATTAGTTTTAATGCTTTCATTACATCCGAGCAACGCCGGACTATACTGCTAGTATATATATATATATATATATATATATATATATATATATATATATACCCTCGGCCAAATCAATTGAAACAACTGCTTTAGTTTCAATACAGTCAGAATCACCAAAGTAACAGACCATAATTGATTTCTATTTTTTTTCTAAGATTAGGGTATTCGCAATGCTGTGCAGTAATATAAATTTATTTTCGGGGTGTATGATGAAATTCTTTAGCTCTCAAAACAAATGCGTCATCCGTGATTGCATCAGATTTTAATTCATGTTTAGACACTCTTGTCTTGATTGTGGATTAGTTGTACTATGGCCATTGTCTGCAATGGACATTTCAAGGAAGCGTACGAAAATTGTAACGCTGCACGAACCCACTGACAAGTCTTACAGAGTGATCGAAGATATTGTTGTTGTCAACCTTTCTACTATCATCCCTGTCATCAAAGCGAAGAAACAAACTGGATTAATCATTCCAAAACGTAAGGGATAAGGCGTTTGGAAAACGAAAGCAACGCCAAAAAGCAAAAAAAACGTTGTATATGTGATCAGGGAAAGTTGAGGTTCCGGAAAAAAAATCCAAAGGAAAATCTGCTATTTTATCGATCCTGAGTTGGCAGCCTACCTTAAGTCACTTACTCATCGATGTGATGTGTCTTCTCTCTGTCTTTTCTGGAAGTGTTTTCATGACATCTTCTCTGACGATCTTCTTCCCTGGTTACTCGACTACGTATATTTACGTGTGCTACTAGATTGGCAGTGGATATCGACTTGTTTTTATTTTTGTTTCGAATTATTTTCACAAGAATATATATATATATATATATATATATATATATATATATACTATAGTCATCCGCAGACAGATCTGTTTCGCTGTATTACAGCTCATCAGTACGGCTTAGACTCCGTTCGCTTCCTAACCTAGGATTGAAACCCGACCGAATCGGCGTCAGTCGGCGATATATATATATATATATATATATATATATATATATATATATCCCGATTTAGGATTCCTACTACCAAGGAAATTATTGATGTCCTCATATGCCCTATTCTTGAAATTTACATTTGAAGGTTTTTGTATATTGAGAATTTTTTTATATTCTTGCATTTTAGATCCTTGTATTTTGATGTTTTGAAGATCTTCAAAGATATATTACAATCGCCAGGGATTGTCATATCTATTAAAAAAAAGCAATTTCTGCTCTAGTGGTCTTTGATCCCGATTTCTGGGTGATTAACTTTGATTGTTCTAGCTGTGTATTATTATTATTATTATTATTATTATTATTATTATTAGTCTTGATAGATTAAATGACCGTAATTTCATCATTTAAGCTTAAATAAATAACATGTAATTTTTTACTTTTTTTTTTTTCAGGGCAACCAAAATCTCTTCGCTTGAAAATGTCTGCCAAACAATTTTTTTAATTTTGTTTCACTCAGTTGTTGCCTTATACCGTACACACCTTATCTTACTGAATATCAAAAACTAAGACAGTCGCAGAACTGCTCGTTTCTAGTTTTGTCTTCAGCCGGGATTACCAACGATTACATTTTTATTGCATATCGATTTTTGCATCGATTTTTGTTTGGTCCTCATTTCGAACGTCTTCGTTATTTCGAGATTATTAACCTAGAATTCATAAAAAGAAATATGAGCGAAGAGATGTGAAGTAGACTGATATTTTTGCTAAGGATTATACGACTAATATTACAAATGCAGAACTGACAGTTTTGAAAGTAGAAAGATTATGCAACGTCAGAAAAGAGAGAGAAGTCATCTTCGCAGTCAGATGTGGTCTTTATCTGGACGCACGCACGGCAAAATTCTCAGGCACCAGACAAACCTATAGACAGAGAAAGTTTGAGATCGACAACTCGGTAGCGAAATAGTAAATTTAATAGTAATATTAGCCTTTTTCCTCATAAGTAAACTGATATGTCCCGGAAAGGGATATATATATAAATATATATCATTCGAGGTAGTTAAGTGGTTAAGGCAAAATATAACCGGATAGAACAATCTAGTACGTAGACGTAATGACGGTACTCGTTGTATGAAGTACCCTGAGACGTAGGCGTAGTCAATAGACGTAGATCCCTCGTGGTAGATTAATATACCTATGGATCTCTGGTGATAGGTCTCTAGTAGAAAACCAATAGACCATTAGTGAAAGATCTCTGGACGTCCTCACCTTTGTCTATATTTAATCACATTCCAGTGAGGGGGAACCAAGGTGTATATATATTCATTACCTATTCATTACATCAGAAACATTCTGTGTTCAATGTCCAAACAACGAGTGCGAGTAGACTTAACCTTTTATTTTTTTTTCTGGCTATCGAACTGGGATCAAAGTGTATTATCTGTCTTCGGACGGACACATTGCATTTGATTTTTGAATTGTGCCTCTCTCGTCGGAAAGCGCAACTCAGTTGTGTGTCTGTTTGGGAACAGAGCGCAACTGAAAATATTATTGAAAGGTTTCCGGTCTCAAGGAACAGCTGACCGCGACAGTACCTCCCTCATTGCACGAATGAGTGGGGTACTTCCACTTCGGGGGAGGGCTGTTTTTGGACTGACTTTGTGTCACATCCTCCAAGCGTGAGCGGTACAAACCGCGTTTGGGCCGACTAACTGCATTTTATCTCTCACTTGTATTTCTCTATACGCACAGAACACGACAAATACATGAGGAATGACAAGTTCTGAGGTTTTCAACCGTACGATAGCACCTCCTTCACTGCACCAAAGAAGGCGTGTCGGTGAAATATCAATGACATTACGACGTTTTGTTGCGTGAACTGGGTGATATTAGTCTTGCCCATGTGCATGTCGTTAAGCTCCCCACTTTTAACCGGTTTTGTGTCATATTCCGTCATCGTGGAAAGAGGGACGAGTAATTAATTTTCACCTTTTCTTAAATTATATTGCTAGCCATTTCGTTATAAGGAAACATTTCACATTTATTGAATTAGTGATATTTGAGATACGTTTTTCCTTTAATGCTGGCCATCGTTCTGGGATGTATTATAAGTTTTCCCCATCTCTTGTGGTAATAGTAATAGTGCTGTTTCCTTATGGGGAAACGTTCATTGACCAACTAATTCTAATTTTAGCTTTGGCTGCAATGTATATAATATTTCTATTACAACAAATCCATAAATTTCTATTTATCATTATGTTTCAAGCAAGAAAATATAATCCAATAATATGAAAAGAGTTTGCGGGGTGAAAGAAACAAATAAAAAACAGAAGTTGACGGTTTAATTTGAATTAAAATTTTGGAAGAGCGAAGTTGACAGGAAAACATGAAGCTAGAAGAGAGCTCCGCAAGCGAGAAGTGCGAATGAAGGAACTATCTGCATAGAACTTGCGGTTACAACACACCATGTCAGCAGTGAAATTATGAGAACTAACCCTTCGATACTAAATGGATTTTAACTAATTCATACATCGAGGCATTTGAAAAATTTAGTATTTTCTAATTCAACAAATTCTGAATTTTTTATGATGGATTAAGAATACATGGTTTCAGTTTTATTCCAGTTCAAGGTTGTCTCTGTTTTGGAAATATTTTCTACAGATTATTTTCTTCTTCTTCTTCTTCTTCTTCTTCTTCTTCTTCTTCTTTTTCTATGTGCCTTGTCCTTTCAGGATGTAGGCTATCATAGCTTTCTACGTCTCCCTATCTCTGGTGGCTCTTAGCACTCTTTCTTCTGTTACACCACGCAACCCCCGTTCTGTCATCCACCTGATCAGGCCCTTCAAATATGTTATTGTTGTGGGATCTCCTCTTTGTATATGATAATGGACTCGACTGAGTATACATATACTTCTGCCATAGAGAGAACAGTGTTGAGAATTGAGGGTTGATGGTTGAGAGTTGAGAATAATCGTAGAGATCCGTGCGAGTTCTCGGAGAGTACTGGAACTAATACGTAAGTTACCGAGAGATACCGAAGTTACCCAGAGACTATCGCATCAAAAGTCAGACTAGCTCTGAGCTCAACTCTACTAGAATAATATACACGGATATAATATTTCTAACGTCTTTACTTCAAGACTTGTATATATTTATTTCTTACTAATAGTATTCCTGGATATACTAATCTTCGTTCAACTTTGTATATTACGTTCAATATATCCTAATTTTCTATCTCCATATATGTTTTTGTTGTTCATTATTTTGTGCGGTTCCTCACCCGGAATCCACAACAGTTATCCGCTGCATTTTCCTCTCTCTTTTCCCCTCTACCTGGCCTGTTAGCATCAGGATTTCCAAGTCCTTCTTACTCATTGCATGTCCCAGAAACTTTAGCTGTCTCTTCTAGGTGCTCAGTATTAATTTTCTTTTCGTTTCTATCTTTTCAAAAACCTCATCATTGCTTACACGCTCGATCCATGATATCTGCTGTATCTTTCTGTAGAACCGCTTTTCAGTTGATTCAAGTTTTTCCTTCATCTTTGATGATATTGTCCATCATTCATTGCCATATTAGATGATCAGATATCCTATAAAGGTATTATTCATTTTATATTTACACAAATGGGTTTCGAAGAGATTTTTTTAAAATCAAGATTTAGGGTTCGATTAAGTGGCGTAAGATTTTGCATGAAAATTCATGTATTTGCTCTGTTTAAATATAGGAATCATTTATTTTGGAAATTTTTCACTTTTGAGAAAAAGTAAGTTTTAATGATTGATAAAGTGGAATTGTCCCAAAATTGTGGGCTGGGGTGCAATTTACGATGTGAGTATAACGTCCGACTTGTCTGACTTACGAAGTGTAATTTATGTTCAGTATGCATGTTTGGTGTGAAATAATGCATAACGGTTCAATAACAAATCTGAGAGCCGAGTTTGAGTTCCTGTCATGTTCGTTACTATCACTAACACGCAAATGGTATTGGGAAAGATACAAACCATATCTTCTCATTCTACCATCACTAACACGCAAATGGCATTGGGAAAGATATAAAACCATATCTTCTCATTCTACTGCTCTACTAACACGCAATGGCATTGGGAAAGATATAAAACCATATCTTCTCATTCTACTATCACTAACACGAAACAATATCAGGAAAGATATAAAACCATATCTTCTCATTCTACTATCACTAACACGAAATGGCATTAAAAGATATAAACCATATCTTCTCATTCTACTATCACTAACACGCAAATGGCATTGGGAGTTATATAAAACTATATCTTCTCATTCTACTATCACTAACACGCAAAATGGTATTAAAAAGATATAAAACCATATCTTCTCATTCTACTATCACTAACACGAAAATGGCATTGGGAAAGATATAAAACCATATCTTCTCATTCTACTATCACTAACACCAGGAAAATGGCATTGGGAAAGATATAAAACCATATCTTCTCATTCTACTATCACTAACACGAAAATGGCATTGGGAAAGATATAAAACCATATCTTCATTCTACTATCGCACTAACACGAAATGGCATTGGGAAAGACATAAAACCATATCTTCTCATTCTACTATCACTAACACGCAAATGGTATTGGGAACATAAAAACCATATCTTCTCATTCTACTATCACTAACACGCAAATGGCATTGGGAAAGATATAAAACCATATCTTCTCATTCTACTATCACTAACACGAAAATGGTATTGGGAAAGATATAAAACCATATCTTCTCATTCTACTATCACTAACACGCAAATGGCATTGGGAAAGATATAAAACCATATCTTCTCATTCTACTATCACCAACACGAAAATGGTATTCAGAAGAGATATAAAACCATATCTTTTCATTCTACTATCACTAACACGAAAATGGCATTGGGAAAGATATAAACCATATCTTCTCATTCTACTTCATCACTAACAATGCAAATGCAGGTCAAATATAAAACCATATCTTCTCATTCTATCATCACTATAATAGACGCAAATGGTATTGGGAAAGATATAAAACCATATCTTCTCATTCTACTATCACTAACACGAAAATGGCACAGAAAGATAAAACTACATCTTCTCATTCTACTATCATCAACACGAAATGGCATTGGAAAGATATAAAACCATATCTTCTCATTCTACTATCACTAACACGAAAATGGTCATTTGGGAAAGATATAAAACCATATCTTCTCATTCTTACTATCACTAACACGAAATGGCATTGTCAAGATATAAAACCATATCTTCTCATTCTACTATCAATAACACGCAAATGGCACTGGGAAAGACATAAAACCATATCTTCTCATTCTACTATCACTAACACGCAAATGGCATTGGGAAAGATATAAAAACCACATCCTTCTCATTCTACTATCACTAACACGCAAATGGTATTGGGAAAGATATCAAACCATATCTTCTCATTCTACTATCACTAACACGCAAATAGTATTGGGAAAGATATAAAACCATATCTTCTCATTCTACTATCACTAACACGAAAATGGCATTGGGAAAGATATAAAACCATATCTTCTCATTCTACTATCACTAACACGAAAATGGCATTGGGAAAGATAAAACCATATCTTCTCATTCTACTATCACTAACACGCAAAATGGCATTGGGAAAGATATAAAACCATATCTTCTCATTCTTTATCACTAACACGAAAATGGCATTGGGAAAGATACTTAAAACCATCTTCTCTCATTCTACTATCACTAACACGAAAATGGCATTGGGAAAGATATAAAACCATATCTTCTCATTCTACTATCACTAACACGAAAATGGTATTGGGAAAGATATAAAACCATATCTTCTCATTCTACTATCACTAACACGAAAATGGCATTGGGAAAGATATAAAACCATATCTTCTCATTCTACTATCACTAACACGAAAATGGCATTGGGAAAGATATAAAACCATATCTTCTCATTCTACTATCACTAACACGCAAATGGCATTGGGAAAGATATAAAACCATATCTTCTCATTCTACTATCACTAACACGAAAATGGCGACTGGAAAATATAAAATATATCTTCTCATTCTACTATCACTAACGAAAATGGCATTGGGAAAGATATAAAACCATATCTTCTCATTCTACTATCACTAACACGCAAATGGCATTGGGAAAGATATAAATTCACATCTTCTCATTCTACTATCACTAACACGAAAATGGCATTGGAAAGTATAAAACCATATCTTCTCATTCTACTATCACTAACACACAAATAGCATTAGAAGAAGATATAAAACCATATCTTCTCATTCTACTATCACTAACACGAAAATGGCATTGGGAAAGATATAAAACCATATCTTCTCTACTATCACTAACACGAAAATGGCATTGGGAAAGATATAAAACCATATCTTCTCATTCTACTATCACTAACACGAAAATGGCATTGGGAAAGATACTGGAAACCATATCTTCTCATTCTACTATCACTAACACGAAAATGGTATTGGGAAAGGAATATAAAACCATATCTTCTCATTCTACTATCACTAACACGAAAATGGCATTGGGAAAGATATAAAACCATATGTTCTCATTCTACTATCACTAACACGAAAATGGTATTGGGAAAGATATAAAACCATATCTTCTCATTCTACTATCACTAACACGCAAATGGTATTGGGAAAGATATAAAACCATATCTTCTCATTCTACTATCACTAACACGAAAATGGCATTGGGAAAGATATAAAACCATATCTTCTCATTCTACTATCACTAAAACGCAAATGGCATTGGGAAAGATATAAAACCATATCTTCTCATTCTACTATCACTAACACGCAAATGGCATTGGGAAAGATATAAAACCATATCTTCTCATTCTACTATCACTAACACGCAAATGGTATTGGGAAAGATATAAAACCATATCTTCTCATTCTACTACGGGTTGAGCAAAGGGACGGACTGGATCCTATAGCCTTTGTTGACAAACAATCTACAGCAGAAATCAACAACAATCTACTACGAGAAAATCTTATCCCTGACCAGTCATAAATCGAAAGAGATACGATGTACAAGCGTGTACCAGTTGTCTTGACTAAATATAAAACTATGATCTGAATTTTTACGAAAATATGTCTGTGGGTAGCACAAGAATTTCAATTAGAAGGAAGACATCAAAAACAGTTTAAGATGAATTTAGAATAAAATGGCAAAATAGCAAATTAGAAGAAAGTAAATTAATATTTAAAAGGTAAACTCATTTATTTTCGTTTTATTTTTATTTATTTTTTCATAACTGAGATACAGAATTAGGATTCTGTTTTGCGAGTATATTTGTGTAAACGGGCGCGAAAAAACAAAAACTGGATTTATTAAAAAAGAACATCTGGAATATGAAAGTCTTGTCTCCAATTCTTGTAATATATTACCTTGCACGGCAGAGGTAATTGACAACTACATCCAGCCGTAGGTAAGGTCAACAAAGGACAAGCTTTGTTGACAGATATATCCACCTGTAGATGATTTCAACTAAGCGCAAAAAAAGAGCAACAAACGGCTTGAAAGGTGATAGCCGGGTTGGATGTGATTGACAGATACATCCAACCATTGATAAAAGTCAACAAAGAACAAGGGTGGTTGACAAATACATCTGGCCGTAGATGACGTCAACAAAGCGACAACCTAAAAAAATAGAAAATGCGTGAGAGTTTTAAAACTATGTAAAGACAAGAATTTTTGGCTGACGAGCGAGAGACTGGGTGACAGCTCCTATGGCTCCTTTTTTTGTTTTGCCTGACTCTCTTTGGCTGTCCTCCTGCTCCACACAAGCATCACTGATGAAGAATAAAAATATAAGATTATATTTTTATATATACGTGTTCCTGCAGCATAATATAATAAACTCACACTCTCACACACACACTCTCTCTCTCACTCTCACGTACACACTCTCTCTCTCTCTTACTCACACACACACTCACACACACTCTCTCTCTCACTCACACACTCACTCACACACACTCTCTCTCTCACTCACTCAGTCACACACACACTCACTCACTCACACACTCTCTCTCTCACTCATACACACACTCACTCACTCACTCACACACTCTCTCTCTCACTCACTCACACACACACCACACACACACATACACTCTCTCTCTCACTCACTCAAACACACACTCACTCACACAAACACTTCGTATCCATGAAAATTTAAATCTGATTTAATTTAGTTTTGTGAGTTCGTCGACATTTGGTTGTAAAACGGCCACCTGTCCGTTTAGAAGAATATGACTGCGAATGACACAAGAAATATAACTGGAGGAAATATATCAAAAACTATAAGAGATGTATTTGAAAAAAAGGAAAAAAGCAAAACAACCCATTTGAAGAATATTAATAACTATTTCAAAGATAAATCCCCGTCTTTTCGTTTTATTTAGTTTCAGTCAGTTAACTGCCATACGTGAAACACGCTTGGGCGATCATGTCTCGAAAGAGGCATGACTGACTGGGCAGAAGATTATCCCACAGTAGGTTGCCATTGCTTTCTACAGTAGACTGGTTGCCAGCCAAGGCTATAGAACCCAATCTGTCCTGTTATTTAACTTATAACTGGACGGAAAAGATGGATTAATACCTTTCCTAAGGAGTAAGTGAATGCATTGAATTCAACTGGAATTCGAATTCGGCTCCATGATTTCTCGTTCCGAGCCAATATCCAATGCAAAACGCACATATATTTCCAAAACTGTGACACAGAATTCCGTTTCGCAGCTATTTTCGCGTAAAAACTTGGTAGAAGTTAGCATTCAATTTTTCATTAAATCGAAGATCGACTGCAAAATAAATGTTCTGAAGTAATTAAACTTATATTCGAAGAAAGCAAAACAAACTATGTATGAAAAGGGGGATTTTCTTACAAAATCCGGTTACTTCAATTTACCGAAGCTATGTAAATCATACAATGTGTATAAATGATTTTTGAAGCGGGAAACACAATTACAAACAAACTCATACTCCCAACACTGTCTCAGTTTAACTTCTTTTTTTTTCTTCTCTGAACAAGACTCAGCCCATAACTAAACATGTCCCTAACTTCATTCCATGAATCCTGGTTTCCCGCTACACTTCTTCCACACCACGTAAAGGCCCTTTTATGCCTTTTAGTCCGAAACCTCTTATTTAAGCTCTCTTTCCAGATGTAACGAATTCAAACATCCAATGAACTGTTGAAGAGTAAGTTAAAAAAAAAAGAGATTTCGGCTTTTCCCGACGGTTAAAGAAAAGAATACAGAACTGTTAAGTTATATGTGTCCTCCTATACGGCAGTGAATGATAATCAATCTCCTCAAAGATAAAGAAGAGCAAGAGAAATGGGGTTCAGCAGAAAGATGCTGAGGATACCATGGATCGAACATGTGTACAATGACAAGAAAGTCGAAACAAAAAGGAAAAATAGCAATTGAAATTCATGGGACGGGTAATAAATAAGGAGGGCTTGGAAAATTTGATACTCTCAGGGATAGATTGAGGAAAATAAATACAGATAAAAAAACATACTTAGTGGGCTTGAGTAAATTATTGGTAGAACAAGGTAATAGCTACAAGGCACAGAATGATATAGTAGGCCATGATCGCCTACAAACTGAAAAGGAACGGCACATAAAAATGAAGCCAGTGGGTCTGAGGACGTGCCGATATCCGCACAGAGTATATTTCTGTTAAGACTGGTATCTTGCTTAGCAGTAAAATGCAAGCTGATTTTTTCTATACGTAGCTTAGATGTTAAACAAAACCTAAAATATGAGTACCCTTGAGAGGGGTGTGGGCGCCCTGTTCCATCCCAGCTGTGTGTGGGGCGGTGTATTGTGTTCAGCATAACTTTGTGACTAAGGAACAACTGTGATCAGCAATTAAAAATTAGAAGGCAAACAATCTGAAAGCAATTAAATTTGAGGACAAACAATTTTTGAAAGCAATTAAAGTTTGAGGACAAACAAAATTGAAAGCAACCAAGAGGCTGAAGCTAAGCAACTTCGAGCAAACAACTTTGAAAAGAATTAAAAGTTCAAAGACAAACAACTTTAAAACCAATTAAAATTTTGAAGGCAAACAACATCGAAAGCAATTAAAAACGTGAAGACAAACAACTTAAAAAACTGGTTTTCAACATTAAATGACCCAAAGAAGGTCTATATGCTGGTTAAACAAACCAACCACCTAATATATGAAGCACCCAGTGAGATTTGAACTTACTGTTCAGTCGCAATAGATCTAGCGAGACAAATCTGCACCACATTGAAGTCTTCCAACGTCTAACACGAGGTAATATTTTTTATTCATTTTGTTTAGTTTTCGTCTCTTATACGAACACGTATTTGACGAGGATCCTAGCATTAGCAATGTTTCCTGTATTCAATTCACTAATGTCGATTAAGCTTACAGAGTCGACTAGGAAAACATCTTTCTCACAGTAATTCAGATCTAACCACGCAGTTTCTCCTTATTTTCTTGAACGCCCGAGACGAAAAAGTCTTGTCTTTTTTCAATTCGCTCGTAGTAATAGTTTTCATATTATTCAAACATCTTTTTTTTAAATGTACTTGGTTTCATTTTAACGCTTTGTGCTTTTACCAATAGCACACGTATATAATAATAAAACTTTATTATGTCTTTCCACGAATAATTAAAATCTGTTACCGATTCTCCTATGAGCATCCGCACATGACCCGCAATTTTTTCCATGGTGGCTGGGAGGAACAATATATAAATACAGCTAGCTTCCGTCTTATATTTTCGTCTCTTCATCCCTTTCTCTACGATTTACTTTGGAAAGTGACGTTGTCTATAGGTTTCATGTTATCTCGTCTTTCTTTCAGCAGCCTATTTTTCTCGGGCAAGAGTTGATATCAAAAGTTCCTGTATCTGTCTGTATTTTTTTCCACCGGCCCTTCGGTCGGATCGCTTAATTCAAGTGTATTTTTGGAAAGTTATAAACATAAACTTCAAGAAAACTGAATGCTTGGTAATCAGCAGAAAATGCCAACTACAAGTCGGGTATACTAAAATCAAGCAAGTGCAGAAATTTAAATACCTGTTGGACGTTCTAATAGACGACGGAAAGTGCAACACTAAGACCTTAATGCGTTTCGGCATGGCCAAGGATGTATTTCAAAAGTTAAGCAGAGTATTGAGAGGCATGATAACTTTGTTGGAAAGAAAGAAAAAAATACTGGACTTTATTGTGATACCTGTCCTTCTACATGGCAGTGAACAATCTTCTCAAAGATGAAGGAAAGACTCAAGCAACAAAAATGTGGTTTTACAGAAAGATAATGAGGATACCATGGACCGATTTTGAAGAGAAAGCAAACGACGAAAAGAAACTTATACTTGAGATCAGCTGAAGGGGGCATGGAGAATTTACTACTCACAGGGTGGATAGAGAGAAGAGAGTCAGCGGAAAGTAACGCGAGACATACTTCATAGGCTTGAGCAAGTGGATGGCGGAGCGGTGTTTGGGAGAGATACTAAAAGGATAAGAGCGACAAGGGATAGGGAAAAGCAGAGGTCCATGATCGCCTACGTTCCAAAAGAAAACGGCTCATAAGGAAGAAGAGACCATAGTCTTGTCATGACACAAACAAGTGTGGCAGTGTAGCGCCGATGTTTGTAGCACTAGGTGATCTAAGTATTTAGGTGATGCCATCAGAACAGCTCACGTTGAGATTGAAGCAGGAGAAAACTGTCGAGAAAGTATATCTAATCTAAACTTATTTATAAATGGAACTTTTTCTCTCTCTGTGTGTGTATGTGTCTCTGCGTGTGTGTGTGTGTGTGTGTGTGTGTGTCCGTTACCTATAGAGTCCGAAACGGCAGAACCGATTTTCTTGAAAATTTACACAGTTGTACTATAAGAGTCTGCGAGTGTTCTTAGCTAGGTTTTGTGTCGAGGTACCCCCGATAAATATCGAAAATGGAAAATCGATAATCGAAAAAATCGGGTTATAGAAGGAGTGGTCCGATTTTAATCAAGTTTGATACACTCATAGACAAAGACATAAGAAACGATATTTAGAAGTTTCAAGGTTGCAGTTCTTAAAATAGTGCTGAAAATCGACAATATATATATATATATATATATATATATATATATATATATATATGAAAGGCAAGATGTTTGTGTGTGTCTTTGTTTATCTGCCTGTATGTCTGAATTTCTTTCAGCCTTTTATTTTAGTTTTTGCTTCGGGTTTGGCTCTAAGTAGGTATAATTGTAGTTCTTAGTCTCAGCCATGATACCAATTACTCAGAGGACTTATGTAGCCTTCAAAATTCTGGTTACCTCGAAAAAAACTTACTTGATATGGATACCAGGAAATCAAAATTTGACTTATATCCATTCAGTTTTCTTTAAGTCTACGGTTTCGCTTTAACTGGAAACACGTATTGCTTTTTTGTCTTTCGTGCCAACGTCCAAAGTGTCTGAGCTCCAGCATCATGGATTAGTTTTAAAGCTTTCATTCTACCCGAGCAAATATATATATTTATATATATATAGATATATATATTTCCAGTCACACTGTTATATGGAATTATACATATATATATATATATATATATATATATATATATATATATATATATATGTCCAAATATATATTCAATATATTCAAATATGTATTCAATTTTCAATATGTCCAAATAGTGAATATATTGGTGAATCTGGAAATAGCTTTAGATTTCGTTTCAATAATCATAAACTTAGCATACGCCAGAACAACCAATATTCCCCCATAGCGCAACACTTTAATCAATCGGGACACACATTGGAAAACAGTAAATATTTACTAATAGACTCCGATTTTAGTTCTACACACTCACGTAGAAAGAAAGAAAAATACTGGATTTTAAAATTAAATACACACAGGCTAGGGTTAAATAGCGACTTAGGTGTTTTGAATCTTTATAAATATTTCAATAGCTAAACATTTTTTAGATACACTTAAAAAATTTTTCTCTAAAACAAAATTTGTAAGTATTATTGCGGATCAGTTTACGTTTACAAATATTTTTTAAAAATCTGTCGCTTTCTGCGTCACGTGATGCAAACAATCTCTCCACGAACGCTCTCGCGAAATACGTTTCTCATTTAAATTCTAAAATCATTTGTTTCTGATGAAAGGCCGAGGACGGTCTGAAATATCAAATATAATAATTGAAATAAATAAATAGTGTCAGAAAAATACATTTTTAAACTTACAACTTTTTAGTAGTTTTTCCTATACATATTATTAAGACAGTATACGTGGAGCATCACTATGAAGTATATATATATATATATATATATATATTTCCAGTCACACTTAGGAGTTTGTATTATTTGTTTGTTTTTTTTATATCTTAATTTAAGATACTCAATAGTTGGTACATCAATATATATGTTGCCATAATTTTTGACAATACTGTCTCAGTCGTATAGAAAAAAATTTAAAATAAATAAAATCACACTTAGGCGAATGCTTTTGGTCGAAAATGTTTTTTCTCTAACCAGTAGTAGCATTTGCAAATGGCGGACTTGTATTATAAGCGTCTGCGAGTGTTCTTAGCTAGGGTTTGTGGCGAGGTACCCCCAATAAATATCGACAATCGATAATCGAAAAAATCGGAAGTAGTGGTCCGATTTTAATCAAATTTGATACACTCATAGACAAAGACATAAAAAACGATATTCAGAAGTTTCAAGAAAGCAGTTCTTACAATAGTGCAGAAAATCGATAATATATATAAGGCAGTGTGTTTGTGTGTGTGTCTGTTTATCTGCCTTGTTTGTCGGCATTTTTTCAGCCCTTTTATTTTAGTTTTTGCTTCGGGTTTGGCTCTATGTAGGTATAATTGTAGTTCTTAGTCTTACCCATGATACCATTTACTCAGAGGACTTATTTAGCCTTCAAAATTCAGTTTAATGCGAAAAAACTTATTTGATATCGATATCAGGAAATGAAAATTTGACTTATATCTTTCATTTTTCTTTCAGTCTACGTTTTCGCTTTAAACAACTATTGCTTTTTAATCTTTCGGACGATGGATTAGTTTTAAAGCTTTCATTACACTCGATCAACGCCAGACTATATTGCTTGTATGACTTAAGATTCGGCTCCATAAAGATGCATAGACAGCACGGTGGTTTTATAAACTCATTTTTCCTCAATCGCTCCAGTTTGTGTCTCCAAACAAATTTATACAGTCCACCAAAATATTTCCTGTTTTTTTTTTTTGCTTAATTCTTTGTCCAATAAGATGTCGAAAGTTTTAACACAACTTTGGTGAGGGAATTTCTAGACAGTTACAACGGAAGTTGGAAGTGGAAAATGAGAACAAACATGTAAATATCTAGGAAGTGTTTTAGCAGATGACAAAAAGGACAACACCAAAATCCGAAGGGGCATTGCGATTGCCAAAGTATTCTTCTTCTTGTATATACCTTGTCCTTTTAGGACGTAGGTGATCATGGCTTTCCACATCTCCCTATCGCTGGTGGCTTTTACCACGCTTTCTCCTGTTACACCACGCAAACACCGTTCTGTCATCCACCTGCTCAGGTCCTTCAAATATGTTATCCGCAGCTTTCCCCTGTCTCTTTTTCTCTCTAATTGGGCTGTTAGTATCAGGTTCTTCAAACCGTCCTTACTTGCTGCATGTCCCAGGAACTTCCGCTATCGCTTTCTGATGCTCAGTATTAATTTTCTTTTCGTTTCTATCCTTTCCAAAACCTCATCAGTCCTCACATGCTCGATCCATGATATCCACAACATCCTTCTGTAAAGCCATATTTTAATTGCTTCAAGTTTTTTCTTCATCTTTAAGGATACTGTCCAGCATTTACTGCCATATTGAAGAACTGACATCACATAGCAATTCAGATGTCTTTTTCTTTGTTTCTAGCAAGAAGCAGAAAAAATCCTTTAGAAACAATGAAAACAATACTGGAGAGTTATGTAATATATGTCCTTCTCCCATATAGCTGTAAATGCTGGAAAATCTTAAAGATTAAGAATAGACTTAATGTAACAGAAATGTGGTTCTACAGAAGGATGCTAAGGATAGAAGGAACCAATAACGAACAACAACGATGTTCTAGAGAAGATGGAAACAAAAGAAAGTTATAAATTTCCAGGGCACATATTGAGGAAAGAAAGATTAGAAAATTTGATCCTCATAGGACAGATCGAAGACAAGAGAGACAGAGCGTAACCGACTTACTAAGCTTCAGTAAATGGATAACTGAGCAATGCTTCATAGAAATAAGAAAAAGCCAATATATATTAAGAGGTATGAAGAACAGAAAATTTGAAGTGTCATGGTAGACTACGCCCTGAAAGGACAGGTCATAAAAAAAAGAAATGATTCTCAGTATCTAAGTTTTATTCAGAGATTACAGTCATAGATTTACAGCGTCGGTAAGATGATATCGTTCGTTCTCATTTTCCGCTATTTCCCCATTACCTCAAAAAATCCACTGCTAGGAAAGTTGGGTCACTGTGTCGGGCCAGGATGTTTTTTCCGCCTGAATCCACCCTGCATATCTACAAATCAAACAACCGTCCGTGCATGGAATACTACTGTCATATATGGTCAGGCGCACCCGTTGTTCATCTCAGTGTTCTTGACAGGCTCCAAAAGTGAATCAGTAATGTGAAAGGTACCGACTTGGTGGCTCGACTTCAGCCACTTTCTCACTGACGGGATGTGGCTTCCCTCTGTCTGTTCTATAAATACTTTCATGGCTTCTGCTCCAACGAACTTAAGTCATTGGTGCACCTGCAACAGATGTTTACTCCTGCAACCAGACTGGCAACTGTGCCTCACCCATTCACAGTTAGATTAACTAAATACAGACGACAATTCTACTTCAGTAGCTTCTTTTCTCGCACTTCCCCCTGTGAAACTCGCTTCCATATCCTTGCTTTCCTGACGGCTATAACCTCCAGAAATTTAATTGCAATGTCAATACACATCTCTTAACCACTTGACTCTAGTTCTTTCTATATATTTTCCTTTCTCTCCACCTTTGCAACTGTCATCACACCTGTATTCCCATCCTTAATTGGTTCATCATTCTTTTTACTCTCTTCCTATCTAATCTTTTTCTCTTATGTAGACCCCGGCACATCAGTGGTGTTACCGCCTTGCTTGGGGTAAGACAACTAAAAAAAAGAACATCACTGCACCAACAAGCCAATTATGACAGATCTTCTTCCTAAGACGTCTGTAACACATAAGATAATTTTAAATGCATTGCTTAGGTCGAGCAATATGGTCAACATCCTCTTCGACATTGGATTAACATATTAAAATGCGTCATTGCGATTATTATTCTGCTATGATAACTTTCTTCGGAGATCGTCATGTCGGTTTTTTAATGTTTTATTGGGTTTTTTCAGAACGTAATATTTTCTGTCTTTTTGATAAATTCCATCTTTGTTTGACAGGGGCTATTTTTGCTCTTGTTGTTGGTTGTAGTTTCGGAGAAACCGTCCTATTAACAAAGGAATTAAAGTCATTCTCCAAAATGTTTTCTAAAGATAAAGAAAAAAGATTTATAAATGAATTAATCCTTTCCAAATAAAAAAACAATATTCGTCCAAATACATAGTTGATAATTTAATGTCATCCCCCCAAAAAAGATTCTCTGTCTACAACTAAAACATTTTAAGCAGAAACGTTATCAGCATTTAAATACCCGACCTCTTTTTATATTGATTTTCCCCAAAGATTGTAAGTGATAGTTGTAATGGGCCTATCTCTGTATCTTTAGTATGTTGGCAGATGTTCTCGAGTTTGAAATTAGTGTGGCCAGCCTCTTGGACAATTTTCGTTTAGTCTTGTCACTTATTTTTTAACTATTACGTAATTCTTTTTTACTCGTCGTCTTGGCTCATTTTTTTCCGTTTTGACGTGACTTCATTTTCCTTACTTTCTTTAAACTTGAAATATTGTTACGTTTTCTTCTGTCTTGTTTCGCTTTTCTTTATTCCGGTTTTTGATTCATTTTGAAATTTGTTATTCTTTCTTTTGTATTCTATCATTCATTTTGCTTTTTATCTCAAGTTTTATTCCGTTTTTTCATTCGGTAGTCTTATCCCCCGTTTCGCTTATCTTACTGCTTCATCTTTCATTCATTCATCCATTCTTTTATACAGTTTCATTTTTGTTTTCTCTTTTTACTCTTGTATCGTACTTTTTTTTCATTACTTATTCTCTTCCATATTTTCATTTGTGACTATTGTTTGGTCTTCTTTTTCATTTGTTAGTCACTTTTCTTGAGACATCTTTTATTCTTTTTTTCATGTGTTTTTCTTCTGTCTTTTTTTGGTTTTTCTTTATGAAGCTGCTTTCCTTTTCTTATTCCTTTTATTGTATCTTTTTCTTTTATCTTTTTGTCTTTTGTTTTATTCTTCTTTTATCGTTTTTCTTCTTTCTTTCTTGGATTTCTTCATGACATTTCTTTAATCCTTTCTTCCATTCGTTAATACTGTCTCATTTTTTTTTATTTCTTTATGATACTTATTTCAGTTCTTCTCATTGGCTAGTCTTCTCTTTCATACTTTATGACTTGTTACATTTTCTCTCATTGGTTAGTCCTCTCTTTCATATTTTCTGACTTGTTAAATTTTTTTTCATTGACTCGTCTTCTCTTCCATATTTATGACTTGTTTCATTTTTTCTCATTGGCTAGTCTTCTCTTTCATACTTTCTGACTTGTTACATTTTCTCTCATTGGTTAGTCCTCTCTTTCATATTTTCTGACTTGTTAAATTTTTTTTCATTGACTCGTCTTCTCTTCCATATTTATGACTTGTTTCATTTTTTCTCATTGGCTAGTCTTCTCTTTCATACTTTCTGACTTGTTATATTTTTTCTCATTGGCTAGACTTCTCTTTCATACTTTCTGACTTTTTACATTTTTTCTCATTGGCTAGACTTCTCTTTCATATTTTCTGACTTGTTACATGTTTTCTTTTCTATTTGTAAGATTTGCCACTTTTTCCTTTCGTTTAATTTTTAACACTTATTTCATTCTTTTTTATTCATTAGTCTTGTCTAGAGTTTCTTTTAGACTGTTTGCATTTTTTCCCATTCTTACATCTTAAGTTTTGTTTTAACATTTGCTACTATTTTGCCGTTAGATTCATTTCTCCTTTTCTTTTCTTTGGCCTCTTGTTTTGTTTCTTTCTTTTTGGTTTCGTTTACCCACTCGAGTTGTGTTACAGAGTCTTCTCTGATGCCATTTTTGCACTGTCGATTTTCCTTTCCGTTTGTTTAATCTTGCCTCTCATCGCTCCACTTTACTGAGTTTTTTTCTCTTTGTCTCGTGTTTTGTTGTGTCTATTTTTCTATTTGCATTTAACTTTTCGTCAAATGTTTGCTTTTTTTCTCGTTGGTTCGTTTTGCTTTTTTTCTTTAGATTTCTTTCTTTCATTTTCTGCGTCTTAAAAAACCTAACGATCTTTTGTAACACAGCATAATGTAATAAATTTGATGTATTTTTTATTTTATTGGAAGGCTCCTTCATTATTTTTTCTTTTGTATTTCGCATACATTACTGCAACCGCAATACATGACAACGTGGTAATAAATGTACAGCCAATTTATTCATGAACAGAGGTCTTAGGAAGTGACCAGAGTTTTGACGTAAAACACGAACAGGAAGTGGTTGAAGTCTTTACACTCTTAAAACCAGAACGGCCAATTTTTGGCACAGGTTAAAGTACTAACACACAGGAAAATTTCACTAGAAACAAAGAAAAGAGTGCTGGATTGTTATGTGATATCAGTTCTTCAATACGGCAGTGAATGCTGAACAATATCATCGAAAATGAGGACAAAACTGGAAGCAGCGGAAATGTGTTTCTACAGAAGGATGCTGCGGATATCGTGAACTGAGAATGCAAGTAACGATGAGGTGTTGAAAAGAATGGCAACAAAAAGGAAATTAATAGTGAGCATCAGGAAGAGACAACTGATGTTCCTTCGACACGCAATGAAGAAGGAGAGCTTGGAGAACCTGATACTGACTGGCCAGATAGAAGGAAAAAGAGACAGATGAAGGCAGCGGATAACATATTTGTAGGGCCTGATCAGGTGGATGAGGGAACGGGGGTTACCAGGAGTAACAGGAGCAAATATACTAAGAGCCACAAGGGATACGGAAAAGGTGGAGAACCATGATCGCCTACGTCCTGAATGGACAAGGCACATAGAAGAAGTATCATCATCATTATCATCATCATCATCATTATGTTCATCATCGTTATCATCATCATCACCATCATTATTATTATCATCATCGTTATTATTATTATTACCATCATGTTCATCATAGTCATCATCATTATCATTATTAATATCATCGTCGTTATTATTATTATCATTATTATCATCAACGATATCACCACCATCATCATCAACATCATTATTATTTTTATAATTATTTATCACTTCAATAAATAAATTACCACGATTATTGGCAGATCAAAGCCAACTATTTCACACATAGCTGTTTGAAGAGATTATTTAGAAAAATGTAGAGACGAAATGGTAACAGATTAGCAGGGCTACCCATCTTTGAGCCAAATATGATTATTTTATTTACAAATTTGCTACATATGTATGAGAGTCGCTGAAAAGCTCTTAGCTGAACCAGAAGCAGTTTTTCAACAAAAAAAAAACTAACCTTAGACTTTTTCAAAAAAGTTTCAAATTTTCCGCATCGTCTCTCTGTTTCTTTTTATACGATATGGTGCCCTCCTACGATAAATGGACTCTTCCTTTTATTATATAGAGTTATCTGCGTGACTTCAGTAAAACTAAAGCTGTTAACGAGGACAAGTTAACACCAATGCACGACAGCTACTAGCCAGGCAATAAGCAGCGTAATAACACCTTCGGACTTATTTATTTCTAGTTACTTATTGTTAGCACTTCCGTTGTATATCTTGTTTCTTGTTATACTAATATACTGTTTTGAACCTACCTCCTGTGTCCTGTGTCTTACTTCCGACCACTACAATTTTACGGCAAAGTTTCGCCACAACGCCACAACAAATTGGAAACAAAGATCCAGAACAATATATATATATATATAGTCATCCGCAGACAGATCTGGTTCGCTGTATCACAGCTCATCAGTACGGTTAGACTTCGACTGCTTTTAACCCAGGATTGAAACCCGACCGAATTGGCGTCAATCGGCGATTCTACCTCTGGGCTATTGGCGTTCGGTAGAAGAAGGCAGACTTTTATAACATAAATATGTTATAAAATCACTACAAAAGTAGTTATTTTGTTGCGACACTAATTGTGTCTTATCAAGTGATGAGGTTTATTTTAAGTTTGTGAGTTTTAAAGGGTTAAAAACTCGCCAGCCCCCCTTCATCAGTAGGGCATTGTTACTTAGACAGAGTAGACCAATTAAAACATAGTAATTTCTAATTTGAAGAATGTAAAAACATACTCTAAAAACAATTTATTGGGACATTAAAATTAATATTTGATTAAAATAGAGATCAGCTTTATTAATCGACTGTTGGATTCACTTTATTTTTATTACGAATTTTAAATTCAAAGTTTAACAAAGCATTAGATTTAGATCATTATAAAATTATTCAGATATTAAACGAGCAAAAGACGTAGACGTACACATATTCAGCTCAATAAACTTCCACATATGGACAAATAGACGAGCATATATACACATGAACACACACTGGCACACAGACACATGCACAGGCTAATATACGCACATATATATCCATACACAAATTTTAAAATTTTGTTTTTACTGACGTGTCAATATATCCGTTAAATTTTAAAGTTAAATTTGTAAAGCTTCTGTAAAGGCTACAATACTGGATGCGTGTAAGATCGAATTCGTAAGATGGCAAGAGCCATGAATGAACGAGGTCAATGCAGGCAGTCATATTTCAGTGCATGAACAAATAAAAATAATTACATATATACTCACGCAAATACACAAGCTAAAAACAAAAACGTACGTGACAAAAAATTCACACATCATATACAAATTAAAAATATAACCACATACATGAAACTATTTATTCACAACTTCTGGCATAAATATACGCAAATAAGCTCAAGAATATGCACACAAAAGCATACACAAGAAATATACATACACACACACACACACACATATATATATATATATATATATATATACGTGGGGCGATTATATATATATATATATATATATATATATATATATATATAGCGGCGGTAAAAATCCAGGATAGGATTGGTAAATAATCTGGGATATGCTTGGTAAATAATCCAGGAGGAACCTAGTAATAATGTTAAAATATTAAAACTGATCCATTAGAGAGTTCAATGTAAATTAATCTAATTTACAGGGCGGATCTTTATCCGTAAATTCAGATAAAGCTTCGAGGGGAAGTGGCCATTTTCAACATTTCATTTTAAGACGTGCATTCTCAGCCCCATTTCTCAGCCCTGTTTAGGAATTCCGCCTCCATTGAGTGCTACGCTTTGGTACGATCCTGCTTCAGCGGTGACACTACGCTGACTCGGTCCTGTTTAGAGATTCCGCCTTCGTTGATTGTTAGCCTTTGGTACGATCCCGTTTCCGCGGTTACATTTTATTTAAATGAGGCTGAGAATGTATGTTTTAAAATGACATGTTGAAAATGGCTATTTCCTCGCTAAGTTTTATCTGAATTTACAGATATATATTCGTTATCCACATACAGGTCTGTTTTGTTGCATCACAACTCATAAGTGAAGCTAGACATCAATTTGCTTCTGGCCGGGAACGAAACTAGAGCGATTTGGTATCAGTCGGAGTCGATAACGCCTAAGCCTTAAGCGCATGAAATCAGAGAAGGGAAATTTTAGCGTGTTATATTTAAGCGGTGTATATACATGCCAGTCACCGAAAGAACTCAATTTATTACTGAAGAGTAATGCATAAATCGCAGAAGTGGTTACTGTTTTTTTAATTTTCCTCTCTAGAGAGCTCAATCGTAATGAGAGCATAATATATTCGTCATCCACATACAAGCCTGTTTTTCTGTATAACAGCTCATCAGTGTTGACTTGCTTCTGCCTGGGATCGAAACTGGACCGATATATATATGTGTGTGTGTGTGTGTGTTTATATATATATATATATATATATATATATATATAAAATATCAATAAATAAATAACAGGACCCATATGTACAACAAGTTGAAACCAGGCACTAATATAAAAAAAAATCGGAAGCAATGCGATATTGATACTTTAAAAATCTCAATTATTGAATATTAATGTAACTATTGGTGCTGCAATAAAAACGTGTTAAATATTAACCATATGGTGTATGCTAGATAAAATCTATCAAATACCGACATAATAATCAATGTTAGATTAACTATTTCATAAATATATAACTTGGCGATCAGTGTCACATAAAATACTAAGCTAATATTAATATGATAATATATGCTGAATTAAATACCTAGCAAAAAATTAAATAGAACATCCAAATCAAATGAAAGTAACCATCAAATAAAGGTAAATAACGATTGACAGTTGTGAAAATAGTATACATAAATTCTTAATATTACAACCCATATTTTAAAGTAAATAATCAAGTATGTTTACAATGAACAATAAGTTCATATCTCTGGTTTAACAAATATAAAGAAAAACTCAAGACACTATTTTAAGTGGTTATAAATTATAAACCATTTCTATGAACTAAATTTATTCATTTCTTCAGACCACACTATATTCGTTGCACTCGGTACAATTTTTTTTTTTCCGGAATAAACATTTCTTTAAAAATGAAATGGAAATCAAGAAACATGAAATTTTGGCCTTATCTCGGGTAAGAATCACTATGGCCAGGGGAGAAAATTCTTTGGGCGGAAGAGAGATTATAAAACCTTTACACGCCCACTGACAAGCACATGAATACATATATATGAAATAGAAGATCTGCCATGGAATTGGTTAGTCATGCCAGTCTATGTATGCAACGACTTTATATTATGTATGGAGTTGAGAATGTCTTACTTGGCATTATGTAATTATGGATGTATTTTGAAATAAATAGTTTACGTGAATATGGGGGCATCTCGTTATATGTATGTTCCGTGTAGATATGTGCGCTTAATTTTATTTATATTTATATGTATATTCCGTGCATGTGAGTGCACCTAGTTATATTTATGCTTCCTGTATATGAATGATGCAGTGGATATCGGCTCGGAACGAGAATTCGGGGAGCCGAGTTCGAATTCTAGTTGAATTCATTGCATTCACTTCCGCGCAAATGCCCTTGGGAAAGGTATTAATCCGTCTATTCCTTCCAGTTATGGGTTAAATAACAGGACAGATTGGGTTCTGTAGCATTGGATGGCAACCAGTCTACCGCAGAAAGCAATGGCAACCTACTGCGGAATAATCTTTTGCCCAGTCAGTCATGTCTCTTTCGAGACTTGATCGCCCAAGCGTGTTTCACGTGTAGCGCTTAACTGACTGACTGATATAAATGGACCTAATATATATGCTTTTCGTGTATATGTGGATACGTAATTATATGTATGTTGGCGCTATTTTTTATTAAAGATGAAATTGGTTGTATTAATCATTATACTCACGTATGTGCATATCTGAATCCAAATGATATACGGCGGTATATGAATGTAACTGTTTTTATGATGTATGTAATTTGAAGTAGGCCACCTTGTTTGGTGTGAAAGAGTGGACACTTATGTATATACATAATAGCATTTTTCTAGTATATACACATATAATTTTTTATAAAAGAATACATGGATGTTGAAAAGCGAGAGTGCGCAGAGATGAGAAATTTATATATATACGTAGAAGATTGTGTGTATGTATATGCATATATGTATATACAGTCAGGAGTATATATATGTATGCAAATATTTATGTGTATATGTGGGTATGTAAATATATGCGTATTTTCTGAATATATACGTGATCTGTCAGTATACTTGCGTAAATGTGTGTTAATATTATTTATACGTGTATAATTCCGGTCTTCATAAATATGTATATGAGTGTGCGAACGAAATAGTTATATGTGGATATGGATAGATATGTGTATGCGTGTATAGGTGTGCTCATAGAAGCATTTGTATGTATATATTTGTAAGTATTGGCATATGTGTATGTGGATATACGTGTGTATGCTTAAGTATATTTATAGGTAGAGTTACATGTTTATACGTATTCGTGTGCTTGTGAGTAGGCGTATAAAGGTTTTATGGTCACTCTTCCGCCCAAAGAACTTTATCGCCTGGTCATAATGATTCTTACCCGTGATAAGACCAAAATTTCTACTCTGGATCATGTGACTGATTTCCATTTCGTTTCAGAAAAAATCTTTCTTCTGGGAAAATATTTGTTTCTGATAGAACGAATATAATGGTGTCTGAAAAAATGAACTAATTTAGTTCATAGAAATGAATTATAATTTATAACCACTTTAAATGATGTGTTAAGTTTTTCTTTTTAGATATCCTATTGCTCTGGATAACTTTCACTGAGCTCTCTATAGACATCTAGCACTTATCATTTTATATTAAGTAGATCTTGATAGATTATCCTCGTCATTTACGGATTTGACATTATAACTTATATATATATATATATATATATATATATATAGTCATCCGCAGACAAGGTCTGTTTCGCTGTATCACAGTTCATCAGTACGTTTAGACACCCGATTGCTTTTAACCCAGGATTGAAACTCAACTGAATTAGCGTCAATCGGTGATTCTACCTCTGAGCTATGGGCGCTCGGTAGAATGAGGCAGACTTTTAGCGTATGTATCATACGCCAGTGGCCAGAATGCTCTAATTCATGAGCGATGCGTAGATGCTAGAGTAGCTACTGTTTTTTTTACCATTCTTTCAGAGTATTAATTATTGTTGATGTTATCACTTCCTTTCTCTAGTGTGTTTATATTTAAAGTGCTATTACTGTGCATTATATTTTACTAGAATGAAATATATAAAAGAAACTTCAAGAAAAATATACAAAAAATAAATATTGCATTTTTATTAAATAATTATTTGTTATTTGAATCATTAAATTGTTTTAAATAGTTTGAGAATTGTGTATGTCTAATAATAAAACTTAAGTTTTTCAAAAATATTAATGAAATTTATTACATTTGTATAAATCAAATAACATGCCTTCTAACATAGCTGCCTTCTTTTTGTCCTCTTGAAGTAATCTACCTCATTCATAGGATAGTATCTAATTCAGCAGGTGGGTTAGTCCACTATATTATAATGGAACTATCCAGCACATTTGCATGGGTGGATTCCATTCACTCATATATATCTCTTTATTAGATCCCTCAATAAGTTTTCCTTTCATTTAGAGTGACTACACCAATCTACTTGTGTGTCAAATCACATGCTATTAACCAATATCCAACATGGCGCTGAAGACAGGATTGCGAGAAATAGCATCGGAGGCTCTATGCAATTTATCAGGGCAGTGTTGCATGGCAAAACGATATTTCAAGTTTTTTTTTGTTTTGTTTTTTTGAGCAGGAAAGGTTTGTGAATTTTGCTGAGATCACAACCACCAAAAAGCCATTTGAGTGGTTCATGGTCGGTCATCATCATAACGTTTGGGAAACCTAGTGAAAGCATCGATTGCCCAAGTGATAGCCGCTGCTTAATCTTCTATGGGTGCATATCTTTGTTCAGTATCAGTACAAAATCTGCTAGTAAAACCAACTGTACTTCGTTATCTCTTACCTATTTGCATTTCTCACCAAAACTTGATTTTGTTCGGTCACTCTATGGCTATTTTACCGGGTGTGACGGACGGAAGTCCCCGGATTTTATATATAGATTGCGTAAAAAATTACGTTTCTTTTTCAAAACTAATTTAGTACCGCTTCCTTCCAGCCAGACAGACTTTTTTTCCCGAAGAGTTTTATTATTTATTCCTTATAATTTATAATAATGAAATTATCCGATTACGGTATAAGGTTTCCTTAAAGTTTTCACACTTTTTGTCCCAAATGCCTTGTTGATTATTAGTAATCTTGTGGTGGATAGGAAATTAAGAATTAAAATCAACTTTCTTCTTCACTTTTACAAAAATTCACAATGACGTGTGAAATTCTGGTTTTTCCCAAATAGTAAAAGGATTAACTATGGATTTAAAGAAAAAGTCGAAACCGGATTTCGCAAGTAGATGTTAAATTGGTTTTCTGACCAATGGGAGCGAATTGCAATACTAAAAAAAGAACTTAACGATCAAGTGCAAAAAAAATCTAGATGACTATAAATGACTTCGATCAGCGTCAGTCAGTCAGGTGGGAGCAAATAAAATGTAACAGGAGAAACTTCAACCACCACACGTACACAGGTCGCGTCGCACATTGTCCTCTCTCTTTCCTTCTCGTGTGATAACTCATTCTACTTTTTCTTCATCATCCAAAGACACTCCTACCGAACAAACGCTAATACATACATACGTACGTACGCATAATCTCTTTCCAACAAATTACTACTACGAACATTTTCTACAATTCTTGATGCCCTTAACTCATTACTTGTTTCTCAATTAATATTTTTCATCTCACAAATATATTATAGCATCCAGTTCCATTAACAAAATTCCACTTATTTTTCAACAACCTGATGATATCTTTAAATGCGGGGATTGTCGGCTATGCTTGGAAGTGGCCTTGTACCAGACATGGCTGACGCACCGTACAGCTACAATCTTAAGGTTGGTGCATTTTTAAATTTTAGTCAACTGACTCTCTCTAAAATAATTGAACGTCATGCACTAATGGAATTAAGCAAAATAAGGTTGTAAGCGTATTAATTTTTGAATGCAGACTTTCAGGCTGTAGCGGTGTTTTTCTAAGCGTAGATTAGACGTGGCACAAGGCCAAAAGTATGGGACCCCAGTGAGGACTGGACTCACTATTTAGTAGGAAATACTCGAGTCTTTCATCGGAGGCACCGTGGTGTAATGGATAGCGTATTGGATTGAGGAATTCCAGTCGAGTCCATTACATTCAATTACGTGCTCGATATCAGGAGAGACAGAGTGTTAATAGGATTAATGCAGCGAAGTTTGTCACTTAACTGGGCAGATTCATGCTGACTTTGAAGTTTCGTGAGGACACTGTTATGATGTCATCACTCGTCAAGGCTATCGAAAACCTATCGCAGACAAGTGAGGATATCATAACGGTGTTCTCACGAAACTTCGAAGTCGGCATGAACCTGCTCAGTTAAGTAAAAGTCTTCTCTGCAGAAATCATATATATATATATATATATATATATATATATTTCACTAGTAATCGAGTTATTAAGCAACTCAGGTTTCTACCATCACCTGAATACACCAGATGGTGGAAACCTGGGTTGCGTAATAAGTAGATTTCAAAGAAAAACATTTAAAAGTTCTACAATTGTTTTGAACACTTTTTAATACAACTGTGTACAGGTCTAATTTAATTATGACCAAAAACTAATTAAATAATATAATTAATTTAATATTTTCGCGGGCCTGAGCAATTGGATGACAGAACGAGGTGTGGGTGGGTTAACAGGAGAAAGCGTTCTAAGAGCGGGAGACGGAGAGGGCCATGATCGGCTAAGTTCTGAAAGGACATGACACGTAGCAGAAGATGATTTTTACTTATGATTCCATCTTCAAGCGATTATTTTTGGGATGACTAAGGGAAACTTTAAAAAACAATATTGTTTTAGTTACTCCGAAAATGATCGCTTAAAAATGGAGTCATAGTAAAAAATACGATTCCATAACATGAGACCTTCTGTGTCACGAAATTGTTCAATTAATTATATTACAATAATATATATATATATATATATATATATATATATATATATATATTAGGATGTGTGTGCACATAAGCGCTCCCACGTTATATATATATATATATATATATATATATATATATATATAGGATGTGTGTATACATAAGCGCTCCCTCGATATTGTAACCATTTGGACGAACATCTACAAAAAGGAGAACACGATTAATTACAAAAATGCTACATTGTCCGACGAGTAATGTTTTGATTGGAAAATCCTCCGACAGGGAAAACATGAAACCTTATATAACTGTGTTTGCAACGTTATACAGAAATAAATAAAAATCCGACATCTATTCTTAGGCTATAATTTTATGAAGAACAATCACTTTGTTTACGGCATCATATTACTTCTCTCTCTCTCTCTCTCTCTCTCTCTCTCTCTCTCTCTCTCTCTCTCTCTCATATATATATGATCTTAACATAGAAGAAGACAAGAGGAAAACTTTTTTTCACCTCCGACTTTCGTCTACTGGCAGACCATATCAAGGCAAAAAAATAAATAAAAGAAATATTATTGTAAATAAAGCATTTATAAATAAAAAGTTGTTGGTTACTGGCGAAAAACGCTCATAAGATATTCATAAAATCAACTGAAATTGTTAAATATTTAAAAAAACGTCATATATCAAACACGAAGAGAATTTTTTCTTTTGCAGTATATCGTTATGATATAAGATGTTGAAATGAAAATTAACCAATTTTTCTTTGTATTTTTTATATGCTTATAATATGTGTTGACTTTAAAAAGTACTGGTTCTATTAGAAATTGTGAGATTGTGAAAAAATCGTGGCGCAGATTAATATTTGGTAATATTTGATGGCGGCACTCTCGAAGATTTTCTTTCTGCGAAAATGTTTTTTCACTTTTCACACACACACAGATATAGATATAGATATATTCATGTTTAGGCTTTCTTTCGTCAAAATATATTGTTTTTTTTTTATCTGCTGAATGTCAGCTCTAATTAGCCGCTCACTTTGCTGTTGCGATATAAAAATATTGATAGGCTATTGCTAGTAAAGTTAGAAAAAGAGTGCGACGTGGGCATAACTGAATCCAACCTTTAAATCAAAGGTCTACATGCCGTGGCCAACCGTAATAGAACTATAGGAGTAAGATCTTACTTTGGACTTTTCCAACACACACACACACACACACACACACACACATATATATATATATATATATATATATATATATATATATATATATATATATACAACTGAAAAGGTTCATACCGATTTCGAAATTTTGTGATTTTTTTTTTGCATTAAATATATCAATGCTCTATCACCAGCCCAATATCGAGCATTTAACGATAAAAGACCTGCATGCCAAAATACCTTTTATCAGTAAAACCTCTCTCTCTCTCTCTCTCTCTCTCTCTCTCTCTCTGCATATACATATATATATAATGTTACGGAAATACACGAAGATTAACGAAATGGTTTTGAACAACCGACAATTTGAAATTATTTGTTTGAACATTGTTTTTAATCAGTACTCGTATTGTTTTTAATCAGTACTCGTATTGTTTATAATCAAACATTATATATGTTTATTTATTCATAAATAATCAGGCTGGTAGAAATAAATATATATACTGTTTTATTATAAATAGAATATCTACTTAAATACGAGTATCGATCAAAAATAAAGTTCAAACAAATAATTTCATATATGTATATGCTGATTGACTGATTGATTGTTTAATTACTTAGTTTTTGAACATAATAAAATTAGACCAATGCAGATTTGTATTAAAAAATTTTCAATACAATTATATTGTAGAAATTTTGAATAAGAATAAATTTATATATATATATATATATATATATATATATACGAGGTGGTATAAAACCTTCACTGGACTAGTTATTTTTTTAATAATTTTTTTTATGAATTTTTAAGCATCATCTCCTTCGGAATAGTCATCTTGCATTAATACACCAGCCGTAGTTTTCCTGCTACCTGAAAGTTTTTTTTCCCCCGTAAGCGCGTCGTGGCCAATCCCCGATTAGCAATCCACCAAAAAGAATTAAATTATTTCAAGAGGGGAGAAATAAGAACCTTACACGTATTAATGCCCTATGACAGAGCCGACGGTAATCACGAGAGCCAAAGTTGTGAGACTGGTGCCTCATTCTCTCAGAGAAAAGTGACTTTGTTCCTTCAATGGCTCGTTTTCATTTATTTGAAGCATCAACAAATTATCGCCTGTTGTGAACCCAGCTGTCACGGAAGTATAGCTGAAGATCGTAGTTCCTCTGTGCTATAGCGGGTGAGTATGTTTATGTGAACCATGTAGAGGATTGTAGTTTCACCTGGTATTTCCGACAAGGTAGGAAAGCGTTCATACAGTCTTGGAACCAAGAAAATACATCAATTGCCTCATTTTCAATTAGGGGCTTAAAGATATCAGTCCAATGGACGTCACGAAGAAAATCAAGAAGTGAGTTCCAATCAGTATGCTCGTTTTGTGAAATGGGGTTCCTGTTTAATTAGATAATTAGAACAAAATATTAATAGCTACCACAGCGTGATCAGAATTATCAAGAGGGTAGTGTTGCTAAGTTCTGAAGAGCGAGGGAATGAGGTAAGAAATAAATCAACTAGAGAAGCATTTTGCTAGGGAAAGAAATAGGAAAGTCCACGATTTTAGTATGGGATCAGTCAATGGAAAAGTGTAATATCTGAAAACTGTCAACATTGGTACTTTTAGAATATTTAAGCCATGTGTCGGAGCAAGCATTAAAGTCACTGAATACAAAGATTTTCGCGGATGGATAGCGAGAAAGTGATTTTTTAAACGGTCAGCTATTGTGTCTAATATGGTGCAGTCCTGACAAGGGGAGATAAAGAATTTTCTTAAGAAAAATTATATTTTCATACTATTTTTAGTACTTATTGCCAAGTGGATAATTCTAAACGAAAATAGAATGGTTCGTTTGTTATTATTACGTTGCAAAGATTTACAAGACAGCCAGGAAGTTTTTGCTTCGGCCTGCCGATGAGAACAAGAGATTAGCATGGTAAAGAGATCACAAACACTGGACACCAGAACATTTAATTTGATGAACATATTATTGTGCAGTATTAAAAAAGCAGCATTCTATTTTCATTTAGAATTATCCGCTTAGCAATAAATACTAAAAAATAGTATGAAATACATAATTTCTTTAAAAAAAAACTATGGTGGCATAATAATTATGGCCGGTAATATGTATATATATATATATATAATGTATTGGTATGTAATCCGGGTAAATTCCAAAAGAGACGAACTTTTTTTTAGGTGGGGATCTGAAGAGCCGCGCCAAGAACACCATAGCGGCGAAATATGTATCATCCAAACTAATAATTATAAATCCGTTATATATATATATATATATATATATATATATATATATATATATATATATATATATGTATGTATGTATGTATGTATATATCCACTACGGGCTTAATCATGCGTTAAGTTAAAATTTAAAACAATGAAAGAATAAAAAATATATTCGGAATTCGGATGGCATAGAGGAACAGAAGAGTGAAAAGAACAAAAATCAAAGAACCAAAATACAATAAAAAGTCCACCCCCGCCACTCTACAAAAAAGTAAAAAAAATTTCATTTCAACTATACCAATATACATTAAGATTGGCAAAGTCTTCTGGTGGGTTCTTGAACGAATATTCAAGAAAGAATGATTTGGGGACGCCATCTTTGGTAGAAAAAGTGGTAACTAAACTTATTTATAAATGGAACTTTGTCTATGTGTGTGTATGTCGATGTGTGTGTGTGTGTATCCATTACCTATAGACTCCGAAACGGCTGAACCGATTTTCTTGAAAATTTACACAGTTGTACTATAAGTGTCTGCGAGTATTCTTAGTTAGGTTTTGTGTCGAGGTAACCCCGATAAATATCGAAAATCGATAATCGAAAAAATCGGGTTATAGAAGGAGTGGTCCGATTTTAATCAAATTTGATACATTCATAGACAAAGACATAAGAAACGATATTCTAAAGTTTCAAGGTGGAAGTTCTTACAATAGTGCAGAAAATCGATAATATATATATATATAAGGCAAAATATTTGTGTGTGTGTCTGTCTGTCTATCTGCCTGTATGTCTGTATTTTTTCAGCCCTTTTATTTTAGTTTTTGCTTCGTGTTTGGCTCTAAGTAGGTATAATTGTAGTTCTTAGTCTCAGCCATGATACCATTTACTCAGAGGACTTATTTAGCCTTCAAAATTCAGTTTACGACGAAAAAAACTTATTTGATATCGATACCAGGAAATATTCATTTTTCTTTCAGTCTACGGTTTCGCTTTAACTGGAAACAACGATTGCTTTTTAATCTTTCGTGCCAACGTCTAAAGAGTCTGAGCTCCAGGACCATGGATTAGTTTTAAAGCTTTCATTACACCCGACCAACGCCGGGTTATACTGCTTGTAGAATTAATAAAAAGAAAAATGAAAAAGAAAGCTCGAAAATGTGACAAACGCTATTATTTCGATTATGAAACTTCAGTGATTGACATAGCAATTTAAATTTTTGAGAGCAGCTGAACAAATAGTATCAGAGGCCTTCAGTACAATAAGATACTTTCCGCCGATATGTGAAAATCAGTTTAACATAACACGGTGTTCCCCAAAATTTCCTCTATCTGGAAAGCAACTCGACTGTATCATCAAGTATTCGATACAAGGTCTACATTCTTATGGTTCACAATGACGTTGAATATACTCCTGCCTGACTGTGCCGAGTGATGGAGTAGAACAGGGTTCGGCAACCTCCGAGCCACATCCGGCACGCGAAGTAATTTTGTCAGGCCCTCCAACTTAAGATCTCTGCAGTAATTATCTAATTAATTTGCTGAGAAAGTGACAAAGAAATTATCAGTTAAAGTTCAGAGACTTGCAATGCCATGCTTTTTTAATCAAAATTTAATTTCAAATCCACTGCTGACTTTCTTAAGAAATATATTTTAGCGAGCGGAAAATATAAAAGTTTATCGAATAATGCGAAAATGATGGTATCATTATTGGGAAGAGTATATGCTAGAGAACAAGCTTTTTTTACGAAAAAAAGAAATATATTAAAAATCGTTTAAGAAAATATAAGATCTCTTTTATTATGCTGTATAGATGGTGAGAACTTAGGTTAAGACATCGTCCAGCGAAGGTTGGTTTGGGATATATTGATATTCTGAACCCATTTTCTGTGTATCTTATATCAAAACAAGATGATTTTTAATGTCTCCTTCCACTGTGAACTGGATTAAAAGTCTTGTAGAGTTTACATGATCTACCTGTATTTGTACAACTTCCCGATGAGGCCAGAGTATAAAGGTGTCATTTATACATCTCAGTCATACTTCTGGCTTGAATGGTCCCATTCCTAAAAGCATTTCTTCAAAGTATTTCATGTATATGTTAGTCATCACTGATGACAATAGTCAGCATATAGCCAAGCCTTTCTCCTATTGGTATACGTCAGACTACTTAGAACAGGGGTCAGCAACCCCCGGCTCCTGGGTCATATCCAGCCCACAAAGAAGTTTTGTCAGACCCTCCAACTTAACACCGCGACACTAACTATCTAATTACTTTGCTGAGAAATTGGCAAAGAAATTATCAGTTAAAGTTCAAGGACTTGCAATGCCATGATTTTTTAAATCAAAATTTAAGTTTATATCCACTGCTGACATTCTTAAATATATTTTGGCAAGCGGAAAATATAAAAGCTTATCGAATAATGCGAAAATGATGGTATCATTATTTGGAAGAATATATACCAGAGAACAACCTTTTTACGAAAAAAGAAATATATTAAAAATCGTTTAAGAACAAGGTTGAATGATGACCACTTGGATAAAGTTTAATTCCTGTCATCAACAAATACATCAACTGATATGGAGAAGTTGTCAAACAATAAACAAAAACACATGTCTTATTAGATAATTTACCATTTCTAACTGTATTTTGTTGTTTTAAGGAATTTGCATTTTTTGTTGAGTGTTTTAGTTCTTATCCTGTTAGTCTTGCAATAAAATAAAGAACGTTGTTTAAATAATATAACATTGACTTCATTGTTATTTTTTAAACGTCTAGACGATGGCAGACTTCTGGACAGAGCGGTCTGAGGTCGAGACAATGTATTGCAGAACATTTGATATAGTATGGCTCTCCTTCGAGACTTTGCATAGCTGTCTGGCCCGCTCCCTCCAAAAAGTTGCCGACCCCTGGTGTAGAAGGTATCATCTGCCACATTCCGGTAACGTTTGTTTATGTGTAAAGCGAGCAAGTGGGAGCCAATATTTCTGTATACTTCTGAGATGATTTAGTATTTACACGATTTACATTATTCGGACTATCTTTGCTTCCATGTTTACAACGTTTCGGCCGTTGTGCGTTCCGGCCTTCTTCAGGTCCTAGTAATTTTGAACCGATCTCTTTATTACGATTACATGGCTCAGTAGATCTAGACGTTGGTTTGTTCCATTGATTTGACCCACTGATTTGTGAGTTCAATTCCAGGATACAGCATTTGTGAATAAGTAACTTAGAAGAGTTAACTTAAAGGGAGATAATTACATGGATACCACAATTGGTATCGCAAATGTAATGAGAATCATATACTCCAGTTATCGTAATAAAATATCCGGTTCGAAACTCAAGCACCTCAAGAAGCCCGAAGCGCACGAGAGCCGATACGTCATAAACATGGCAGAAAAGATGACGACAATAGTACGATTAATGTAAATAGTGCCAATATCCTTATCTACTCATTATGGTTCTTATTTAACCAGTAACATTGTCTAATGATTACCTTTATGTTAACATGCAAAATAATTAAGTTTTCCCTTTCAAAATATTTTCATTCTATGAAAATTAATTAATGTCTTTTTGTGCAAGATTATGTTTGCCTTTAGACACATTTTATGTCTTTTATCTGGAATAAAATATTCATTACATAATGGATGTGCTTTGTGGTGCAGTGGATATCGGCTTGGAACGAGAAATCGGGGAGCAGAGTTCGAATTTTAGTTGAATTCCTTGCATTCACTTACACGCAAATACCCTTGGGAAAGGTATTAATACGTCTCCAGTTATGGGTTAAATAACAGAACAGACTGGGTTCTGTAGCCTTGGTTGGCAACCAGTCTACCGCAGAAAGCAATGGCAATCTGCTGCGAGATAAACTTTTGCGCAGTCAGTTATTTCTCTTTCAAGACAGGATCGCACAAGCGTGTATCACGTATGACACCTGACATATCTGACTTGGGGGAGCATAATGTCACTATTTTTTCATTTTTTAGTTTTCATATATATATATATAGTCCGGCGTTGGTCGGGCGTAATGAAAGCTTTAAAACTAGTACATGGTCCTGGAGTTCACTTTTTGGACGTTGGCACGAAAGACTAAAAACCAATAACTGTTTCCGGTCAAAGCGAAACCGTAGATTGAAAGAAAAATGAATGGATTTAACTTAAATTTTGATTTCCTGTATCGATGTCATTTGGAGTTTTTCGTCGTAAACTGAATTTTGAAAGCTAAATATGTTCTCTGAGTAAATGGTATCATGGCTGAGACTAAGAATTAAAAATATACTTACTTAGAGCAAAACCCGAAGCAAAATTCAAAATAAAAGGGCTGAAAACTTGATTTTTATCAGACTCGATAGGATATCGAGGTATCGACTTCTAATATCGGAGTCAAATAATCATCCAAAGATAAACTAACTTAAGTCCATGAAAAATGCAAATTTTGCAGCAAGAACCACAATGAAAAGGGCTAAATCCTGATCTAGATCAGACCTGGTCGGATATCGGGGTATCGATTTCTGACATCGGGGGAAAATTGGAAAAAATAAGTAGCTGGAAGCCTAAAGAATAGTGTGAAGTTTTGATGAGAATTGGATAAAACAAGAAAAAGATTTGTATAAAGGACATACACATATACACATACATCTTGCCTTTTATATATATAGTCATCCGCAGACAGATCTGTTTTGCTGTATCACAGCTCATCAGTACGGTTAGGCTCCGATGTTTATATATATATCTTTATACATACTATAGTCATCCGCAGACAGATCTGTTTCGCTGTATTACAGCTCATCAGTACGGCTAAGATTCCGGTCGCTTCCTAAACCAGGAATTGAAACCCGACCGAATTGGCATCAGTCGGCGATTCTACCCCTAGGCCATGAGCGTCCAGTAGAAGAAGACAGGTACATTTTGTTTCGATATTAAAAGAACAATGTCTCATCAGGTAGAAAACGCTATTTTCAAATGAAAATTGATAAAAATTCACTTCCTTTTATTGGTAAAATTTTTCAAACGAGGTAAAGGGGATAGGAAAGACAGGAATCCAATAAAGAGGCAACGACACAGAGGAAAAAAATCAAAGGGGAAAAAGAGAGAAAGAAAAAGAGAGACATAAAAAAAGAGCCAATGAAAGACGGCTCCAGGAGTAACAAACCCCAGATTTAGGTATGAAGTAAAGTATAAGCATATACAATGTCAAAACAAAATGTCCACTTTTGTAGCAGATTGGAGTTTGCACATGTTCTAAAGTATATATTTAATAAATATTCATTGCTCTATTTCTGTATTGAGCACTGTTTTAAATTAATGTTTTGTACGTTGTAAATATTTTCTTCATTTCTTATTCATTTATATATATATATATATATATATATATATATATGTCAATTCAAAATCTATGATCGAATGATCATTTCTACAAATTGAAATCGCATCTTCAGCGATCTTTAATAACAGAGAAAAGTTCAAAAAATTACTTGAGTGTCTATGTGATAAACAAACCGCAAGTCAACTTGCAGAAATGATCATTCGATTTTTTTTTTGTATGTAAAAACTTAAATATTGGCTCTGTTAAAAAATAATTTTATTTTCATTGAGCCCTCTTGGCTGAATCATGTCTAATATTCAATTTTAACAGTAAATATTAGTAGGATCTCTTTTTGGAGTTTACCATGCAGACAGATATGCTTCGCCTTATTACAGCTCATCAGTACGGTTAGACAGCCGATTGCCTTTTACCCAGAATTGAAACCCGACCGAATTGGCGTCAGTCGGCGATTCTACCTCTGAGCTACGGGCGCTCGGTAGAAGGAGTCTGACTTTTTAGGGTGTATATTATAATTATACACGCCCAATAGCTGAGAGTGTTCTAATTCATATATATATCATTTCACCCCAAATCATTTTATTGCCATTTTTGCGCGGGGTATTACACAGGAGAAAGTGATGAGAAAAAGGGGTTAGTTATAGGAAATGTTAGGAGGAGGGTAATAAACGGATGAGGTACCTGTGTAATGGGGGTGGAGTGCATGGAGAAAAGAGCTTGAGCGAATTGGATGTGAGTTAGTGAGGTAGGAGATATCTATTGACCATACATTTAAATTCCTGGAGATTGTAGCTGTCGGGGTAGCAAGTATATAGAAGGGAATTGCGAGTAAATAATTTGTTAGAGTAGAAATTGCGGTTATATTTTATAGGTTTTACTGTAAAAAAGTGGGACCTAGTTGCTGGCTTAGTAGCTTGTGCAAATTCATGCATAGGGTGCACCAGTGAGCTTAGTTCATTGGAGTAGAGGCCGTGAAAGTATTTGTAGAAGAGGCACGAGGATGCCACGTCCCGCTGATGAGAGAGCGACTGCAGCCGAGCTGCCAAGTCGGTATCGATCACATTACAGATTTTCCGTTAGATATTGTCAAGAACCTTGAGATGAATAGCAGGGGCACCCCACCAGATGGGACAGAAGCACTCAATGTATATTCCATTTGTAAACGAGTTATTACAACTCATTTACAAATGGAAAATATTCAAAAGTTCTACAATATAATTGTATTGAACACTTTTTAATGCAAATGTGCACTCATATAATCTTATCATGACCAGAAACTAAGAAATAAAACAATCAATCAATATATATATATATATATATATATATATATATATATATACATAATCTGAAGATGGTACTTAAGCATGAAACAGGCTGTGACCGATGCGTGTTGACCCCAGTGTCCATTTTAAAATTACATGTACTCTCTCCCTGATATTGAGTACATTGACTCTTAGATGTGGCGTGCTTAAAACTATATTTTGATCATATATATATCTACGTTTTTGTGTGTGTATGTGTGTGTGTGTAAAAAGACGACCGACCTTCGATACACTAAAGTGTTTAATAAGGATTCTGCATTGACTATGAATGTAGTTCGAAGTAGAAGACAATAGAGTCGTACAGTAGTCGCATTAAATACGATATTTGCTAGTATACTATCATTAATTCACGGGATTAAACAGTTTTTCAACTAATCTTGTGGTTTCGTGATTTCCTTTGGAATATCTTTAATGTACAAGTGGGCCCGCGCCGTCAAAAATGATGGCAAAATATTTATATTGATATGCCGTCTAAAATGACAATATATATATTAATTTACCTACTATTGAGTATGTTACATTAATAATCCACACACACACACACACACACACACACACACACACACATATATATATATATATATATATATATATATATACAAAAGATTCATTGAAATAGAGGGATATATATACAAAAGATTCATTGAAATAGAGGGATATATATGTATGTATGTATGTATGCCGCATTCACCCTAGTCGGGTTGAGCGGGCTTCCTCCCTGACGGAGCAAGTCTCATTGGGATTTGTTTAAGGGCAGGGTCCCAAGTCCTACCCCGTTATTTAACCCATAACTGGAGGGAACGGACGGATTAATACCTTTAATATATATATATACAAAAGATTCATTTAAATAGAGGGATATATATATATATATATATATTCGTTACTGAAAGATGACATAATTATTGCAAAAATATATATTCGTTACTGCAAGTCGCTGTTAAAGTGCAAGCACGCGGCAAGAGCTTTCGTAATAAATAAATGAACAGAGCCGACGCTGCCTCGCTATTGTCTCTCTCCCCATGACCGTGACAGGAGTCAAGTTGATATATATATATATATATAGTCATCCGCAGACAGATATATTTCGCTGTATCACAGCTCATCATTACGGTTAGACATCCGATTGCTTTTTAACCCAGGACTGAAACAAGACCGAATTGGCGTCAGTCGGCGATTCTACCTCTGAGCTATGGGCGCTCGGCAGAAGAAGGTAGACTTTTAGCGTATAATGTATCATGCGCCAGTAGCCAGACTGCTCTAATTCATTACTGAATGAGTGATATATATATATATATATATATATATATATATATATATATATATATCCCAATTCTTTTATTTTTCTAAACTTTCTTTGGGATTTTCTCTATTCATTCTGTTCTTCCTCTCTTTTGTCTAATTTCCTCTTTCTTGTTCTCTCTCTTTTTTGAAATCCTTAACTTTTCCTTTCTCCAAGTTTTTTTTTTGTCCATACCGTGGTGCCGTTACTCTTACGGTGGCAATGTCTGTTATATTCAACCCATTGTTCAATATCATTACATTTCTGAACAATGACTCCGAGGCAAGTGTCGACACTTGACTCGTTGGACAACAATGAAGACTTCAATAAAGACTTTTATTTATCATTTCATCTTCTGCTAGAACACAGCTGAAATTCTGTCTTGCGAAATATTCTTTATTTTATATATTTTTCTGGTGTAGCTCCATATAGTTTATTATTGTTATTATGTTGTCATTTTTCATCATATTTCGATTTCTGATATGGTAAGGCAGATAGTGGTGAGTTGTTATGGCCTCATTTCATGTTTTTTCTATCTCCTCTAACATCCTTAGCGTTACATAGACAAAGTTCTCCTTAGTGTGTCGGCTGTACTTAACAAGACTGTTTTTTGTATATCTCTTAAGCTGGGGTTTCCAGGGATTCTTTCAATGTGTTGTTTTGTTCCATTTTTTTATCATTCCAAGTGCGCCTACTATCACTGGTACGAATCTTGTTTTCAAGTTCCATATTTTTTTAATTTCAATTTCCAGGTCTTTATATTTTGACAGTTTTTCGAATTCCTTGGTTGCTATGTTACAATTCACTGGACAAGCCATATCAATTATTAGACAAGTTTTCTCTTTCTGGTTTTTAACAATAATGTCCGGCCTATATCCTTCAATTTTTCTGTCTGTGTAGATGGTGTAATCCCATAGAGTGGTGATATCATCTATTTCTGTAACCGGTGTTGGGTGATGTTCATACAAGTGTTTGTTTCCATATTTTACATAGTGTTTGTACAGTGTCCAATGTAAATATTGACCCACTCTATCGTGTCGATTTTTATATTCATTTGGGCAAGTACAGAACATCCTGAGATTAGATGGTCTATTGCAACTTGTTATTTATCACAGAACCTGCATTTTAGGTCCACATTGTTATGTATTATATTTGCCTGAAAGTTTCTAGTAAAAAGATTTTGGTCTGGCGCTGCAAGAATAAAAGCCTTCCAGTCTCAGACTTTAATCCAGATGCACGTAACCATCGATGAGTATTAACTTTATCAACATTGGATTTATTGGCACGTTCTGGATATTTCCCATGCAGAGGTTTGTCTTGCCAACGTTGTTTCATCCTTTCAAGAGCTTTATCCTTGGCTTTCTTTTTTATATTTTTTGCTGCAATAGTTGGTTCTTGGCTTCGGTTTTGCTTTTCTACAGAATCTACTAAATGTAAATATTGTTTGTATTTACAGCCTTCTTTCATTATTGAATATTTTTCTTTCTGTTTTCATATTGTTTGACTAATTGTATCATCCAGTTCTTTGTTGTTTCTATGTATGATAGTAAACCAATAGTTGTTGTCTTGTATGACAATTGTAGCTGAATAAGACCTTTTCCACCTTCTTTACGAGGTATGTACAGACGGTCTACATCAGCCTTTAGATGATGCATCTTATGCTTAGAAAGAAGCTTTCTTGTCTTAGAATCCATTCGACTGATATCGTTTTGAGTCCAGTTCAAGATTATTATTATTATTATTATTATTATTCTTTTGATTACTTATTTTGAGGCAAATATGTTAAAATGATCAAATTTTCTGCCTTCATCAGCAAATTCAAGAACGAAATACGTCGATCTTTACTCAACAATAGTCAGTCAATCAGTTAAGTGCCATACGTGATATACACTTCGACAATCATAACCCGAAAGAGTCATAACTGACTGGGCAGAAGATTATCACGAAGTAGGTTACCATTGCTTTCTGCTGTTGACTGTTTGCTAGCCACGGCTATAGAACCTAATCTGTCCTGTTATTTGACCCATAACTGGAGGGAAGAGACGGGTTAATACCTTTCCTAGGGGTATTTGCACGTAAGTGAATGTAAGGAATTCAACTGGATTTCGAACTCGGCTTCCCGATTTCTCGTTCCCATCCGATATCCACTGCACCACAATACACATCCCATACTTACTCAACAATAACTTACCTTTAAAAAATGATACGGTTATAAGATCTCTTTTTTCTTGTATATTCCATTTTTTTTTTCAGAAATTTGAAAATCATAGTTCTCCTCAACTTCTTTTTTGTTTCTCGAAATAACTTTTGCCACTTTTACTATCTCTCTTTATTATTGCTTGCGTATCTATTCACTCAGAATCGTTAAGTAGCTTACTCGCTGTCAGTTCCCTGCTTACCCTCGTTTTGTCACCCAAATATATGGATCTGGTAAGAATTTAAGCATTTAAACGCAACCATTATTCCAATAATGTTACCGCGATAATAATGATTACGAAAAAACTCTTCTTCTGGGTATGACGATAAATTACATCCGGTAACAACGTCTCTGATTTGGATGTTTTGAGGACCGTGGAACGACCTTTTAATTGCAGCTTTTCCAAGGTTCAACATATCCTGGGGTGGTAGCACCTGTTAGCCCCCTCCCAATATGGGCAAATAGTTCAATCCTAAACTGGTGTCACAACACTATGAAACTAGAATATATGATTGTAAAAATTGCAGCAATACATTTTCATATTATATATATATATATATATATATATATATATATATATTAAGATTTGAGTACTTACGCAGTAAATTTTCTTTTATACATGTCAATTTTAATCAATTGCAAACACTGTTTGCTTATTTTTAATAAAATTCATTCAGAATCACGGATAATCTTTCGCGTATTACAACCAAAAGATGTCAGAAATGAGCTGTAACGTTGACAGATTTTATTTTCATTCATTTCTTAAGGTACTTAAATACTTTCAAGCTCTTTCTGAGATCATTTTCAGGGGTGTGAGTTGCAAAACATTACTGTACATTTTTTCATGCTTCAAATATAAAGGTTGATAATTTTCTTGCTAGAAAAGAGGTCGAAAGTACTTGGGTACCTTAAGAAATGATTAGAAATAACATCTGTCAAAGTTACAGCTCATTTCTGGCATCTTTTGATTGTAATACGCGAAAGATTATCCGTGAGTATGAACGGATTTTATTAAAATTAAGCATAGTGTTTACAATTTTACTCAATCTAACACACACACACACACACACACACACACACACACACACACACACACACACACACACAGATATATATATATATATATATATTGATTTATTCATTCATTGTTTAATTACTTAGTTTTGGTCATAATAAAAGTAGACCGTTACACAGTTGTATTAAATGTGTTCAATACAATTATATTGTAGAACTTTTGAATATTCTTCATTTGTAAAAGAGTTACTACGCGACTTAGGTTGCTGCCATGTGGTATCTTCCGGCGATTTGCAAATCATCGGAAGACACTACATGGTAGAAACCTATGTCGAGTAATAACTCGTTTACAAATAAAGAAAAAATATATATATATATCAAGAATACTCTCAGTTAAGTGCTTTACGGGATAGACGATCATGTCTCAAAAGAGACATGACTGATTTGACAGAGTAGGTTCCCATTAATTTTTGTGATAGACTGGTTGTCAACAAGTCTATAGAACCCAATTTGTCCTGCTATTTGACCCATAGCCTTTCCCAAGAGTATTTGCTAGTACGTGAATGCAACGAATTCAACTTGAATTCAAACTCATTTGAGAAATCAAAATATTACCATCAAATCATTTTTGAAAAAATATTACTTGCATTATATTTTTGTAAAGCATAAAACTATTACCTCAATAAATTTTTTAAAAAATTACCTGTAATACACTTTTGTAAAAGAAACAACTAATGCTTCCAAGAAAATTCAATTTTGATGTTAATGACCCCTAAGTTAATGTGCTGAACAAACAAACAAATGAAGAAAGCTGATATCTACTTTATGAAAATTACAGGAAATGAATCTTGTGTGAAATATAAAAATGTAGTCAATAAATAATACTTACAAATTTAGAAAACCACTTACAATAAATTCTTAAGAAACATCTTCATTTACTTTTCGTATCAATTGGACGACTTCACAATGTGGCTTCTGTCTGTTAAGTCCTGTCTCAGAAATGAGAATTCTCTCGGTTATTTAAGACTTCTTATATTTCTGTTTTCTTTACCTAAACAAAAGGTAATTGCAACTACTTTTTATTATAAACTAGAATAGATGGCCAAGCAATGAAAATTTATAAAAAGTAAACAACGACTAAATGAAAAATGAATGAGCGTTGCTTTTTTTTTTTTTTTTTAAAGAAAAAGTCGAGATTGGCAATCTCAACCTAGGGAAAGACTGATAGCGATTTCCAACGGAATTTGAAAATAGACATGACACAAGAAGAACTGCAACAGAATGAAAACTGAACAGAATAGTTGAGTAAATAAACGGCATGTACCTGAAACAATATCCGTCTGAGATAAATATAAATAAAAGACTCTGAGACTTTAAGATCCAGACATACCATACAAACAAGGAAAAGAGAAAAAATGATTCGTCAGATTCTGCACGTTGTTGAAGCATCTTTATAGAGGGTGAAGAAGAAAAAACCTGAAAACTGTTTAAATTTTGGGATCTCGCCTGAGAGCTCAAAAAGCTTAATAATGATTTAAAATTGCATGAATATTAGTAATTATAAGGCCTGAAACAAAAGGTACAATATTTTAGTATTATTTTGATTGATTTGTTCTTTTTTATGATTTATCAACATTTTTCGATTTATTGTATACTAGAAAAAAATTTTTAAATGTAAGCATTTTTTCCAGATAATTACAAACATTTACTGAAAAAGTTCCTTCTAATTAACCCAAAGCTATAGAGAGAAGAGGTGGATTTATACATTTCCCAATGGTATTTGCTCGTAATTGAATATAATGAAGCCAATTAGAATTTGAACTCGGAAAACTAATTCCCTATTCCGGGTATTTATCTATTACACCTCCTGCACATTCAAGCTTACAGAACTTGTCAGTCAGTTAAGTGTCATACGTGATACACGCTTGGGTGATCATGTCACGAAGGAGAAATGACTGACTGGGCAGAAGATTATCCTGCAGTAGATTGCCATTACATTCTGCGGTAGACTGGTTGACGACCAAAATTATAGAACCCAATCTGTCTTGTTATTTAACCCATAATTGGAGAGAAGGTATCTGCGCGTAAATGATTGCAAACAAATGCAACTGGAATTCTAACTCGGCTCCCCGATTTCACGTTCCAAGCCGACATTCCACTGCATCACAACGCACATCCAATGAACTTGTAAGTGTCCAAAATACTTTTACACATTTTGGAAGCTGGCTTCTCACACCTGAAAAAAGAACAAAAGCCTATATAAACATATGTCCGTAATTCTTACACTTTTAAGGATTGAGTTCGGGGTAAAGAACAGGCCATGAAACCAGTCCTCCCCTGCCTATCCATCTTTCATGGTAGATGCCAGTCAGTACACATCGAATTATGTGACTAAAATGAGCTGGAGCCCCTATCAGGCATCAACCGCATGAGTCTTCGTATTAGCCGGTGTACATCCTCTAGCAGGTGTAAACGTGAGTTCAAAATAATGTCCTTGTAGACAGCTTCTAAAAGACGTGCTGAGGGAACATATGAACCTATCAGACAGTCACCTACAATACCGGTCCACACATAATGAACTGATGCAGTGTCTAACCTGTATTTTACGAAAGGAATTCTGATCAGACCACAAATATTGGTAGTATATATTTGCTATTCCATCTATTCCAAATGCTGCGTCATCCGTAAACAAGTCTGACAAGACAAACAACGGATAGGCGGTTTGTGTAATAAAGCATCGGCAAAGGTTCTCCTGTGATGAGTGATCAGAAGACAAAAGACCCTGCACATGTTGCAAATAATACGGATGCAAGAGCTTTTCTTGAACTAACCTCCATGAGGTACTATCAGATATACGATATGCTGAGACTCCTTGTTGTGTGCTGATTCATAAATCGTTCCCAACAGCCTGTAGAATGTGTTTTTAATGGTCAGGCGTATGACCGGCTCTCGGTCTTCTTAGATTTGTAGTTTGTGGTTCCACGGATCCTGTCTAACACTAGCAAAGGTTGTACGAATCGGCTTTCTTTAATCTGGAAACGCAATCCGATACAGCCGTGCAGACTTGCGTCCATTACCATTCGCGTGGCATGATGTGAAAATCATGTGCCTGCTCACGATATAAATATTCTGCCATTGTTAAATGGTACGCTTCTCAGATAATTCACTGCAACACACGTTAAACTTAGAAGGCAGACTAGCCACAAATGCACACAAATGACAATAGTAACCCAGTTTATATGGCAACGCAACTCCATCTACGCTAAATTTTCATTAAACTTTGCGGACTCTATATGGACATTTGTTCTTGTTTTGTTGTGAGGACCCGCTCCCAATTCGTAAAAGTATTTTGATACATCGCGTACCGTAACTTGTAAAAGTATTTTGATACATCCCGTACTGTGAGAAAATCATACACTTTAATCGAAACCCTCATGATCGGCCAAGCGTGTATCACATATGGCATTTAACTGTCTGACTTATTAGGGGTTGATAAGCTGAAAACATAAAACCGGTTAATCAAAACTGCGAATGAATAATTGCCACTGACCAAATAGGAGAAAGAAAAATAAACGTTAAATTTATCTAAACTTATTTATAAATGCAACTGTGTGTGTGTGTGTGTGTGTGTGTGTGTGTGTGTGTGTGTTTCTGTGTGTGTCCATTGCCTATAGACTCTGAAAGGGCTGAACCGATTTTCTTGAAAATTTACACAGTTGTACTATAAGTGTCTGCGAGTGTTCTTAGTTAGGTTTTGTGTCGAGGTACCCCCGATAAATATCGAAAATCGACAATCGAAAAAATCGGGTTATAGAAGGTGTGGTCCGATTTTAATCAAATTTGATACACTCATAGACAAAGACATAAGAAACGATATTCAGAAGTTTCGAGGTTGCAGTTCTTAGTGCAGAAAAGAGATGCTTTATTACTTTATTTAAAAACATTTTTTGGGTAAAGATTTTGAGTTTTTCTATAAAGAAATGAAAGTGATTGTTATTAGGCATAATTTTAAAAAAAGAAAACAGTAAAATAAAATAAATAGCGAATGAGTGGTAAAATGGGGAGGGGGTGGAAGTACTAGAGATTAATTAAAGCAAGCCCATGCAAACAATCACACTGATTGCAGAGAGAGGGCTCACGAGACCTGATATACATTGACTCTCGCACTTTTAAATGAACTAAAGGGTGTGATGGGGACAAAACAGTAAACCACTCAACACTAAATTTAGCCGCACACCTATTCTTTATTTAAATGCAATATCAATACTCATCTCTTAACCACTTGCCACACCACCCTGTTTATCGTTTCCTTTCTCTCCTTCTTTGCAACTGTCATCCCACCTGTATTACCATCCTTCTCTTGTTCCTTTCTAATTGGTTCGTCTTTCTCTTCACTATCCTGCTATCTAATCTTTTCACTCTTGTGTAGCCCCCTTATCTGTTTACTCTTATCTAGCTCCCCGCACATCAGTGGCGTCATCGCCTTGCTCGGATGGATACGATTGAAAAAAAATATGTGATCGGTTCATCTGAAACCAAGGTGTGATTCCTGATCTTACTTGAAACGTGTTGTTTTATTTTAATTTCTAGTCGCTGTGTGGTCCTCTCTATGTAGTTGATTCCACATTCACAATTATGTTCATATACAACTGAGTTAACTTGATGAGTAGAACATCTTTACGAATAGACGAGAGGATAGGCCTAGTATTGCGTTATTATTATTATTATTAGAAGAGGAGGAAATTGGCATCACCAAAGGTAGTAAGAATATAATCGATATATTGATCAGTTTATGTAGAAACTTTCAGTCGTGTAAACGAAGTGTAAAATACATGTTTATGGTCATCAGTAAAGTCTTAATGTGCCGTGTTCACTATATCAGCAAATCAAATATCGTATGATGTTTCCCACCAAATAAAAGAGAAATATATGAGTGTAAATAAAACGTCTAATTATTTTTATTTCATACCATTACCTATCATAAAGTGGCTTTACCTGAAAAACTGACAAAAATCAGATAAGAAGCAGTAAAAAAGTAATTAACATTAAAGATGATAGAAAATAGTAATGAAAACAACATTTTACTTGCTAATCGACCGTTCAATGAAAACTGTTGCAATTTCTGATCGGGTGATCCTGCAAATTTATATCAAAGTTTCCCACAAAATCCAAAGAAGAATCTGCAATGTAGTCGATCCTGATTTGGCATCTCAACCTCAGTCACTTTCTCACTGACGTGGTGTGGCTTCCCTCTGTCTTTTCTACAAGTATTTTTATAGCTACTGCACTGACGAGCTTTTTTACTTGGTGCTCTGACCACATGCATTTACGCGTGCTACTAGGTCGGCTTCAAGAACCCACCCTTTTACCGTCAATATAGTTAAATTTTTACCGTTTCTTCTACGCTAACAGTGAATTTTCTCGCACTTCACGTATGTGGAACTCCCTTCCGTATATTTGCTTCCCTGATAGCTACAATCTCCAAGAGATTAAATGCAACGTCATTTGCCATCTTCTGTTTCATTGATTCCCATTCCTTCTCTTATCTTTTCTTCGACATCCCCTGCACCTTGATTTTTTTCTCTCGCTGGAAACCCCTGGGCTCCAGTTGCGCTCCTGCCTTGCTTGGGATAAAATGATCATGAAAAATATTTTATTCCGAATTTTACAAATTTATAAAACTTATAACAAAACGTAAAATAAACAAAAAATGTAAATCTAACCATTATAAAATAAATTAAAATGTATGATATATTTAAAAATATCTTCCAAACTCTCAATAGCTAAATCCACTGCCAGGAAGATTAGATCATTGTGTCGAGCCAGGATGATTTTTCCGCCTGAATCCATCTTACACATATACAAATCAACCATCCGTCCGTGCATGGAATACTGCTGTCCTTTATGGTCAGGCGACCCGGTTTTCATCTCAGTGTTCTCGACAGGCTCCAAAGGAGAATCAGTAATGTGATAGGTACCAACTTGGCGGCTAGAATTCAGCCACTTTCTCCTCGACGGGATATGGCTTCCTCCAGTCTGTTCTATCAATATTTTCATGGCTTCTGCTTTGACGAACTTAAGTCACTAGTGCGCCTGCCACATGAGTTTACCCGTGCAACCAGACTGGCTACTGGGTTCCACCCCTTCACAGACAGATCAACCAAATGCAGCCGACAATTCTACTCCTGCAGCTTCTTTTCTCGTACTTCCAGCCTGTGGAACTCTATTCCATATTCTAGCTTTCACAGAGCAATAAACTCCAAGAATTTAAATGCAATGTCAATACCCATCTCTTTACTTGACTCCAGTTCTTTCTACATCACCCTGTATATCTTTTTCTTTCTCTCTACCTTTGCAACTGTCATCACACCTGTATCCCCATCCTTCTCATGCTCTCTTCTCTGACACCCCCTGTTAGTGGTTCGCCTTTCTCTTTACGCACCTCCTATCTAATCTTTTTTCTCTTATGTAGCCCCCTGTGAATCAGTAGCGTTAAAGCCTTGCTTGGGTTGAAACGATAAAAAAAATCTTTTTGATGTCTTCTATATCTAAGTTTGTGTAACATTTTATATTTAACAATTTATGTGGCTTTAACTACAGTCAGTGATACACAAACTGTAATTTTTAGAAACTTCCTTTTTAGAAGTTTATAGATGTTAGCGTGCTTGTGTGTATTTTATTTAGATGCGTGATCAACACGTAAACAGAGAATATAGAAGCATGCCAACCTTGAATTTTTATTACGGACGTTTATTCTTTTTTATGGAGACTGGGGTGAAACAAACTTCCCAAACTTTCTTGGGTGTGTCTGTTGTCTTTTCCCTTTTTAGTTCACAAGTTACGATAGATACGTATAAATATTCTATTCATGGTTGTGTTCAAGACAGCTTAGCGCAGAGTTGAAACAACCAAAGGAAAGATTTAAACATGGTTAATGGATTTTTCTTGGTTAAGAAGTTAGTGTAGCGTAGTATTAGTATCGCTAAAATGGTCGAGCTAAAGTCAGCTTTGCTCTAAATTGGAACAACCAAACGGAAACCTTGACCAACTTCACAGGTTGACGTTTCGGAAGGCTTGTGCAAGTGAAACGTGTTGGAAAATGGTGTGCACTAGATTTCATCGAGGAATGTTGAAGTCAGAGAATCAATCAGTCAGTTAAGTGCCATACGTGATACACGCTTGGGCGATCATGTCTCGAAAGAGAAATGACTGACTGGGCAGAAGATTATCCCGCAGTTGGTTGCCATTGCTTTCTGCGGTAGACTGGTTGCAAGCCAAGGCTATAGAACCCAGTCTGTCCAATTACTTAACCCATAACTGGAGGGAAGAGACGGATTAATACATTTCCTAAGGGTATTTGTGCGTAAGTAAATGCAAGGAAGTCAACTGAAATTCGAACTCGGCTCCCCGATTTCTCGTTCCGAGCCGATATCCACTGCACCACAACGCACATCCGAAGTCAGAGAATCGTGCTCAAATTCAAGTTGAATGCGTTGCGTTCACTTACGCATAAATACCCTTAGGGAATGTATGAATCCATCTTTTTTCCACCCAGCTAGAGGCTGGATAGCAGGAGAGATTGGGTTTTATAGCCTTGGTTGGCACCCAATTTATTCCAGAAAGCAATGGCAACCTACTGCAAGAAAGATTTCTGCTTTGTTAATCATGAATCGGAAGAGACATGGTCGCCTAGGCTTGTATCACGTATGGCAGTTAACTGACTGTCTGTTTCATCTTGGAGTAAGTAGAAGAAAGAGAGTGAGACAGGAAACGTTTACCATTTTATAGACCTCAACAACGCCACTTAGCAAAGTTTGAAGAAACCACGTCGTCTAATCATATTTCCAGTCTCTTTACTCCTGGCATCATGGGAAAATTCATCTGTTTTTCATTTTTTATTATTGCTTATTATTATTATTATTATTATTATTATTATTATTATTTGTAGATCTCATCTCATTTCCCCTCAAATTTATTTACTGTTATAAAAGTCTTTATAAAAACAAATTATAAAGTCTTTATAAATTTATAAATTTATACTTTATAATGTCTTTATAAATTTATAAAGTTATACTTTATAAAATTTTTATAAATTTATAAAGTCTTTATAAAAGTCTTGGTAAACTTCTCATTATTTTGTTTGCACACACACACACACACACTTATCATATACATTCCATATTGCTTGGCTGAATATATATATAGACACACATACGTGGTTAAAGATAACATTATCAAACAAGAATTTTCATGATACATTTAAACGTCAGAATTTCATTAAATTTTACATCTACGATAAAAAGTGCTTGTAAAGGTATCTCTTCAGTTGCGGAAGGCAGTCTATATATGTTGTGGATTCTTGTTTAGAAACCACACAAAACAATAATAACAAAAACAGATATGGAGAGATAAAATGGTAAGTCCTATTGAACAAAATATATACAACCTAGAACACGGGTTAGTAATTACAGGAATACAAGGAATACTGTTAGTAGGAATCAATATATTCAATCTTGTAAAGAAAACTTAAGTCCGAGTAATAAGTCTATATTCGTACTGACCAACTAAGCGGCGGTTCAAATACTCAACTCTTGGTACACACTCTCTCTAACACTCAGTCGGCATTTGCCTCTGCTACTATGACACTGTCAGCTCTCTGCCTTCGGGTTCCGCCGAAGGGTAGAATCACGACTGAGGAAAGATAGACAGATATTTTTGGCCTGGCTATATCGCCGGGAAGACCCACATTAAAAAGACCTTGTGTCACACCTCGACTTACGTGGGAAGGTGGGTAAATACCCTCACTGTGCTAATCACCGCCGTTCTTTGTAGGCAGGATTATATGTACACCTTAGACGAATTCATTTATTGTGCAATAAGGAGTGCTCCATTACAATATAAGTAGAGGAAAACCCTGAATGTAAATCTCCGCTGCCTGGAAGACTTAACCAAAGGCTATGAAAGTAAATACAAACAAAAAATCTTTAAGGCAGTGAGATGTCAACAATAGCAAACTTCTGACTACCACTGCGGTCAAGCAGGACCCAAATAAAATGTCATGTTTTTGTTTGGATCTTGTGGTGTGGCAGTAATAGAGATTCATATTTAGACAGCATACGGTCTTCATATACTATTGTTGAGGTCTCCCCCTATTAATTCCACTCTCACCACTAAATGACTGAATTTAGACCTAAGAGGGCGCAACACTTATCCCTTGAAGGGATGCCTACTAATGTTATATGCACAAAATATATGTTGTAAAAACAACATTTATTGTGTACATATAACATTACCGGTTAAGATATTATTTGCACACTTCTCAGTTGATTACCATTGCTACCCATTTGTGTTTATCTTGGAACACTTGAGGTATTTAGCACTTGCTGTTACTCTCTATCTGCGTTTTTTACTTCGGTTACAAATTCTACGTTATCAACTAGGGAAATTGTAACGAAAGACGTGACTTACCTCGGAATTGTAAACGAGCGCGAAACGTGTCTTGCCTGCAAAATAGTAACAAAGAAATATGGCCGCTATTGAGGACACAATTTATTCGCACCCATCTCGTTCAAAACAAGACGACATTCGCACACATGCAAATTTTGGCCGTCTTGGAATAACATAAAAAGCGGGGTGCCAGCAGCGCTAGCAGTGACGGTTTTTTCGGCGGACTGTGTGTGTTGAACGTGCGAATTGATAGTCAGACTGACGAAGAGGACGTAGGAGCGGCTTAGTTGGTGTCTGTTTCACAACTACCTAGTGCAACAGCCTAGAAAGAAAAACAGGAATCCATTTCCTTGAGGCGACCGAAGAAGAAAGAAACACAGCTGGTCTGCCGGCGAGCGTCCCACTACACCTTTTGATCGCAGTAATCATCATTTTTGTTTTTACTAAAATAAACAATTAATTCTTCTTATTACTGATTTAAAAATGGTCGTAAATTGCTCAGTTTTAATGAAAAACTGAAAGTGTTTCGCCTAATAAGGCAAGAAAAATAATTATATGATTATGTTTCTAACGTCTAAGGTTAGAAGAAAGCCTTTCATCTTTTACACGGTAATTAGAGAAAGATGATATGGAAAGATGTAAGACAAGGATCTATTCAGCCTATACAGCGATACAATTCTGAGAGTTATAGAAATTCGGCTATGATTCATCTTTGGCGGGCGCAATTTCAACAATATAAGATAGGCACATGATACGGTGCTAATAGCAGACACGGAAAGGAAACAACAAGACTTTTTTTTGATCATTTCACCCCGAGCAAAGAAGAAATGCCACTGATGTGCAGGGGGCTACATAACTGTAAAAAGATTAATCAGAAAAGAGTGAGGACTACAATCTAGTTAGAAAGGTGCAATAGAAAGCTGAGAAAGCAGGTGCGATGACAGATAGATAGGTGGAGAGAAAGGGAAGGTTATACGGGTGTTCGGGAGAGAGCTAGAGTGCAGTGGTTAGTAGATGAGTATTGACTTTGGATTTAAATTTCTGGAGGTTGTAGCCGTCAGGAAAGCAAGAATATGGGAGCAAGTTCCACAGGCGGGAAGTGCGATAGAAAAAAACTGCAGGAATAGAATTGTCGTCTGCATGTGGCTAACCTGACTGTGAATGGGTGGGACCCAGTTTCCAGTCTGGTTGCACGAGTAAACACCTGTTGAGGAGGCACCAGTGACTTAAGTTCGTCCGAGCAGAAGCCATGAAAGTATTTATAGAACAGACAAAGGGAGGCCACATTTCGACGGTAGGGAAAAGGCTGCAGTCGAGCCGCCAGATCAGTACCTATCACATTACAGACTCTCCTTTGGAGCCTGTCAAGATCACTGAGGAGAACGGTAGGGGCGCCTGACCATAAATGGCAGCAGTACTCCATGCACGGACGGATGGTTGACTTGTATATATGCAGGATGGATTCAGGCGGAAAAAACATCCTGGATCGACAGAGTGACCCAATCTTCTTAGCAGTAGATTTTGCTATGGATTCAATATAATGGTTCCATTTGAGGTCTGAGGAGAGGGTAAGTCCGAGGAGGAGTAGTGTATTGCTCTCCGGGAGAATCGCTTGGTTCATGCTTATGGGAGGCAGGAGAGGTTGCCTGTAATGGTTGACAGACAACAGCTTGGTCTTAGACGAATTGAAGTTGACAAGCCACTTCTTGCCCCAGTTCACCACAGAGTGTAGATCCCGTTCAATGTCAGCAGCAAGATTATGTCTGTCCTCCACGACAGGTTTCTTACTGGTGCGGGAGTATATTGTAGTGTCATCTGCGTAGATGCCTACTTGGGACTTGATCTCATCTGGGAGGTCGTTGATGAAAATAGACCTCTGTGGGACACCAGCATTCGTGCTGTGGGATGAAGAGGCACGCCCATTCAAAACGTCCTTCATTTTGCGGTTATTTAAGAAAGATTGGGTTAGGTCAAGCAGGCGAGCGGTAATACCGTAACCCCGTAGTTTGCATAGGAGGCCAGAGTGCCAAACCCTGTCGAAAGCCTTGGAGATGTCCAGAGCAACCGCGCGAGTCTTGTCAGACTCATCAAGGGCCTGTAGCATGTACTCCGTTACGGTTGTTAGCAGGTCGGCTGTGGACCTGGCAAAGCGGAAGCCATATTGCCTGTCAGAGAAGAGTTTGTGGACAGTGAGATGATGAATTATTTCAGCATTGATTATGGCATCGAATACTTTCCCGAATATCGGTAGAAGACTGATAGGGCGATAGTTGGATAGGTCCGAGGGTTCACCACAATTCTTAAATACAGGAACGACTGAAGAGAACTTCCAGCATGCCGGAAAGCAGGAAGCAGAAAGGCAGTAGTTAAACAGTTTAGAGAGGACAGGGGAAAGTACAGGAGCACACCTCTTAAGGACTATCCCCGGGATTCCATCGTCTCCACTGGCCTTATGGGGGTCGAGTTTTGAAATTACTCGGGATAATACTGTCGGGGTAATATATACGTCGTGCAGTTTGGCCTTAGTTGTAATAGGGAAGTTGGGTGGGTGTACTCCGGACGAGTCAAATGTGGAGTTGGATGAGAATCTGCGGGTAAAGCACTCAGCTTTGTTCGCAGATGACGTGAGAACCTCAAATTCATGGATTAAAGGAGGTATTGAGGATTTCCTATTCTTGAGCACTCGTTTGCAAATCCTCCAATAGTCCTTGAAGCCGAACTTGCGGTCAGCTATGCGCTCTCGCATTCTCTCAGCAAATAACCGTTTGGCGTCATTTAGGGTTCTCTTGCACTCATTGCGAGCAGATATGAACAGGCGCCTATTGTGATCAGATGACTGTCTCCGGAATAAACGGAATGGTTCCTAAGAAAGCGGAATGAAAAGATTACACATAAACTACAAGAAAACGAAGTGCATGGTCACCAATAAAAAGAGGAACCCAAAACGCCAATTACAGGCTGAGAACAGTCTAATCATATAGGCACAGAAATTGAAAATACCTATGAAGTAGTATAACAGATAACGGAAAGTGCAACACTGAGATTCAAGTACGCATTCCAGAAGGTGAGTAGAGTATTGAGAGACAGGAGAATTTCGCTGGAAGAGAGTACTGGATTGCTATGTGATGTCTGTCCTTCATCAAGGCAGAGGATACTGGACAATCTCATCAAAGACGAAGGAAGCAACCAAAATGCGGTTATACAGAAGGATGCTGAGGATACTATGAACCGAACATAATGAGCAACGACAAGGTTTTGGAGATGGAAACGAAAAGAAAACTAATACTTAACATCAGGAAGAGACAGCTGAGGTTTCTAAAAAATCTAACGAGAATATAGGGCTTGAGAATATGATACTCACATGACAGATTGACTGAAAGAGAGACAAGGGAATGCAACACATGACATATTTGATGAGATTGAGAAAATGGATGTCAGAGTAAGGTTTAGAAAGGATAACAAGAGAAGCGGTGTTAAGAGCTATTACGGATAGGAAGATGTGGAGGGTCATGATCTCCTACGTCCTGAAGAAACACGGCACATAGAAGAAGAAAACAACCTGAAAATTAAAACATCTTCACGAAACTGGGAACGAAAAGACATTACAATTTTCTGTTAGAAACAGATGGAATGTTTAGTAAACATAATGAGGAAGGACTGCTCGGAGAATTTAACAGACACAGGGCATACTGAAAAAAGAAAGGTCAGAAAAACCAGCATTTCTTAAAATTAAAATTGAGACATTAATGTACTGTAAAACAAAAAGATGTAAAAAGTTATGATCACTCATTTCCTGAAAAGGGCATCTCACAGGGAGATAAAGTTTACTATAGTTCTTCTTCTTCTTCTACGTGCCCTGTCCTTTCAGGACGTAGGTGATCATGGCCTTTTACGTCTCCCTATCCCTGGTGGCTCTTAGTACGTTTTCTCCTGTTACACCACGCAACCCCCGTTCCGTCATCTACCTGCCCATGCTCTTCAAATACGTTATCCGCTACCTTCCCCTGTCTCTTTTTCCTTCTATCTGGCCTGTCAGTATCAGGTTCTCCAACCCCTTCTTCCTCATTGCATGTCCGAGGAACTTCAGTTGTCTCTTCTTGATGCTCGCTATTAATTTTCTTTTCGTTGCCATTCTTTCCAACACCTCATCATTGCGCACATGCTCGGTCCATGATATCCGCACCATCCTTCTGTAGAACCACATTTCTGCTGTTTCAAGTTTATCCTTCAACTTCAAGGATTTTGTCCAACATTCACTGCCTTTTTGAAGAGCTGACATCACATAGCAATCTAACACTCTCTTCTATATTTCTAGTGAAATTTTCCTGTGTCTTAGTACTTTACTCAGCTTCTGAAACGTGTCCTTCACCATGTCAATTCGCCTTCGGATCTCGGTGTCGCACTTTCTGTCTTCTGTGAGAACAATTCTAAGGTATTTGAATTGTTGTACTTCCTTGATTCTAGTATTCCCCAGCTGTATTTTGCATTTTGATTTGCTCTTTTTGCTGATATCCATGCATTCAGTTTTCTTGCAGTTTATTTGTAGTCCTTTTTTGTCACTCTCTTCAGCTACCTTCTGTAGGAGGTCTTGTAATTTTCTTTCCGTGTCTGCAATAAGAAATTTACTGAATTTATTTTATGAGACGATACAATCATGGTCGGAAATGGCTAGTTGAACAGAATGGTTTGTTTCTTCATGAAAGCGTAATCGGAAAGAAGAGATTTGATTCTTTCACGTACGTTTATGCCATTTTGCAAGAACAAAGCACAAAATCTTTTCTGTTTTTTATTCCGAAAATAGAAAGATAAAACATAATTACAAGATTCGTAGTCCAGCCATTTTTTTTTTTACTTGACCAAAATTTGATGGAATGGTACTTTGCCTGATTATTTTTGTTTTTATTTCTAAGTAGCATCTTGTGTTTCTGCTATTATCATTAACCAAACGTGCTGCTTTATAATATCGTTTCACTTAGCAGATATATAAACAATATGCTGATATATATATGTATATATATATATATATATATATATATATATATATATATATATATATAAATTTGTTATACAAATAAAATTAAACATATATTGCAACACGGAAATTTCTGTTTCGAGATTTATATCTTGTCATCAGGCGATGTTAGATGTTAGTTCCGAAAACGATTTTCATGGATATATATATATATCTTTTAAACATGCCAGATTAAATAAATTGCAAATATTATGTTTGCTTATTTGTAATAAAATCCGTTCATACTCACGGTTAATCTTTCGCGTATTACAATCAAGATATATCAGACATGAGCTGTAACGTTGACAGATATTATTTTTATTTATTTTTCAAGGTACCCAAGTACTTTTAACCTCTTTCCGAGATCATCTTCATGGGTGTGAGTTATGGTAACAAATGTAACCGGAAAACTGTGTTGCTAAAAATTAATGTAAATTTTTTCTGCTTCAAATATAACGGTTGACAAATTGCTTAGCGTTCATTAG